>ML675620.1:72556056-72691987 GCA_007922155.1 Mesoclemmys tuberculata | reverse complement strand
GCTCTTACTAATGCAGCCCATATGCCATTAGCCTTCTTGGCAACCAGGGCACACTGCTGACTCCTATCCAGCTTCTTATCCACTGTAACCCCCAGATCCTTTTCTGCAGATCAGGCCAGGCTCTACCTAGCCCATTAGCCTGGCTCTGGCACTAGTTACTTCCAGATGCTCCAGAGGAAGGTGGGGGATAATTGAACAGAAACTGAACAAAGTTCTAAAGCAGGCGGCTTTTGCCACTTCCCAAACTCTTCTTTATCATTCCTTATTATAACTCTAGTCTGTTACCTGTATAAAGGTCCGATCCCTCGCTAACCCTGGCTAATTCTTGGACTCAGCAACATTATGTGTCAGTGAGTTCCACAGGCTAATGTCCGGATCCACGCCAGTTCAGATGGGCTGGACTTTACAAGCCATTATTTTTTTCTCACAGCAAGTACCACAAACCCAGTTTGGGAATGGAGAGCCATGCTGGTTCCTTTCTGTCTCTGCGTCCTCGCCTGCAATCCAGATTCTGCATGTGCAATTCTGCCCTTCAGATTTGGCCCTCAGTGTACAGACCCATCACACGCTGCCCTCAGGGATTCATAAATGAAGAACTGTCCCAAATTTGGCTCCTGTAGATTTCCCATCTCTTGTCTCTCAACATCAACACATGGGAGGCAGGGACATTTCCAGCCCTTGATGTCTTTGTCTGAAAGAACTGTCGCAGCTGCGCCAGAAGTTCTGGGCCGAGACAGGAATCACTGGGGTGGACTTTCTGGATAAGGTGATCACAAGGGTCCCTTCTGACATTAACACCTATGGATCTCTGGAGAGGAGCTGTCTGCTGTAGGAATGGCCTTGCAGAAACTGGGAAGGAGGAAGAGGTGAAGGAGCTACGCTGAGGAGTCTCCCTCTGAACGATTCCCTTACGGGCTCCGGATCAGAGAACCAAGCTTCCCTGGCTGAAAATCTGGAGGGAAGGATGGAGAGATGGTGCTATATCTTTCAGCCCCTTTACCTGTATTCAGCCACGTTCAATGCCCTGGTGGCCATTCTCCCCATTGCCTTGGCTTTTAGCTGTAAAAGTTTCTCTGCTCAAATGTCTCCTGGAGACTCAGATGTAGAAAAAAGGACCAAGCAGGGGGCTTCTGGCCCCTGCTCCAGGCCCTGGGAGTCACTCTAGTGGGGTACAGGAGCTGCTCAGGGGCTGAGGGAGAGCCCCCCCATCCAGGAGCAGCTGCGGGCCGGCAGCAGTGGCTTGTCGCTGTCCCCTTTGGAGAGCCTGGGTTAGGGGGTGCAGGAGAGGGGGCTGGGTCAGGTCAGAGGGGTGCTTGTCACGCTCAGCGCTGCCAGGATCACGGGCTCCGGAGTTTCGAACAGCCCTTCAGGCTCTAGCAGGGGCTGTTTTGGCCCCCTCCCACAGTCCCTTTGTCTCCTTTCCCCATCGGCTGCACAGAACCTGCCCCGAGCATCCATCCCATCGGTGTGTGCCGGGAGCTCCGAGTCCAGTGGCACAGGTGGCTAGATCACCTTCCCCCTCGGGCCCAGCCTAGCCAGCTCCCACCAGGCCCTGTGTCCGTGACTCACTCACTGCCTCGGCCAGGGCCTCGGGATCGGGCCCCGTCAGCTGGCACATACCCCCTTGCCGCCTCTCAGCGTCTTCCTGCACTTGCCCTCTGTGCGGCAAGCAAAGCCTGGCTGGCAGCGAGCACACAGGGCTGCAATATGGGAGGCCCCAGCCTCCTGGCTTGGTCCCGGCGCTGCCCAGCTGCCCCTTTGCAGTCGCAGGGTGACGTGGAAGGGGAGCACGGCCCAGTCAGTCCCTAGCCGCAGCCAGGCTACATGCTGGAGGCGTATCCCGAGCATCGTGCTGACTGCGTGGGTTGCCCAGTGTCTGGGTGAAACACAGAGGGATTCATGCCCCTGATAAGGGACAGGGAGGTTGGTGGGAGTTGGGGGGGGTGTCTAGGTCTCCTCTGCTTGCAGGGACTTTTTGCTAGCAGATCTGCCAGCTCTCCACTGAGCCATCTCCTCCCTCATCCGCTGACTGAGGGACTCGAACTCAGGTCTCGACCCAGATCTTAACAGAGAGGAACTGAGCCCTCCTCTGGTGCAAACCTTGCCCCTCCGTGACAGCCTCCACAACGCAGCCAGCAAGGGAATGGATCAGGCCGCCTTTGCCCCCCCCTCTCCCCCTCCCCCGAGACGAGCTGCGTCCAGGCCAAGGAAGGGGGGGGCACAGAGGCTGCCTGCCCAGCTGCTGCCCAAGGGGTCACAGCTCCACAGGTAGAACCAAGAGGGAGTTTCAGTGCTGGATTGTCAGCCTGGCACGAAATTAGAGACACCTTCTTTCTCCATTGGGCAGCGGGTGTTAAGGAGGCCCAGGAAACCAGCCCAACTTGCTACACACCCTGCACGTGCCCTCTCCGGCCCAGGTTTGCAAAGGATCTCAAAGCACTGGGTGCACGGTGAATTGCGTGGGTTGAGAGCTTGAAATCTGGCTGCCCTCCTTTTCTCCCTTCTTCCCCCTCCGAGCCGGCCTGTGGGGCATGATCCCGGACAAAACTGGCACCGAACCAGGCTGGGTGCACTTCTCTCTCCCCGGTTTTATCTAGGCTCTGCCCTATCTGTCCATCTGTCTATCTGTTGCTCTGCATCCAGCGGCCGGGGGGGGGGGGGGGGAGGGGGTTTCTCTGCAGCTGCTGAGGGAGGGAGCAAGCGGTGCTGGCCGGTTCTCATACTTGCGAGCCAGATGCAAGCAGCAGCGAGCTCACTTGCTTGGCCTTCAAGGCTTCCACTGCTGTCATCCTGGCCCCATGCAGCCGGCTGCTTCCCTTTCCCCTGCTGCTTATTCATGCTGGGGATTTACCCTGGCCTTGGAAGCCAGCAGAGCACTGCGCACACAGGGCTGGGAGGTTCTCAGGATGCAGCTGGCTGGCCCAGGAGGCTAGGTCCTTGGGGCCGGGTCACGCTCCGTGGCCATCGAATCTGGGATCGCGCCTCCAGTGGAGAAAGGGGCAGGCCCTCTGTCTCCAGAGAGTGGCTCTTTGCAGCCCTAGTTCTGGCTTGGCGCGTCAGGGGCTGCAGGACACGTGTGCCCAGTTTCCTAGTTACAAAAGATGGGGTGGGTGCTGGAGCCCAGCTGGGGTCCCTCTGGCTCATGCACGCGGCCCCTCTCCTTCACACCCTGCCCTTGGTGCCCCCCGCACAGCCCCACCACCCGGGAGAACCAAGGCTGCCCCCTCAGTTCCTGGAGGGGGTGAGGCAAGTTACTTCAGGCAAAAGGCCCAGGAGGAATCCCATCCGGAGCCCCGCCGCAGCGCATGGAGCTCGAGCTTGGGCATTGCCTGGGTGGAGGATGGTCTGCTCCTGGGCACACCCTCCCCTGCGGACGCAGGGACCCAGAGGCCTGGTGGGCAAAGGAGGGAGCATGGGGAGGTGAGGGGGGCTGGATTTTGCAGGTTCGGGGGGGTCAGTGTTGGGCTGGTCCCTATTCTGTCCAGATGGCTTTGCCAGCCCCGTGGCTGGATCTCCGCACCTGAGAGGCCCTTAGTCTATCTCCCTGCTGCGCTTGGGGGCTGCTGGGACATCATGGAGCCAGCAGGGCTCACCTCTGATCCCCCTTCTCCAGAAACAATGCATCCGTCCAGTAAGGCTAAAGGAGGATCCCCATGAGCAGTACAAGGCCTGTGACACACAGCTGAATTGTTCTGACTCCACCCAACAGAAAGCAGCAGCCGCTCTTGATTTCTCCCTCCCTCCCTCCCACTACGCTAGTATATGGTCATGGGGGAAGTCTTCCCTAGCGGCCAGAGCCAGGCACACTGAGGGTCAAGCCAGAGTCAGCTGCTTGGAACCAGGTGATGCACCAGAAAGCAAGCAGAGGGGCAGGGACTGGGTCCCAGAAGTCCGGGCAGCACCAGGGCCAGCAACGGGAAGTTTTATCGCCGGCGGACTCCAGTCAGCCATCTGCTGCTAATCATCTGTCCCCACCTCTGTCCCCACCAAGTCAGTGGGGGTAGCCGCTGGCGGAAGGGGTTCGGCCTCAGTTTCCCCCAGTTGGCCTACACTCCAGCCCCAGTGTGGATGGTTAGAGCCAGCCACAGGGGTTTTATTGCAGTGTAGGCATATCAAAAGAGTATATCCCATCCATCCCCCAAGGAAGGTCAAGGCCAGGGAAGGCTGCCCCATAGACCGTTCTCCAGGGCTTTGTCCAGCCAGTTTCCAACAACCCAGATGACAGGGCTTCCCCTCAGTCCTGCCCCATGCAGGATTTGGCTTGAGCCCTCCTCTGCTCCAGGGAGAATTTACCAGCCTGTCTCCTCCAGTATTTTTCTGTGCCTCTTCCCCTGGCGCTGGCTGCGTCTCCGCCAGATGTGCAGGGCAGGGGGTGGGGGTGATGGTGCTGCCGCAGCGCAGCAAGCCCAGATGTGGAAGATACCCTTTCCGAAGCAAATCGAACCAGAGGCCTGCTGTGTGCGAGGCCTGTACTTTGCTGGCCGCAAACTGGCCCGGGAAGAAAGGACATTCTTGCGCTGACAGTGTCACCCTGTCATTATGACAAGGGGCGCCGCAGAAGAAGGGTTTTCCCAGCCCCGCAGCCCCCCACCACTGGCGCGAGGCCAGGCCCGGGTGGCGGGAGCCGCGTTGCCATTGGATCCTCTGGGAACCTCAGGCTCACCCTTTCCACGTGCTGCCGGGGAGAGGAGGTTTCTGGCCCGTTTCAGCCGGCTCAGCAATTGAGCGACTGCCCTTAACGCAAGCCAGACTCTCCTGGAGCCCGAGTGTGCCAGAGCCACACCAAAGCTGGGGACATGCACGCTGCCACCAGCCCTCCGGAGGCAGCATTCCTGGTGGGCCAGGGGAGCTGGGAACGCCAGCGGAGGGGAGCGGGGGGATCTGGGCCCAGCCTTAGGACCCAGCTGTTGCAGGGTAAGAGCACGGAGTGCATCTCACAGAATGGCTCGGGGGTGAGAATTTGGGTTCCCATCATAAGGACCCTAGGAAAGAGGTGACGATGCCTTCTAGGGACCTGAGCCCCCCAGCTGCTGTCAGCAGGAGCCCTGGGAGCCCAGGCCAGACTGCTTCAGCTCTGGGAGGTGCACGGCGGAGCACCAGGCCCCAAAAGGGGGAGACAGAAATCAGTTTGGGGGGTGGCGGGGCTCCAGTGACTGGCGCACACTGTCAGGCTGAGGTGTGCTGACCTCCGGGGGCTTATCAGCAAGTGCCCCAAGTGAAGAGATGCCCCTAGCCCTGCCCCTTCCATCTGGTACTCCCCAGAGCCCATGGCATTGCCACCTTCTCCTCTCTGAGGGTTTGCTCTCAAACTCCCTCCATCTCTGCCCGGTGCAAGGTGCCGGGGCCTTCCCCACTAGGTCACTTGCTAGCCACGAATCGTTGTCCTGGGGCTTGCCAGTCCTGGGGGCCCTGCACAGCCTACAGTTGGCAAACTCAGCAGCCCGCAGTCTCCGGGACTGCTGCCCAGGGGAGGCACTAGGGCTAGGTAAATTTGGAGGCTGTGCCAAGCCTAGCAGATGGCAGGGCAGAGGCAGGTGGGAAGGAAAGAGATAAAGGGAGGTCATGGTGAGGAGGAAAAAGTTGTGGCCAGTTTCTAGCTTTGCGGGACCCTTCCCAGCTGATTCCGTTCCTTGCCTATGGCTTTCCACTGGTGCCAGCTGGGTTTTTGGCAATGAATTTCCCCGGTCTTCACGCAGACACCCATCTGCTATATTCACTGCCCCGCTTAATGGGTGTCTGAGCTGCACTTGATTGTGCGCTGGGGGCCAGGCAGCGGGAACGTGGCTTTAATTTCACCCCTGGGGGCCGCCCAGGCTTCCGTGACAAAGGTTGTTCCTGGGGCGAGGGAAAGATGGGGCAGCCAGGACAGGAGTTCATCCCACCACTCTCTAGCCAGAAGGAGCTGCTGTGTCTCCTCCCCGGGATGGCGGGGGGCAGATGGGACCTCTCCTCCTGGGCCCCCCCAAGGAGATGGAACAGCCCCAGGGATGAGATGAAACCACAGGGTTGGGAGCTGAGGCTGGCCAGGGCAGCTCCCGCTTCTGGGAACAGCCGTCTGCTGCTTCCAGGTGAAAAAGGAGCCTCAGGACGCCTGGGTTCTTTCCCCACAAGGCCAGTGATTGGCTGCAGGCCTTGGCTGACATTTTCACGGTGACATCTGATTCTGGGTCCCTGACACGGGCACACCAGCAGGCCGAGGTTCAGGGGCGTTGAGCAGTCTGTGCCCAGCCCTCTGAGAGCCTGGCCCCCCTGCAAGCTGGCAGCTGGACTAAAGGTGTTGGCCCCTTTGCCCGGCTCTCCACCTCTGTAAAACCGGGGCGGGTGAGCCCTACCTCCCCCCGCAGCATGTGGGTCGGCCCCGGCACTGCTCTGCGAGGGCTGAATGACAGGCTGATGGGCAAATCCCGGACCAGCAGCCTCCCAGCAGCAACATAGCTGGGGCCTTGGAGGAGTTGCCAGGTGGTGGGAAAAGCAGGCAGCTTCTTTGCATCAAGGTCGCCTGGGCTGAGCCGGGCCAGGCAGCTCCCAGGGCCCATTCCCTCAAGTTTCCAACAGGAAGGGCTCTGGGCCCTGTGCTGCTGAATGCCGCTCCCTCACGGCTGCTGGTTAGCCCCCTGGGTCCCTTTCAATCGGCCCCAGCTGGGCTCAGCCTCTCCTGTGCCCGGACAAGGCTGGTTGCTCTCACTCAGTCCCTTCCCGAGCTGCACTGGGAGCAGCTGCCCTTGTCTCAGGGGAGCCCGTGGGAGGGAAATCGGGATGTGCCGAGGCCCAGGCCCTGCCATCCTGCTGGAATCCTGCACCCCCCACCGGGCAGGGTCCTTGCTGCTATCCTGTCCCCTCTGGGGAAGCTGGAGGCGAAGGACCATGGCCCCTCTCTGCAGTGCCATGATGGGCTGGGAGAGGTGAGTCTCGCACCTGGAAAGGGTTCCCGGAGGGGCTGCATGCTGAAGGGCCCTAGAGAAGGGGAAAGAAGCAGCTCCTCTCTCTAGGTCCAGCACACAGGGGGCCCCCAGCATTGCATAGCGGGGAGCAAACCAGCCGCTCCCCTGGTCTGTTGTTCTGTCTGCTGCTGGTGGTGCCTGCTGGGAGAAACCCCTGGGGAACAGCTTGCGAGCCTGTTACTGGTTTTATCCCTCCGTCGTCCTTCCTTCTTCTCTTCTTAAAAGGTCTAATCCCTCCCTCCCGATGCGTCCCCTACTCATTCTGTTACCTGTCTCTGCCCTCCCCCGTTGCTATGAGATGGGAGGTGGGGCAGAACTGAACCCTGTAGCCCGGGGAGGGCGTCTGCCGCCTTAGCTGACAGCGGTTGAATGTTTTCAGTACGTCGGTTGTGAGTCAGGGTCGTTCGGGTGGTGTCTTGGGGCCAGTATGGAGGGGGCAGGTGCTGCGTTATGGTCTGGCCTGTTCCTGCAGCATCCAAGCGCTCTTTGCCTTCGTGCCTGTCGAGCGGACACGCTGCCTTCCCAAGGGGTTCCAGCTAATCCAGAGGCTCGGCGGTGTATCAGTCACTCAGACAATCCCTTCCCGGGCGAGTGCCTGGGCCGAGGCCCCTGGTTGTCGTTGCTAGTGCTTCTCAGCCATTAGCGGATGGGCGGCAGGGAAATGTGACCCCCGTTTTACTGGGCAGATGAAGTGACTTGCCCCAAAGTCCCACAAGAAATCTGGGGCTGAGGCAGGGATTGAGCCCAGGTGCCCTGAGGCCCTATCCAAAGCCCGTCCTTCCTGCACTGGGCTCCACTTCATTTGTCGGTGCTAATTTCCACCAGCCGTAGGGCTCGTCCCCTAACCTGGCTGGGTTCCTACCCTCTACTCTGGCAATGAAACTAGGGTTGGACGGGCCACGGACGGTAAACGTCACAATGGCCACACTGGTCCGAACAACGGCCCCTCCTGCCCAGTGTCCGTCTCTGACTGTGTTGGTGGCAGACGCGTCAGAGGGAATGAAGAGAACAGGGCAGTTCTCCAGTGATCCATCCCCTGCCGACCAGTCGCAGCTTCTGGCCCTCAGAGGCTTAGGGACACTCAGAGGGTGGGATTGCGTCCCTGGCCATCTTGGCCTCCAGGAACTTCCCTGATTCTTTCTGGAGCCCAGTTATACTTTTGACCTTCACAACATCCCTGGCAAGGAGTTCCACACGTTCACTGTGTGTTGTGTGAAGAAGTCCTTCCTTATGTTTGTTTTAAACCTGCTGCCTGTTAATTTCAGTTCCCTATTCTCTTTCTCGAAACCGTCATGACTTTATAGCCCTCTCTCCTATCACCTCCCTTATTCCTCTCTCTTCAAAGATGAACAGCCCCTGTCTTTTTAATCTCTCCTCATATGGAAGCTGCTGTATCCACCTGTTCACTTTTTATTGCCTTTCTCAGTATTTTTTTCCAATTTTAATATATCTTTTTTCAGCTGGGCCGACCACAGCTGTATACAGTATTCCAAGTGTGGGCATGCAATGGGTTTCTGTAGTGGCATTATGATATTGTCTGTTTTATTATCTATCCCTTTCCTAATGGTTCCTAGGATTGTTTGCTTTTTTGACTGCTGCTGCACACTGAACAGGTGTTTTCAGAGAACTAGCCACAATGACTCCAAGATCCCTTTCTTGAGTGGTAACAGCTAATTTAGACCCCATCGTTTTGTATGTATGTGTTTGGGATGTTTTCCAATCTGCATGACTTTGCATTTATCAACATTGAATTTCATTTGCCATTTTTTGCCCAGTCACCAGTTTGGTGAGATCCCTTTGTGACTCTTCGCAGCCTGCTTTGGGCTTAACTATCCTGAAAACAGCCTAGCTCCATCTGCCCTGGAACCCCCTTTCAGGTAGTTAAAGGCTGCTATCAAATCCCCCCTCATTCTTCTCTTCTGCAGACTAAACAGGCCTAGTTCCCTCAGCCTCTCCTCATAAGTCTTGTGCTCCAGCCCCCTCATCATTTTTGTTGCCCTCCGCTGGACTCTTTCCAATGTGTCCACATCCTTCCTGTAGTGGGGGGCCCAAAACTGGACACAATACTCCAAATGCGGCATCACCAGTGCCGAATAGAGGGGAATAATCACTTCCCTCCATCTGCTGGCAATGCTCTTACTAATGCAGCCCAATATGCCATTAGCCTTCTTGGCAACCAGGGCACACTGCTGACTCATATCCAGCTTCTTATCCACTGTAACCCCCAGATCCTTTTCTGCAGAACTGCTTCCTAGCTCGTTGGTCCCCAGTCTGTAGCTGTGCATGGGATTCTTCCATCCTAAGTGCAGGACTCTGCACTTTCCTTTTTGAACCTCATCAGATTTCTTTGGGCCCAATCCTCCAATTTGTCTAGGTCACTCTGTATCCTATCACTGCCCTCCAGGGTATATACTACCCCCTCATCCCCCCCAGCTTAGTGTCATCTGCAAACTTGCTGTGGATGCAATTCACCCGATCCTCCAGATCATTAATGAAGATGTTGAACAAAACCAGCCCCAGGACCGACCCCTGGGGCACTCCACTTGTGACCAGCTGCCAGCTAGACATGGAGCCATTGATCACTACTCATTGAACCCGCCAATCTGGCCAGCTCTCTATCCACCTTATAGTCCATTCATCCAACCCACCCTTCTGTAACTTTTTGATAAAAATACTGTGGGAGACGGTATCAAAAGCTTTGCTAAAGTCAAGGTATATCACGTCTACCGCTTTCCCCACATCCACAGAGCCAGTCACCTCTTCATAGAAAGCAATCAGGTTGGTCAGGCATGACTTGCCCTTGGTCAATCCATGCTGCCAGTTCCCGATCACCTTCATCTTCTCCAAGTGCCTCAAAATGGATTCCTTGAGGACCTGCTCCATGATTTTTCCAGTTGACTGAAGTGAGGCTGGTTCTTTCTCCTCCCTTTTTTGAAGATAGGCACTATATATGCCTTTTTCCAGTCATCTGGGACCTCCCCCAGTCGTCGTGAGTTTTCAAAGATAATGGCCAATGGCTCTGAAATCACATCAGCTAACTCCCTCAGCACCCTTGGGTGCATTGCATCTGGCCCCATGGACTTGTGTGTGTCCAGCTTTTCTAAATAGTCCTGGACCTGTTCCTTCAGCACTGCGGGATGTTCACCTCCTCCCCATTCTGTGCCTCCCAGTGCAGTAGTCTGGGAGCTGACCTTGCCTGTGAAGACAGAGGCAAAAACAGCATTGAGTACCTCAGCTTTCTCCACATCCTCTGTCACTAGGTTGTCTGCCCCACTCTGTAAGGGGCCCACACTTTCCCTGACCTTCTTGTTACTAACAAGAAGCCCTTGTAGAAACCCTTCATGTTCCCCTTCACATCCCTCACTAGCTGCAACTCCAGTTGGGCTTTGGCCTTCCTGATTTCACCTCTGTGTGCTTGAGCACTATTTTTATAATCCTCCCTGGGCATCTGACCAAGCTTCCACTTTTTTTTATTTTTTGTAATTTTGTATCATCGGCAAACCTCACCACCTCCCCGTTTACCCCTTTTTCCAGATCATTTATGACTGTTGCACAGAATTAGACCTGGTACAGATTCCTGGGAGATGGCACTATTTACCTCTCTCCAGTGTGAAAACGGGCCGTTTATTCCTACTCTTTGTTTCCTATCTTTTAATCAATTAGTGATCCAGGAGAGGACCTTCCCTCTTACCCCGTGACTGCTTACTTTGCTTAAGAGCCTTTGGTAAGGGACCTTAACAAGTGCTTTCTGCGAGTCCAAGTCCACTATCACCACTGGATCCCCCTTGCCCACCTGCTTGCTGGCCCCCTCAAAGAATTCTAGTCGACTGGCAAGGCAGGCGTTCCCTTTACGAACACCGTGTTGACATTTCCTCAGCAAATCCTGTGCATCTGAATTCTGTTCTTTGTTACAGTCTCCAGCCCCGAGGGTGCTGCTCCTTCCTGAAAGCTGTGTAGGCCACACTCTGGCTCCTCAGCTTTAAACATGGGCTTGCTTTTCAAAGGGGCCGAGCACCTGCACTGGGGATGCAGCACCTGACAGTCCCACCGTTGGGCCTTTTGGGAGGCTCTGATACAGCCTGGGCCAAAGGCGCATGTTGGGAAGAACCTCCTCCTGGTCTCCTCCAAGGCCTTGAGCCCGCTGTCAGAGCTGGCATCTCGGCTGGCCCTGCCCTTGGCCTTATCAGCCGGGGGGAGGGAGGAGGGAAGGAGAAGATGGTTCTAAACCAACTGGTCACCAGCAATGAGGATTTCTCCTCTGAACCTTCAACTAATAGCTTGGTCACCTGCTTCTTTGGTCACCCGAGGACTTCTGTGGTGGGCTCCCTGCTCTCTCTCTGGTTTTTTTGGCGTGCCTGGCTGAAGCAAAGGGACGTGAATCTGGCTTGTAACCAGCTGCAGTTCAGGCAATAGTTCAGATGTGGTGATGCCCGGCGCTTGGGCCTTGTGGGTCACATGGGTCTCGGTCCTGTAATGGATCCCCGCTGGCCTACACCCCTCCGTCTGAGCTGTGACACTGTGTCTGAGAATGGCTGATGTGGCTAATGCTCATCCTCTGGGGACTCTCTGGTGAGGGCAGGGGACCACCCAATTCTGGGACTGCCTTCCTTTCCACCCCGCCCCATCCTGCCCACGCTTTCCATCTCAGGAGCCCCGGTGCCCTGGCATTCTGTGCCACATTGGTGGTGCTGGCTGGGGTGGTCCCCTGCTGCTCACGGTGCTGTGGGACCTCCAGCACCTGGGGAGTGGCTACGTTGTTTCCCACATGGGAGTTGTTCCACCGGGCTTGCCTCTTCTTGCCAGTGGCTGCGGTCGGGACACACTTGACGCACCAGGCTGCCTGGGGTGTTTTTTTCCCGTCCCACTGAGCCAGTGGGGTTGGCAAACGTTGTGCAAGGTTATGCAAACAGCCTGGTTGGCTCCCTGGAATCAGAGCGGTGCAGGGCTGTGAATTCACTGGCATTAAAGCAACAAGAGAGAGAAGAAACAAAGCCCGACTTGTGTAACCAAAGGCAGCCCCAGTTACTTGTTTGCCTCCCTCCTGGCCTGCGTCCATTCCGGCTGAGCCTATCTCCTCGCACATTTAATAATTATCTTCTCTCCTGAAGGATCCTGAAAGGTCTGATGTGCTACCAGCCACATTCCCTGCTGGCATAACTGTACTGACTTCAATGCATTGCATCAGCACCAAGTTTGACCTGTATCCATCGACGTAGCCACCTATTAACCTGACACCCCCTTGCGATGGTAGCCAAATGCCTGGCTCACTTCACCGATGTCTACAATGCAGCCACCTCAGGGCTGCACCGTGATGTCTGAGTGTTGGCCCAAAGCAGCCCCATGCAGTGTTCAGACAGGACCCCGTCCCAGAGTCAGACTGCCAGGGAGCTGGCAGAGGCTGAGCGTAACGATCTGTCTGGCTTGGCGGTGCCACGATACCAGGGGCTTGCAGGGGAACCTGGGCCCACCCATGACACCAGGCTCCAGCCCAGGGACCCTGTCACCAGCAATCCAGGCCCTCATTCCCTGTCGCTGTGAGTGTTTCCCCAGATGCCTTTGCACCCAACTTCTCTCTTCTCTTGCTTGATTCTAGGCTTCCCATGGGAGCTGCTCTGCTCCCCAGCCATTTCACGCCCCCCTTTGCCAGACTCCTCACTCCAGGACTGGCTCTCGGGGCTTCCTCTCCCACTGGCCTTCCTCCTTGTCCCGATGACTTCCCTCATTCCAAGGACTGACTACAGGCTCCTTCCCCTACAGTCCTCTTCTGGGCCCAGCTCCTTGGCTTTATGGTGTGTTGGTCCAGCCTGTCTCTCACTTCACCTGCCTCTCCTTCTCGCAGGTGAGCTGCCCGGCCTGGTTAACCCTTCCAGGGCTGAGATGGGGCGCGCAGCCTGTCACATTGGCCGTGCTCCAGGGGGACGGAGTTAACGTCCCAACTCTCAATTTTCAAAGTGATCTGAACTGGGCCGGCTGGCACGCCGCGGGGACCTCACAGCACACCGGTGTCCAAGCTGGGAAGTCCATTCTAATTAACGTGACATTTCCAAGCTACGTTAGCTGTAGGCTATCATCCCCCCCTCCACGCCTTTGCGGAGGTCCATGCAGTTGTCCATCTGTCTGTCTACACTGTGCCCACAGTTAGCAGAACCCGAGTTAGCAGACCTTGAGTTTGTCAACCTAGGGCCTGAGCGTCTTCACTCCTTTATAACCCCAGCTTGGGAACTGATGAACCTCGGGTCCCAACCTGGGGATCCAGCATCGACACAGCACTACGTGGGTCTGAGCCCAACCACCTACATCCCAGACATCCTCGCACCCACCCGAAACGTGGCCACTCCAGCCCTTTGGTCAGAGCACAATGGGGGAAAACTTGACTGTTCACCAAACTTGATGGTCCAGAGGACAAAGGAATTTGGCCCGTGGGCTTGTGGGATATTTTTGGCAGCCTCCCACAACCTGAATCCAGTGGGGCTGCATCTACACTGCAATGCAATAGGACTTGAAGCGTGGGGTCCTGGGACCCTGGGTCCAACCCTGGGTTAGCATGATGTGTGTGCAGATGGAAGGGGGGCTAGGCCTGAATCCGAGTGCAAACTCTGGGCTTACGCTGCAGTGTAGACAGACCCTAGGTTTTATAGGTGGGACAGAAGACATGGTTCCCAGAAAATAAAACTTCTCTTAGAACTTTCAACTATCCTTTTTTCCCCTGTAAACAAAAGCCCTTTCCCATGGGTGACATGGTGGCTCGTGGACACTCCTCCTGGCTGCCTGGCATTGCTGCAGGGTGATCCTTCCAGTGTTTGACAGCAGACCATGGTCGTGCAGGGCCGGTAGCATCAGTGAGTTAGCAAAACGGGACCTGCCTCATTAGGAAATTCTACCCCTTCCTCCACAAAAGACTTAGCCACATCTTTATCTGGCCCCTACTACTGCAGCATCTGAGTGCCGCATGCTCTCTGGCGGCGTTGGTCATCTCCACTCCCCCCACTTCCTGGGGAGCCTGGAGTTGTGATCCCAGTTTTATGGACGGGGAGTTAAGGTAGATTAATTGACTTGTGCGGCAGATCCCAGACCTAAAATCAGCCCTGCGGCTTCCCAGCCTGGTGCTCTGCTTGCTAGACCAAGCATCCTGGCCTGGCCTCCGTGCGTTTTAGAGCTGGGGGAGGAAGCCCCCACCATTTTATGGAGGATTTTGACATTTGGTTTTGGGAAACGTGGCTTCTAGGTTCTTAGCACCACATCTGGTTCCCTGGTGAGTGGCTGAGGAACCAGGAACATCCTGGGAGCCCTGCTCCACCGCGGCCAGCCAGGTGAGTCGTGGAGGAGCCTGGGAACTTGGGAGCTGGTTTCCCAGGGCCTTGGGGGCTGGCTCCCCATCAGGTCACCCCATGCCCAGTCAGGGAGCAGGCAGGCAGGCTGGCAGGAAACCAGGCAGAGATTTGACACCACTTTGGTTCTGTCACAATGGTGTCAAAACCAAAATATCTCCCCAAAGTGTTTAGCTGTTGATGAATCGGCATTCTCCGGATCAGTGTCCTGCTGGAGAATTTCCAGCCCACTCTAATGCATGTGCTCTCCCCACGCTGGATCATGGAGTTGGGCCTGGGTGCCAAGTGGGCACTCCGGTGGGCACAGAAGATCCCTACCCCCAGCCTTGCATGGACAAGCAGCCCTGCACACCTCACCTCCGCCCTCCAATCCCTCCTCCGGCTCCTTATCTGCTTCCAGGGACTTGCTCCATCTGCAAAGCCG
Source organism: Mesoclemmys tuberculata (assembly GCA_007922155.1). NCBI lineage: Eukaryota > Metazoa > Chordata > Testudines > Chelidae > Mesoclemmys > Mesoclemmys tuberculata. The sequence continues at coordinate 72,677,294 of ML675620.1, read as the reverse complement.
GAAGCAGAGCAGGACCCAGCTCCCTCAGAGGCCACACCTCCACCCCATGGCTGGAAGGGGAAGCCAGGCAAATTCAGAGTGGAAATAAGGGGCAAAATTTTAAGAGCAATTAAGCATCGGAACTACCAAAGGCCGTGGTGGATTCTCCATCACAGGCGGCTTCTAAAACCAAGACTGGGTGTTTTTCTAAAATAGCTGCCCTAGGAATCTTCGGGGGGTGGGAGAGGCAGCTCTCTGATCTGGCTTATACAGGAGGTCAGACTGGATGATCACAAAGGTTCCCAAGCCAACAGGGACCAAGGAAGCTACATACCTAGCACACACCTAGACAGAGATGCCCCTCGGGGCCAAGGTAGCAGAAGATAAAAGCATTCTCCATCCAAGGGATTCAGAGAGGGAGCCAACTTCCAGCAGAGAACAGGCCATTCCAGAACACGAGTGCCTCCTGGGCTTGCAGCAAACCCCTCCTTTCTCTCTAGGCTTTCCCACCAGAACCAAGAAGGATGGTAGCTGCACACCGAAGACGGGCAGAGAATTTAGCGTCCTAGCAATGTTCTGGCGGCTTTATTTTCCGCAGGGAAGGTAGGGGGTGGGGAGAGGGAACTGCTGCTGATCTTTTGGCCAAACAGAAGGACACAAGTCCTCCAGGTCAGGGGCTGGCTCAGGCTTTGCTGACGACCGAACCACCAGCCCACGAGAGCTGTGGAGCTGTTGCTGTGGATTAGCACAGGGCACCGTGGGACAGCTGTGCAGCCAGAAGCTGTTGGAAACCTGAAGGGATCCCAGGAAATCTGTGGAGGAAAAGAAGCCCACCTCTAGCTGGGCACTGAGTGCCAGCTGGCCAATGGCGCTGTGGTTTGTGGCAATAAGTGAATCTGGCTGCAATAACAAACCAACCCATGCCAAAGGGAGTGGAAGGACTGTCAAGTATGCCTCTTCCCTGCCTTGCCCCACCATAAATCAGGCGTGACTCCACTGCAGTCATTTACACAATGCCTGGATTTCCTCTTCGTTACCCCAGAGGGTCACGAGCATGACCAACAAATGAGGCTCCTTCGTGCTAGGGACCAGGGGCCAGTTCTGCTCTCGGTTGCAGTGGTGTAACTCCAGAGCATCCGCCTCTACTTTACTGGGGTTACTCCAGATTCACACCAGCATAGCTGAGAGCAGCCTCTGACCCCACAGAGCTGGGGGTGGAGAGCTGACCTAGCTACAGGGGACCCTGGGCTTTCGCCATCTAGGCCTGGGGCTCAGGCCCTGTGGGAGAACTCAGCACGGAGGGTGTGACCTTGTCCCTCCGCCTCTGAGCTCCCACAGGATCAGTGCCCTTTTCACTAGGTTTGTATAAGAGTGCCCATCACCGTGGTGTCTGAGCACATCCGACACAGCAGCCTGCGACCCTCCTGCCCAGGGGCAGAGCTGGCGGAGCGTGGGGATGTTCCCCTGTGAGACGGGCTCAGACCCTGCCCCCTAGGCTGGATGCTCTTCAGGACAGGAGCCATGTCTGCTACGTTTGTACAGCACCTGGCACAGCAGGGTCTCGATCCTGACCCGGGCCTTCTGATGCTGCCAGAATACGAACCCTGAAAGGCCAAAGAGGGGACAGGGCAGCCAGCCAGCTCCTGGCCCCTCCAAGCCACACTGTCTGAGTTCACCATCCACCATGCCTGTGGGGAGCAGTGCTGGGAGGGCGGGGGGGACAAGAACTGCACTGAAGAGCTTCCAACAACCCCCCCCTCCACCCCTTCCTTTTAAGCCCTGAAATTCCAGCCGCCTCCAGGCCGCCGTCTCTCGCCAGAGATGCTGAGGCGAAAGTTGGGCCCCGGTTCCACACCAAGCTTTCAGACGCGTCTGTCTGGCGGTAATTACTGCTCGTGGGATGCCCTGGGTTGTTTGCAGCCCAGCCTGACGCAGCACTGCACCCTGGCCTCACCCAGCAGCCGCTGGAAGCCACAGCTGTCAAACCACAGCTCGCCCCGGCCCTCGCACCCAGGACCCAGGGCTGCTAGGGCAGGGTGGACCCCAGCAAGGCATGGAATTGCACCCTCCTCTGGAGTCAGACGCTGCCCCCACGGCTCGGGTACATGCAATGACCAATCACAGGTAGCTGCTGGGGAAGGCCAGACTCTCTACTTCATCCAAACCCCGCCAGATAACCGCAGCCACAATTCCCGGGTGCTACCGTGCTGTGGCCATGGAGACTAGGGAGCACAAGCAAGGCTCTGCCCAGCCCTGGCAAGGGGGAAGGCGGGAGGGTGCAGGTGCGCACTGGGGAACCCACTTGCTGCTGGCTGGGCAGCTGGGGCTGCATTTCGTGGCTGGAGGCGGGGAGGCCGAAGGAGGCTGGGCATGAGACGCAGCATTCAGGCAGCGGTGGCTACCTCCAAGCAGGGCTTGGGAAGCACAGTAGGTGCCAGGAGAGCGGTGTCTGCTAGCCCAGGGGAGATGAGGGGCCAGCTGCTGTTACTGACGCAGCTGCTAATCGGGGGAAGGACCCTGGGATTCCTGCCTGGGGTGCCTCTCTCACTCTGCTGCTGGCTAGCAGGGGGCTCTAAAACCCGAATCCCCTCCACGTCATGCTGGAGACGGTGATTTCTGCCTCTTCCCAAAGCCTGGGGAACTCTCTGCCACCAGGGAGCAAAAGCTGAGCAGGCTTCAAAAAATGATCGGACATTTCCCTGGCTAGCGAGAGCCTCCAAAATGACAAGGCAGGATCCAAAACAGCCAAGGCCAGCCACCCTGCCTGCTCCCCGGGACAAGCCAGCAAGAACAGGCTGGGGATTTCTCCTATGGGCAGATGCTGCCGTAACTGTCCACTAAGGAGCGTCTTGCACTTTGCTCCGAAGAAGCCGGTCCTGCCTGCTGTCAGATACAGAGGTCTGGCTCAGATGGGCCGCTGGGCTGGTCCAGTTGGAGAATTCCTATGGTCTTAATTTCCAGATAATTGTCGGCCCTTCTCAGAGAGGGGAGGAATCCGCCATTGCTTTGGCAGTCATTCTGCGGGGGTGGGTTGCAGACAGCTACTGCAGTATTTTTATAGGAATCTGAACAGAGCCGCAGGATTGGGAACTCCCATTTCCCCTGGCGTCCAGCCCAAAGGAGAGGATATCAGTACCACAGTGATGGGCACCCCGGGAAATGTCTGAGGCCCCCTGCCTCTAATGGCTTGTCAGTTCTGTTTTAGCAAACACCGACAAGCAGTGTGTGTATCTAAACAATATGGGAACACCATGTGCAGGACAAATGTACAGGATGGGGGTCTCTGTCCTGGGAAGCAGCAACTCTGAAAAAGATTCGGGGGCATGATTGATAATCAGCTGGACATGAGCCCCCATCCTGCTCCAATAGAAGGTGAAGGGGTAGCTTGATGACAATCTATAAGTACCTACGTGGGGAACAAATATTTTTGTTAACAGAGGGCTCTTCACGCTGGCAGACGAAGGTCTAATACGATCCAAGGGTGAGGCGAGACAAATTCAGACTCTGAACGTTGTGAGAACGTTCAACAGCACAGCTCATTAACTATCGGCACAGCTTCCCAAGGGCTGTGGCAGATTCTCCAATGCTGGACATCTTAAAATCAAGATAGGCTGTTTTCTTTTGCAAAGTTGTTGTCTAGCTCAAACGGGAATTAATTCCAGGTAGCCCTATGGCCTGTTGACGGAGCTGCATAACTAGATGAGCATAATAGTCTCTTCTGGCTTTACAATGCACAGATATGCGGGATGAATCATTGTGCAAGTTTTGAACCCAGGGCCTTCACCATTCAAAGCATGGGCTATCTGCAAGTCACAGTAAAGTAGTAACTCCATTAGCTGGTAGAAGTAGTAGGCTCTCATCTCCTTACAGACCAGCCCCTTGAGGGGGGCGTGCCACTCGTGGGGCTGGCCTGGGTTACGTATTGGAAGCCCGGAGCAGCTCTCCTCTAACTTGGGGTCCTTAGGAAGTGATTCCAGAGAAGAAAATCACCCGTTAAAGGAACAAATCCTTAGCGATCATTTTTATTTGTACGGCCACGGCTCCTGGAGTCTCCAGCCGATAGCCAGGGGGAGGCCCCTGTGCTAGGTGCTGCACAAACACACAGTGCGCAGACCGTCTCTGCCCCGGGAGTTCATCGTTTAACCAGTTGTGAAGGGTGCAGGACAGGGAAAAGATGTTTGTGGAGGGCAGTTCAGAGGAGTAAGTTCAGGGGCCCATGCAGGAGGAAAAGGGGCTGTAGGAGTTGGGGGAGGGGGAGGAGAGGGAAGCTGAGGCAGAAGGGGCTGGCAGGCAGCTGTAAGGGGTGAGAGAAGCAGCCAGTGGCAGCTGGCACAGACCGTGTTGGCCCGGAGCAGAGGGACTGGGCATGGCTGGAGGCTGCGAAGGCCTGGGGGGAAGGGGAGGGGGCAGATTTGGATGGGCCGGCTTTGGGGTCAAGGGAGGTGCCACAGGCTACAGCAGCTGGATCTTCCCTTCAGAGGCCCCGGGGGAGCACGCCCACACATGCACCAGCCTCGCTGGCGCCCAACACTGGCCTGGCAGCAGGTGAAAGGCACAGGCCAGCGTCAGTTGGAGGGGCTGACGCCCGTGGCTGAGAGCTGGGGGAGAGGGAGGAAATGCTCAAGGGAGGCTGCCTTTGTCTCCCCCGGACAGCAGCCTTCCACGGCCGGGGGGCAAAGGCAGCTCTTGGCATCTGCTTGGGGAACTGGGCCTGACCAGCTCACGTTTGGGAGGTGCCGTTTGAGGCGCTGCCACTGACTTGCTGGTTGACCTCTGGATCGCCGAGGGCCTGTGCCTCAGTTTCCCCATCTGTAAGCTTGGGACAATGGGATCAGCCTCACGGGCAGGCCTAGAGTCTGAGCCAATGTTTGGGATGTGCTAGGTGATCAGCTGGTGACGGATTATCACTGCTGATCTTAAAGCCGATTAGCAGGTGTCTTCCCTCTGCGACGTGCTGCCCCGTCCGCTCCACTTGAGCCATGCGTCCTTTGCAATAAGGAAAAAACCCATCTGCCTTCCTGTCTAACACGGGCTGGAGAGCTGTGCTCGTGCACTCCTGTGGCCAACCCATATCTTATTGTCGAGCGAGAGCAGATCTTTTAGAAAGACATCTGGAGCCAGATTTTTAAAGGAATTGAAGCACCTAGTGGGATTCACTGCTGAAATCAATAAGTGTCAGGGGCCCAGATGCTTAGAAAATCCCCCTGCAGCCCTGGATGAGTTGCTCCAATGGGTAACTACTCTCCCTCTTTTGTGTTTTAAGCACCTTATTTTATGTCTGGATTTATCCAGCTTCAGCTTCCAGCCACTGGCTTTTATTCAGTCTTGGCTAAAGAGCCATCTGCTACCAGAAATCTCTGCCTCACATAGGTACCTGTAGCCTGGGACCGAGTCCCCTCTTCCCTGCTCTTTGATAGGCTCATGGAGTCGAGTCTCTTTTCCTGCTGAGGATGGGGGTTGTCGTTGGTGCTCAGGCCCTGGGAGAGGAGCTTCAAGCAGAAATAAGAAATGGGAGCAGACACCAAGATGACACGTCCCAACGAGACCGTCTCCCAGTCACATGCCTCTCAATAATCCACGCACGCTTCTCCGCGGGTAACCGGGCACAGCGCCGACAGAGGAGTGGCTGCAGTGACCTCGCCTGGCCAGGAAGCCCCCCAGGGTCGTGAGTGCGTTGATGACAAGAAGATAAGTCGCTGGGCATTTTTACTGAAGACTTTGTGCCGATGCTGGGGGTTGATGATCTGCTCTGTGGGGTGCTGCATGGAACGGTCTGGCTGCTTCTGGTCCAGGCTTCTCCCAAGGATGGGGGCTCATAGGCAGGGATTGCCCAGGAAGGTGTCAGAGGGGCAAGGATGGCGCTAAGCCGCGTGGAATTCTCTAGTCGGTGTCACACAGGAGGTCAGTCTAGATGGTCATGATTAACCCTTCTGGGCCGAGACTGGAGGCAGTTTCAGGGCCCTGGCACAGTCCGGTCTTGATCTATGCTGCAAGCTGAGCGCTGGTGGTTTGGGGCTCTGGAATTCGGAGCGCTGAGCTCGGGCCGTCTGCGACTGCAACGTTCGTCAGCTGAGTTTAGCATGAGGGGCCTGCTCCCCACGGCACTGCTGTAATAGAAATAATGCCAGTCCCCTTTCCGTGGCCTGGCTGGGATTTCCTCGGCGGGCGGCACCAGTGGTGCAGACGAGGCAGGGCTGATTAGAGCTGAGCATCTTTGTTCTTGTTAGCAAAGCGGGAAGGAGAAAGTAAAAATGGTGAGGAACGCCGGGTGGCCCAGTCGCCTGTTACAATCCGTGTGACGCTGTTGGGTTTTGTGATGCACGTGCATTTTGGGCGGCGCTGCTGCAAATAGCAGGGGCGTTTATTCTCTGACTTACTGGAGAACTCGGGTCCTTTGTCTTGTGGTGGTTGCTCTCTGGGAACCAAGCGTTGGCGTTGGGGCTGAGAGGCCTGAAAGAGGGGGTTTGCCTGCATGGCAGCTCTGCTGTAGGGGGTGTAAATAAACCAACTACACTAAGAAAATACTTCTCCAGCAGGGAGCCAATCTGCAAGGCTCTGCCACCTATGGCCGCTCTGCAAGGGGGCGGACAGGTAGCGACACGTGAAGGGAGCCCAGTGCAGTTGCCGCGTACGGGACGCATCCAGGATAATGGTCTAAAGAGCAGAGCTTGCCTCAGCCTGGCACTCAGCGGAGCAGTGAAAGGAGGGCCTTATGCGTGCTCACCAAATGGTAAATCAGTGCAGGCGCCCCGGGCCACCTGCACCCAGTTGGATCAGCTCTGCGGGGCCCTTGTCTCTGACGTCAGCACTGAGTTGGGCGCAGCGGCTTTGTGGACTGCCCTGTGCAATGGCGGCGGGGACTGATGGGAAGGGGAAAACTCCTGAGCGCCAGGAACCATCAGCGAGGGCAGTGGAGGAGGGATGGGCAGGTTGGGAGAAGAATCCTTGGCGTCTCCTCCCTGACAGAGTGAGCAGCGCTTGGGCGTGATGGGGCGGGTGCTACCGGGCCATTCGTACATGCCTCGGGTGCCACTAATCACCTGGGACGTGTATTAATGGTCCGGCAGGGCAGGTCCCAGCATGCTTCATGCCACTGCATGCGGCTCCCCTCCCCACAGCTGCAGCCCAGCTGGAGAATTCCCCAGGGGCTGGGAAGCTCTTGGCACATGGCTGGGATGAGAAAAGGCTGCGGCAGGCAGCTGAGGAGGGGGTCTGCTGGACTCTGAATTTCCTCCGGGGGTCTTCCTTCCCTGCCCCCAGTGAAGCGCTCCAGCCCGCCTGGGGAGCGGAGTGTGGGACTGATCCGGGGGGGGGGCGGGTGCAAAGCCCCCCTTCCTTCTTCCATTAGGCCATGTGGTGTGCACACAGCAGATAGAGATGACTAATGCCTGCTGATGGGGGCTGGGGAGGGGCGCACAACCCCGGAGCAGCTCCCCCTTCCCAGAAAGCAGTGGCCCTTCCCTGCAGCTCCCAGCTGTTCCTCCTGCCTCTGCTCTGCTCCCCTGGGGAGGGGTCCAGCCTCACTGTGTGATCGAGTCATCTGGGGGGGGGAGGCACGTGACCCCGCTTGCCTTCCCCCCACGTGTCACCTCTGATAGCAGGGGCTGTTTCCCTTTGCACCGCATGGGTGAGATTTGGGGTGCATGCCTGACCAACCGCCGTGGGTCCCCCCGATTGTCAGGGTGCAGGGGGTTGTGGGCATGGTGTGAGGACCAGGGTGGGGAAGGGAGATGGGCTGACTTTGGAAGTGCCCCATCCTAGCTGTTCCTTTTCCTCCTGCCGCCACCATGCCCAGAACTGGGGCTTGAGGGTCGGTGGCCAGGTTCTCACCTTCGCTTGTTACACAGACTCCTCTTCATGCTCATTGCATGCGGGACACCCAGGTGCACCCTCACCACATGGAGTCCTTCGCTGGGACAAACCTCTCCAGGGGCCTGGTCTGAAATCCATCCCCTGGCGTCCGCACATTTTGGGTCAGACCCTGTTTGGAGAGATTCCTCTGGAAACTCTCCCGCAAAATACCACCTCTTGGGTGGTATAAGTGTGGAGGGTAGGGAGAACCCTGTCTTGGGGTCCTGCAGCTCTCGGGTTGGGCTGTGAAAGTTCAAGCCTGTTTCTTCTCCAAAACTAAGCAGGGGAGAGCAAAGAGAAGAGCAAAAAGACTGGAAAATGCAGCTGAGCGTTTGGGGTTGTCCTGGCTGGCTAAGCTGAGCCCTGCCGGGAAAGGAGGCAAGAAAGAGAGAGGCGGGGGTGGCAACTGAGACGCTAAAGGGAAGTGGAAGAACACTAGGCTCACCTCTTAGGAGTTGCTTAGGTTCAGCTGGTTCAGTCAGCTGGTTCCGTGCCCTGCCCTGGCCTGAGGCCCTTTCCAGGAGAGAAATTGGACTTCCACCAAGGTCAGGGCTATGCTAGGCCCTGCGTGGCAGTTCCTGAGCATTTACTGGCCACAAGGGCTGCAGCTGGCGGCCCCGAAGCCGAGGTTTTCAGTGACTGCTGATTTCAGAGGGAAGGCCAACCCGCGTGGGCCTTAAAGGGGTCTGTTTTCAGAAAGCACCAAGCTTCCCCCCTGGAATTCAGGGCCCTTTCTGGTGTCCCACATTGTGCACCCCCGAAGCACCTTGAATCACTAGTCTCTTGGAAATCTTGGCCCAAACATCTGCCTCTCCCGGATGATTGTGTGCCAGCTCAGGGCACACCAGAGCCTATTCAGTTCAATTCACTTGAGTATCCGTATAGATCAAGGCGGTGGTTGAAGGTGGAAGGGTGTATTTGAGGTTTAGACTTCAGAAAACCAAGGGACCTTATATGCCTTTTCTCTGTGTCCTGTTGTAATGTAATAGCAAACATTTACGCTGTAAATACCCCCTGACCGACTGCCTCCTCAAACCTCCAGAGAAGCCTTGTGGATGCTCATGAAGGACTTCATCCAAAGCAAAGGTGATCATTTCAAAGCAAGCGGCCATTTGTGTGCGATGACTAGGGTCCTTTTCTTAGCGAATGACCCTTTAACTAGTTTATTACAGAACTGGCTGCTAGTGTTGTCTTTGGTATAAGATCCAGCGACCCCAGATCAACTGGTAAAGTGACTGGTCTCTAGGGCCGGGGCGCAGCCGGGGGGGCTGTGATTTTTGGTTTCAGTAGCCATTATCACGAAGTCCAGTTTGTCTGGGGGGTAAGATCGACTGGTGAGTCTAAGGACTGTCTGTGATGCCATGAGAAGATGGGTGTAGTGATCAAGGAGTTCACATTTTGTCACTGGCTCGGTGAAATCTGATTACAGAAAACACTGCCAGTTTGGGGGTGATGTGAGCCACTCCAGGCAGCGGGACAGCCTGACTTGCTCTTTGTTACTTTGAGTTTCGTTCCTTGTTGGTTAAGTGAAAAGGGACCTCGCTTAGAACAGAAGTGGCAGAGTTTTTTGGCTGGTTTCCTGGCCGACGCACGGTCCCGCATTTCCCATGACCGGCTATGGGCCGGCTATGCCTTCCAGCTGGCCTATTAAGAGCTGCGCCCAAAATCTAATCCTTTATTGGTACCGATGCGCTAATGCACGCTAAATGCTGACCCGCCAGAAGGCACCAGGAGGGCAAGTGCAGGGGCTTTAGCAGAGCCGGGGGCAGATTTTAGGAGACATGCACAAGCCACCATGGGTGTCAGCCCACGGCCACGGTGATGGGGATGTGCTCAGTATCTGTGCTGGAAGCATTTGTCATCCATGCGTGGCGAGCTTGACTTTCCGGGGCTGTCAATCCGCACCCTCCCAGGCGTCAAACGTTCCCTGTGAAGGGGGGAACCAACTGTATTCCGACGGTGACTTAGAAACGGACAGACAACGCAGAGAGCAGGACAGCCTGATGGTGAATGTAAGCCGGATGCGAGCCCCACACCCAGCTCGGCTTGTGCCCCTCAATCCTGACCCGCAGCCCTCTCTCCTATTACTGTCTGGGCTCCCTCCAAAGCTGTGACCGGGGCCCGTGCCAAAGCACGTGGCTGTTACTGATTAAAGCTCCCGTGGGCTCTGAGCCACCCGCTCCTGCTCCCGCGGGATGGGTCCGGCCACTCCCTGTCTGCTCGCTGGCGCAGGGGCCTGCGTGGGTGACGTCCCCAGGCAGCCCCTCTGCCCACCCTTGATGACAGGGAGCTGGCCGTGCATTTAGTCTGGCAGGCTATCATTATGTCCTCCTTCCCCCTGTCTCTCCCCCCGGCCTGCGCTGGAAAGTCCCTGCACATGGAGCCGTGGGGCTGGGGCCGACCACATGCAGCTGCAGGCAACCACATGAGAGCAGGCAGCTTCCCCCTAGATTACAGGGCTCTGGGCTCCACCCCAGCCCCTTGATCCGCTCCCAGAGCGCACGCTCCTGGCCCCTTTTCCCCGGGCTCCTGCCTGGCTCCCTCTTTCATGTCTGGCTCTCCGGCCAGCCCTGCCTTTCTCGCCACCCCTCTGCTCTCCTCCCCTTTCTTTTTTCTTCCCCCACCCCCCTGCTGCAGCTCGCTTGGGGGGGCTCAGCTCCCTCCCTTTCCTTCGCTCCCCGGGTGACCTTCCTGCCAGACCTGGGCTTGCCACAGCAGCTGCTTCTATGCTGCCAGCCCCACTGCTCTGTGCAACCTGGGGGGCCTGCCCCCTGCTCTCAGCCCAGCATCTGTGGCGGGCCGGGGGGGAAGCTGACAGAGCCATGAGCGAGTTGTTGCCCCCCCAATCGGAGGGGGTGCTCAGGGAGGGGTATATGGGATGGAGGTGGATCCCCCAGTTCCTGCCTCCCTGTTGCCCCTCAGGCTGTTCTCAGCAGAGGCCTTTTTTTGCCCCCGTCATCTTTCCTGGCCAAACCTAGGGCTTGCTGTGGGGGGCCAGGTCCTACCAGGCTACTAAAGGAGGTCCCCTCTGCCCCCCCCCACCCCCACAGGGCTGTGCTGCCCTCCCCAGCCTGCCATCCCTCGTACCACCTGCTGCCCGGGCCGGGAGGAGGGGGGGAATATCTATAGGTGCCTTTGGTAGGTGCAGTAGCTGACCAAGGAGCTGGGCCTGACCCTTGAGAATCTCTTGGCCCAAGGCCCTGCATTCATGATGGATGCCCTGGCGCTCTGATTTGCTCTAGAAATAGCGTTTTGGCCCTTCCACAAGCTGCTTCCTACCCATGGTGCCCCCTACCCCTCTGCGGGCTGCCTGCTTCTCCATCGCTGCCACTCCATGCCCCCCTTCTGGGGTGTCCCACGGTCCCTCCCTGCCTTGGAGGGGGCTCCTCCACCCCCCATCACTTATCCTCAACCCCATATCGATAAAACTCCACTCAGCCGGGTCGCCACTCCACCAGCGACTGCTCCCACCCTGCCTGACCCCACGTCCCAACCAGCTCTAGGCCAGGAAAGTTGCCCACCTCCCTGGCCTGGATCAGCTGTGGAACACCCTGGGGTACATCACCGACCAGCGTTTCCCCGCCCTGCGGCAGCCCTGATGTATTAGCTCCGCTCAGCAGCCTGACCCGCCCCATCCACCGCCCCCCCAGGAACGATGGAATCTGGGCCTGTCACTCGGTTTAATCAAGTCCCCCCAAACGCACAAGCTGACCCAGCTTACGCCAGTAAAAGCAGGACCTGGGGTCATTCAACAGGCCCCAAGAGTTGGCCTGATGTAGGAGACGTCTCCTTTCTCTGGGTTTCCACCAGCACAGCGTGCAGGCAACTGGTGGGGGAGACAGCATGGCACAGGACTCCTGCGGTCTCCCAGCCTAGCTGCTGACTTTCTGTGTGACCGCAGGCAAGTCATCTGAAGGCCGGCACGTCTCCGTCCGCTCCCCGGTGTGATCAGGGATGGAAAGCGCCCTGGGCCGGGTCAGTCCCGCTGGAGTCTGGGGGTGATCAGCTGATGTAAAGGTGCAATGGAGCCAGACAGCAGCTGAGATTTCCAGCCAAAGTGTCGCACGCTCACCAGCAGCTGCTGATCTAAGTCAAAGCTGACCTTTAGGGCTTTGCCGGCAAGGAAGGTGAGCAAATGGCAACAGGGCTGGTGGACCTGGTTGCCGCTGGCCCACCCCCTTGCACTGAGGTGACCTCCAGCTCCCACCCGCTAGGAGCTGTTCCCTTGTGGGGCCCTCTCGCTTTGCTTCATGAGGCCAGATAACGCAACAGGGAGCAAGCCGGGTGTCCCTGTGCGCTGCAAACCCCCAGGCGGAATCGGAGGAGAAAATAAATACCAAAGGAATTACTCAGGGCTCCCCCTTCGTTCCCGGGAGACGTTCTTCCCTTGTGATCTCCTGGGGGAAAGTCCCACCCGCGTGAAAGCTCCCCACCTGGCTGAGATCTTTCAAGAAGCGGGAAGAACGCTGGAGCCCTGGGAGGCAGAGAAGAGCCTGGTGCCGAGGGATGAATGGCAGAGTTGTCAGGCCCCGGAAAATGATGGGATTGGCTTAAAAATCATGATTTAAAAAAACCAAAACCTAATAATAAAATGCTGGGTTCTCTGTGGTTTCCTTCTGCCTCGTGCTTTCAAGCTTTTCTCTGCTCCCGGGAAGGCTGGAATCCTCTTTTTAAAACCTGAAAGCTGAGAGCCTCGGGTCATCCCGTGATTCTGGGAGCCGGGGCTTTACAGAAAGCACTAAACAGCAGGAGACGCATGATAAAATCATGGGAATTGGGGGTGCCCCCTCTATGCCAGGGAAATGGTTCACCCCAGTAAAGCACAGGGGTTTCCAGGGACCTTGTTGGAATCGGTGCATTTTACTGGGGGGTAAAACTTCATCCTGGTTTGTCAGTTAGTAAGAACAAGCTGCTGTTCTGGGCGTTTTTTCTGCTGCCATTTTCCTGTGCTTGACACTAAAGGTCCAGGATTTGCTGGGGAAGCCCCCACTTGCTTGTGGCATACAAACACATTTTGCTGTGCTGGTGAAAAGGGGAGAAACCCTCTCTGGGTACAGCTAGCTTCGTTGACCGGTGTGTCACCTGATGGCTCAAACTTTTCGCTCATCTCTCTGGGGAAAGAGCCTAGGATCTTTTCATCTGATGTTTCTGCCACTCGGCTGGACTGGGAACATGCCCACGGAGTGGTGCTGCCTGTGTGTGAAATTGTGAGACGGGTGGATGGTGTGGCAAAATGTCTGGTACCAATGGGGTATTGGAAAGGGCAGAGCTTCTGCGAGGTCAGAAATCCGGGTGGTAAAAGCCATGGGACACACAAGCTAGATGCTGGCATTTGGGCCAAGCAGCCCGGGAGAGGGGACTGCCTGTGTGCTGTCTGCAGCCAGCCCTGCTCCAGGACCCATGTCTAGAGGGCACAGACACAAGCTACAGTAGGAACATGGTGATTAGAAATGCTGCGGTGGAGGGCTGGCTCTCGCATAGGACGTCCAGTGGTGGCTGGAGACCCAGCCCGTCGCAGGAAAGGGCTTTGAAGGGAGAGCGGTGACTGCACGACGGCCTTCTGAGTGCTTCTTAACCATGGCTTTGACGCAGCCTGCGTACTGGTGCAAAGGAAGCCCGAAAGTGGCTGCCCACTTCAAAATCCCCAGCTCGTGTTCTGATTTTTATGGTCGCTGAGCGACTGAACTGCTCGGGGCTGGAGACAACCGCGTGAGCGTCTGATTGCCCAAGGGTGCTGCTAATAACAGAGCTGCGTGGCGGCTGAGCTGGGGTTTTCACAAACTTGTCAAAGTGGGGGTGTCTTGTAAATTTCACCTGTGCTCCACGCTCCCCAGAATGAGGTGCTTGGCTCATACCGTTTCAAACCCACGTTTGTGCCAGGCCACAGTGTCTTGGGCCGTGACGAGCTGCCTGCTGGCCTAGCATTGCCCGAGTGCAGTGTTTGTGCGGTGTGTAGGAAATGCACTGGTCTCTCTGCAACACTGTCCCCTCCCGCGCCTCCCCTGAGACCACGGCGCACGTAGGCCAGGCGAGCCGCAGGCAGCAGGCGAGCCAGCTGTTGCAGCGTGTAAATGCTGCCGGATTAGTAGCTGGGGCGTTAATGAGCTGACGGGAGGAGAGCCGCTTTGGGTAAGTAAATGACGGGCTGAGGCAGCCCAGCGAGATCACACGCTCCCCGCAAAACAGCCCTTGGAGTTTGGAAACAGATGCCAAGTGCCAAGTGCCGAGGTGTGAGTGATGTGCAGAGGCTGACCTGGCCCCCGAGGTCTGGGGAGGAAGGAGTGAGGGAGCCGAACGTTTGGGGAGGGGGAGAGGGAGTTGTTCTGCTATTGAAGGGGGGTCAAGGTATGAGAGGTTGTGTGGGGCTGGGGGGACTTGGTTTCCATACAGCATGTCCCAGTTCAAGCCTAAGGCTGATAGCCCCCCATCCTCTGGGGGATTAGAGCGAGAGCCCCCAGGGGAGCAAGTGGGGTTGGAGGACAAAGGTGACTGGTCATGAGGGGCCGATAGAACCAGAGCAGGTGAGACACTGAGTCACCAATGGCGGGTGGGGGACAGTTTCAGCTGGGGGGGGAGGCGATCCAGGTGGAGGTGGCCCTACTGGCTCTTTGAGAAGCAGAAATTACAGCTCCTGGGGGGACCATATTTCTCTGCAGCGAAAGAAACTTGGCCCATGAGAAGACCCCTCCCTGTGCACGGCAGGGCGTGAACCCCAGAGTCCTGGCCAAAATCCAACTCAGGCACTCCAGTCCTGCCTCTTTACTTCCTTCCTGCAAGGCCCATGGCCACAGTCATTCTGAACGGAACCAAGAGTGGCCGCGCACTCCTAGCCAGCTGTCGCGTTTTCCCCCCGAGGTGGCTGCATTTCAGCGGTGGGTGAGGGATCACGCTGACGCAGCCCAGCGTGCCAGGTGGTCCGGTGCTTCGGGAGCCTTGGGGTGTTGCTCCGATGTTCACAGAGAATAACTAAGGCTGCACCTCTCTCTCCGAGGTTGAGGAAATCACAGATTCTGTGCGTCTGAATTCAGGGCTCCCCAAGCAGCTGGCCCCAGGGGCAGCCAGAGCAGTGGCTGGAGCAGCAGCACCCAGAGCGATCCCAGCCGCCGTCAGAGAGCAGTGGGCAGCTGGGGACAGCCAGTCCCCACCACTGGAACAGGGGCCAAGCCGTCAGTTCCTGGGGCCCCTGGAGCAGTGGAGCCCTCGGCGCAGCTACGATTTAGTCACAGGTATTTACAGCAAAAGTCACAGACCAGTCACGGGCCGCAATTTTTTGTTTCTTGCCCGTGCCCAGTCCATGGCTTTTACTAAAACCACCCATAACTAAATCTCAGCCTCCACGATACCCAGTGAGCGCTGGCTCATCTCTGTAGCGCCTGCTCGCCTCTCTGTTCTTTCTGGCCCCCGCACTCTGGCGGGGTTGTCTTGGCTCCACGCTGCACAGGGCAGGGACCGTGCCTGAGCCGAGCAGGGCAGAGCCCTGACCTCGAGGGAGGTCTCGGCGTGCTACGGCACGTTCTGCTGTAAGGCTGGAGCCCCCAGAAACCAGAGCCATCTGCAGTCCTGTGTTTGTCCAGCACCATGCACAGCAGGGTCCCACTCCGAGAGGTCCCTCGCACAATACAAATCACACACCCCCATGTATGCTTTGAGCTCTCCCAGGGCCGAGTCGGGGGCCGGCCAGGCATTGCGTTGAGTTCTGGAGCTTTTTCCCTCCAACCCACCCAGCCCCGGCGGTTTCTTCCCCAGTGCTGGCCGGCCCGTATCGGAGCAATTGCAATGGCCACAGCTACACCCGACTCCATGGGCTGGATTCTGAGCTTCCCTCCATGGGTGTAGCTGATTCACACCCGCTGAGGTCCCATGGAGAAATAACACGGCCGCCCCCCACCTGCTGCCCAGCGCTCAGCATCTCCAGCATTGGAGGCTTGTCAGAACAGCTTGGACAAAACCCGTTGGGGCTGGTCTAGATTTTCTTGGTGCGGCCTCGGGGGGCTTTCTCCATGCCTTGCCATGACCCCAGGGTGCCTAGGTCCCTCCCACGCCCCTTCCTTCCATGCTGCTGTTTTCCTTCTGCAGAACTCGGTGGGGAGGGGGACGGGGAGCGATCAGCCTGGGAGATCCCAGCATTATCCATCGCCACACAGCCGGTGCAGGGGGCTGGATGGGGGGAGAGGGGGAGTGAGCCGCTGCACCCTGGTGAGACGGGCATGCTCTTCGGCCCCTGCCAAAGGCTGAGAACGTGGAAACCAGTGGGGATCGGTCCCTACGTTGCGCAGGATCCTTCCCGCCCGGCCTGGGGTCCCTCCCGGGGCTGCAGGAGCTCGTGGGCACCAGATTTGCAAGCTCACTCTTCTTCAGGGCGGGGATGGTGAATTTGAAGGGGGTGGGGATATTGCGGGGCTCCTCTGGCCTCCTCCCCTACTTTCCTGCTCCCCGGTCTGGGGGGGTAGAACACTCCCATTGTCAGTGTGGGCTGCCTGTCTTTCCCGAGTGACGTCTGAGGTGGTGGAAAATCCCAGCCCCCCAACCGGATCTGGTGCCCTGTTGTGCTCAGCTAGAAGGTCTCCCAGCGGCTGGACCAGGCTCTCTCTCCCCATCTGGTGCAGTTGGCGGTAGTAGGGGAGGCTGCATCTGTGGCTATGTTGGAGCCCATGTCCGTTTCTGAACAGCCTGGGAACCAGCTTCCCAAACACTTGTGCTGAGCTCAGAGATCCGGATCCCTCCACTCCCAGGGGGTGATACGGGGATGTGAGGATTATGTCTGGGGCCCGGGGTGTTCAGTGCAATGGGCAAAGGAGGTTATGAGTGGTCAAAGGAGGTGATTGGCTCTGTGGATGTGGGAAAGGGGTGGACGTGATCTACCTTGACTTGAGCAAAGCTTTCAGTACAGTCGCCACGGTATTCCTGCCAACAAGTTAAAGACATATGGGTTGGATGAATGGATGATAAGGTGGATAGAAAGCTGGCTGGATCATCGGGCTCAAAGGACAGTGATCAATGGCTCCATGTCTAGCTGGCAGCCGGTCACAAGTGGAGTGCCCCAGGGGTCGGTCCTGGGGCAGATTTTGTTCAACATCTTCATTAATGATCTGGAGGATGGGGTGGATTGCACCCTCAGCAAGTTTGCAGATGACACTAAGCCAGGGGGAGTGGTAGATACCCTGGAAGGCAGGGATAGGATACAGAAGGACCTAAACAAATTGGAGGATTGGGCCAAAAGAAATCTGATGAGGTTCAACAAGGACAAGTGCAGAGTCCTGCACTGAGGACAGAAGAATCCCATGCACAGCTACAGACTGGGGACCGACTGGTTAGGCAGCAGTTCTGCAGAAAAGGACCTGGGGGTTACAGTGGATAAGAAGCTGGATATGAGTCAGCAGTGTGCCCTGGTTGCCAAGAAGGCTACCGGCATATTGGGCTGCATTAGTAGGAGCATTGCCAGCAGATTGCGAGAAGTAATTATTCCCCTCTATTTGGCATTGGTGAGGCTGCATTTGGAGCATTATGTCCAGTTTTGGGCCCCCACTACAGGAAGGATGTGGACAAGTTGGAGAGAGTCCAGCGGAGGGCAACAAAAATGATGAGGGGGCTGGAGCACAAGACTTATGAGGAGAGGCTGAGGGAACGGGGCTTGTTTAGTCTGCAGAAGAGAAGAATGAGGGGGGATTTGGTAGCAGCCTTTAACTACCTGAAAGGGGGTTCCAGGGAGGATGGAGCTAGGCTGTTCTCAGTGGTGGCAGATGACAGAACAAGGAGCAACGGTCCCAAGTTGCAGTGGGGGAGGTCTAGGTTGGGCAATAGGAAAAAGTTTTTCCCTAGGTGGTTGGTGAAGCACTGGAATGGGTTCCCTAGGGAGGGGGTGGAATCGCCATCCTTAGAGGTTTCTAAGGCCCAGCTTGACCAAGCCCTGGCTGGGATGGTTTAGTCGGGGTTGGTCCTGCTCTGAGCAGGGGGTGGGACTAGACACCTCCTGAGGTCCCTTCCAACCCTCACCCGCTAGGATTCTATAAGCACCATTTAAGCCATCGGGGAATCTGCCCCTCCCCACAATAAAACCCTCAAACGATTCCCTCCCCAGCCCACACTCTGAAATGCTGCATGGTGCCATCTCCAACCCACCTTTATTAAGAATAATAAAATAACTTACCATCCACCAATTGCCTCGTGTGCCCGTGGCACTGCCACTGCCTCCCCCCCAAACACAGGGTTTTAGTGTCCTTAAAAAACGTGTTTACATTTTTTTTAATGTGAAAATCCCTTTTCAGTGAAGGTCGGTGAGGCCTGAGCTGTCCCCTGCCGCTGATCTGCTGCTGAACGGCCCGGGCGCGGGGAGGGTCACGAGCTGGGAAACCGACGGGCTACTGAGGCGCCCCTTCTCCCGAAGGATCTCCTACCCTGCTCTGCTCCTGGAGGTCCCTGCACGCGGCCAAGCTGGGCAGGGATGAATCTTTTCCCGGAGCCGCTCGCGGCTAGAATCCTGCCCGTGCCTTGCAGCCCGGGACTGTGGCTGATGCGGTTGGTGAGGAGCAGGGACTGTACGTAGCTTGGGAATGCTCCGAGCCACCCCACCCCTGCTGCAGCTGTCCTGCTGTGTCCCGGTGCCAGCAGTGGCCGCTGCCGTGCTGCCATCCATGCAGTGTGACCTCGGTGGAATCCGGTGCTCATGTGTGGCTGGCAGGGGCAGGTGCCAGGGTGACTCCAAAGGGCGGAAGGTGCGTGGTGGATGAAGCCACGCTGGGCTGCCGTCCTGCCAGCCACTGCCCCAGCCGGGCGGAGGTGGGGCCAGAGCAAAGGGCCGCCACGCCCCATGCCGCGCTCCGGCCCGCCACCCGGCCCCGCTCACTTGCACACGCTGACCCACTCGGTGAGGCGGCACTGCTCACAGGCCACAAAGCAGCACCAGTGGAACTTGCAGTGGCAGCGCTCGGTGCGTGTCTGGCGCAGGATGTTGTGACCGCGCCCGCAGCACAGGCTCTCGCAGCTGTCCATGCCCGGGCTGGTCTTGTTGCACAGGCGGCCCTGCGTGCCCACGGAGTCCAGGGCCGGCTCCCACTCGCAAAAGTCGGGCGACTTCTCGAAGTAGATGAGGTCGCTGATGCCGGCCCGGCGCCGGTGCCGCCCGTGGCCTGGCTCCAGCTGCCCCGCATTCCTGTTGTGGGGCCGAATGAGCGTGGCCCCAGAGAAGCGGTCCTTGAGCAGGGAGCCCACCAGGCGGAAGTCAGGGGTCACCTGCCAGCACGTCTTCAGCTGGCAGCTGGCAGAGGTGCCGTGACACTTGCATTTCCTCCGCATGTTCTCCATCACCACCTGGGAAGGGGGAGCAGGGAGGGTCAGTTACGCCCAGCCTGACCCGACCGCAGCACCCCCCCCGGCTGCGAAAGCAGTGCATGCAGCAAACCCCACCGTGCAATTGCAGCTGAGCGGGAGCCCGCTGCACAGGAGCAGCGCCTGTATCTGCTCGGCTCGTTAACAAGCTGGGCGAATCGCTGAGGACAAAAGTGACTTTGCATGTGTGGAATCAGGAGCCGCCGCCACCTAAGCCCTGCTGCTCTTTAGGGCAGAGGGTCGCTGATACCTGAAGGGACAGGCTCGCACGGGAGCACAGGCCTGGGCCTTGGGACCCAGGTTTGATCTGTGACTTAGCCACATCTGCCCTCAGGGAGCGTGGGACTGTGGGGATAGCTCCACAGGCAGGCGGGGTGACAGCAGCACCCAGACGCGCTCCACCGTCTTTGATCTAGCACAGGTGGCTAAGCAAGACGCCCAGAACCCCGGCTGCGGCTTTGCTGCCGTTCTTACTCCAGCTGGCTCTGATCTTGTGAGCTCACGGCCAGCTTGGAGTCTGGGTCCACGGGTGCTGCAGCTGCCCCTCCCGCCTGCACTGGGGGCAAACCCTCCGCTGCTCCAGGCCTCCGTCTGCCCAGCAGTACAATGAGGGAATTCCTTACCTCCCACGAGGGCTGTGAAGCTAAAACCCAGGGCTGAGTGGGCGGTGCTCAGATGCTACGGTGATAAAGGGCAGGGTTGCATGTGGAGCAAAGGATCTCAAATTTATTTTGCTGGGCCCCCCTTTGAAAATATTTCAGGCTGTGACAACCCCCCCCAAAGTGATGACCTCCCCCCATGCCATGCCATCCTTACTGGTGTGCACAGGGGCTGATCGCTCACGACCCCCAGAGGGACCACAACCACCAGTTGGAGAACCCCTGATCTGGAGAGAGAAGCACCTACAGATGCTGGAGCTTAAATCTCATTTGGTACTGAGTGGAAATGGGGATAGGGGAGGATTGGAGGCTTCCGTCCTGGAAGCTTTCACAGCCCGACGAGGCTTTCTGGGGCCGATGCTGGCCCAGGCAGCCATGTGCCCATGTGACCATTGAGCCGTGTTCTAACCTGTGCGAACCAACACGCTCAGAAATCCTGGTGCGGACACAGCACAAATGGTCGCCGCTGGGCGGCTCACAGGGAAAGGGGGCTGGGACCAAACCTAGGCATCCAGCTGACTCGAGAATGTCCCATTGTGTTAAAACCACTCAGAAAACTCCAGCCGGGCTGGCAGCTCATTGCATTTGCTGTTCAACAGCCCCAGCGCCTCCCTCCAGGGCAAGGAAAGTGGCTGCTCGTGAGCTCCAAACTCTCCTGTCCTCATCAACAGGGCCTTCTCCATTCCCCAGAGCCTGCGTCCCTACTCTAGCCACCTTCTCCTTCCATTAACGTCGCCTCCTGTGTCACTAAATCCAGCCACCGAGGCCGGGAAGTCAATGATGCTTCTCCCCTGTGTGCTCTGGCTTGTTGCCTAAATCTGGTACTGAGCTACGGCTTTTGTCGCTCCAAGGGAATTTACATTGCATTTCCCTCGTTAGGGAGCAGCTGGCTCTTGAGCAACTTGGTGCCTCCTGCTCCGAAAGCAGAGGTGGCTCCTGCTACGTTGGGCTAAAGGAGAATCTCCATAAGCTGTTAGCAGTATAGGTCCTAGGACACACTATAAAGCAATTCTGATTCCAGGCAGTAGAGGGCAGCAGTCTGACACACAAACAGGGCCGGAGCAAGAGAGGCCTAGCCAACCACTACATTACAATAGCTCTCGCTCGGACAGAGAGAGAGAGGTACTTCAACAGATGTTTGAAACAGAACCCCACAAGGATTTTAGGAAAAATAGAGCAAAGCCTCCAGTCCCCCGCAGTCTGCCTCTTCCATCCAGGCTCTGGCAGACCTGCAGGGTTTGACTGATTCTCTTCTCCTTTCTGATGGCAAAACAAAAGGCTGAAACTGGAGCCCGAGTCTGACCCCAGAGCCCCTCTCGGTTCTGTTACAAACCCAGACATCCTGAGATTTGATAGAGCCATGTTACCATGGGTGTCCCCTCCTGCCTTTCCTCGCCAGACCTCACTCTCCCTGGGTCCCCTCCCTCCACTCTTCATACAGCTGGACATGGGGTCACACGTACCAGCATCTGCCTTGCCCACAGCTCTCGGGCATAGACTCTGTAGCCTTATTGTCTGACTTGGGGAGTGGGGAGGGGTCTCTGCAATACGTCTGGGGGGGAGATGTACTATGGCAAGGAATGTGTGTATCATCTGCTCTGCTTGGTGTTGCCATCTCTTGTGACATTTGGTTTATTTCTTAAAGCCCTAGCTCCTGGAGTCCTGGGATTATGAGGAGCCATGGGTTTCATTTAAACAGAAAAAACAGTAAAGCCCAATGGGAGTTAGGTGCCTAAAGAGCTGGCTTAAAGTTTCTAGCCCTCCTGGCTGCAGAGAAAAAAGCTTGAAGACCTGGCCTGGATGGGACCGCAAGGCTCAGAAACCAGCAGGCCTCTTTAGCGGATCACAGGATAACCGAGCCTCCAATGTGAAAAAGGCAAGCGCGCGCCTAGGGTGTGTGGGGTGAGGCGTCCCCACAGAGATAGGGAAGGGTGACTGCCCGTGGACAGGGCACTGGCAGGCCCTCACGCGGATACTGTGGGTCACCTACGTTCCCCCAAGCTGAATCTGAAGTGGGACAGGTGCTGAGAAAGGCTCTGAGGCTGCTCGGGGGGAGGGAGGACCGATCTTAAGAGGAGAGCCTGCAGGAGCCTGGCTGGGAGGGCATCTGATTGCTGTCTAAATGCAACAGGGGCAAACCCCTGGGAGGGGGGAGTCGTGGTAGCTAACGCACACAGGGCACAAGAACAAATGAAGATAAACAGCCCCTGGGCAGACGTAGGCGGGAAACAAATTGGTTTCTAGCCAGCGGCGGAGAGAGGAAAGGGGCAAGACGTCTGGCTGGCTGAAGATGGAACTTGAGTCATTTGTGAAGGGGCTGACGTGCAGGGGCGGCCGGGGGCCCTCCCAGTGCTTGGGTTCTAAGTGGAAGCCCAGATTGATCATTCTGAACATGCTGGGGGTCGCTGGGCCCTGGTGACATGTTCGGGGCAGGCGGCATGGTTCCTGGCTCTCCCCGTGACCGGGACGCTCTCTAAAGCGTGGGCATGGCCCAGGTGCTAGGCTTGGCTGGTGTCATGCTGGGAGCAGGGCCGAGCTGGCCCAGCTGGCTTTGGAGGTGGTCAGCCCACGTTGGCAGGTGGGCCCAGGGGCTCCGCCGGTGTCCCCAGGGGATGTGAATGCGGTGTGCAGCTGCTGCAGGCTGGGGGCGGACAGAGCAAAGATTGGAGGCGCTGTCTGTGATCCGGGGAGTTGGTGGTTTGTGGGGACGCTGGCAGCACACCCTCTCCCTCCCCAGCCAGTTTACTCCACAGCTGCTGCTCCTGCCCCCACCCCACCCTACTTGCCCGGCCAGGGGGCAGGGGAGAACTCGGCTCCTCCAGCCCTGGAAATCCCAGCTCGGGGCAGGGACCGAAGGGGGTGTGCTGTGGCTGAATGGGTGATGCCAGCTCATTGGCTCCAGCATCAATGCCCACACCGAGATCTCGGGGCTCTGCCTGCCGCCCAAAGAACAGCTGGGCCCTCTGGCGCCAAGGGGCGGTGTGGCTTTGGCAGCGCACCCCAGGGGTACCCGTCACGCCTTGGCCCAGCACAGCCTTTGCTTCCCAAACTTCTGGAGCACAACCTGGGCAGCCCCCGCCCCTGCCAAGCCGTAATCATATAATGAAGAAAATTAGCACCCAATTACAGTGCACTAATAGCTGCGAGGCATGCAGCCCTTTGAAGCGCTTTGCAATGCGCTGAGTGGTGGGAGGGCGATTTCCTGGGCACGTCCAGGACCCCAGCCTAGAACTGGTACAGCCTGGCATGGCCGTGGGCAGCCGAACCCCTTCTCGTTGCAGAAGGTCCTGTGGGGAGCTGCCTGGGGTGGGCGAGCCGCAAAGGCGCTGAGGCGTTGGTTCAGCAACGTGCCCGGACACGTCTCCGACCCCGACTTGCTGAGCGTCCTGGGTCCAATGCATCCCTGGGACGCTCTGTGGGGTCACACCCAGGCCCCCTGTGGTGCTGCTGGATTGCCAACAGCGTGGTCGCCAGAGACCCTCTCCCAGCACCCACTGCCCATCTGTTTTGCACGTGTCTGTGGCAGCTGGGCGGGTCTGCGGCCGCCCCTTGGTCAGTGCCCCGAGGCATGAGAACTCTGGCCAGGCAATGTCTCCAGAGCACAGCGATCTGCCTGCCTGGCGCCTAAAAATGGGACACTGAGCTCCTGGAGACGCCCCCTCACCCTGCGGTCCCCACCTGGCCGAGCGCGAGGCGGGGCCGGCAGGGCCTTGCCTGGGGGACCTGCTGCTGGGCCTGTGGGTTCGAACCCCCCTTTGCCTTAGCTTTCTTTCACCGGCAAGGGAGGAGAGGGAAGGGGCAGAACTGCAGCCTGTGGGGAGCCGGAGCCGTTGGGGTTCATGAGCCGCTTGTCCCGGATTGAAGCCGGGACAGTGAGTGGAGCCTCTGTCTCCTCCCCTATTTCTGGCATTTCCCCGGGGGCGATCCCGAAGTGCCTTTCCTGTGGGATCCTGGCGTCTCCTGCTCCCCGTCAGCCCCAGCGGCCCAATTCTCTGCTCCCGCCCGGAGCTCCAGGGCCAGCGCAGTGAGGGGCTGAGCCCACTGTTCCACCTGAGCTGCCTCGGTCCAGGGCCTGCTTGGCCCAGGGAGCTCCTGGCCATGAGCCCCTTTGCCAGCTGCCTTCTCCCAAGCCAGCTGCAGGGGCTGGGGTGGGAAATGCCCTGCCTGGAAGCTCTGAGGACTTGGTTTCTCCTTCCTCCCACAGCTCTGCCCACTGCCTGGCCTTGGAGTCTGGGGATTCCCTGTTAGACACCCCCCCACCCTTCCGCTTGGGGGTGCTTCAGCAAATCCATCCACCCCGCCTCTCCCTGGTCCACCCTGCCCCATGCCAGCGCGGGCTTAGTCCTTGCTCCGTCGGAGATGCTGGTTTCCCTGCTAAGCTGCAGCCCGGGCTATGTTCCTAGGGGCTAGAAGTGCCCTGGAATGGACAAAGGATGTTGCATTGTTGCAACTGAGGGTCTAGCGTGCACCTGTCTCTAGCGTCCAACTCTGCCCTCATGACACTGAGGTAGCCAAGTGGCTAATGTTAGGTGGGAGACGGCGCTGTGCCTGAAAGCTTTGGAGCTTGGAGCAGAGGTAGCTGCTGTGATCTCTGGTTTGTCCCCGGCCCATGTTCAGGGTGTAACACAGCTGCCTGGAAATCCCTGGCCCATGATAACACGCCCAGCAGCGTAACTGAGCTGCGTCCCACTGGGGGACTCCATCCCATGGCTCCATCTCAGAGAGCAGCCCCTAGCGCACTGCAGGTCACACCCAGGCCAAGCCCATCTGACAGCACGGCCCCACAGAAAGGATCCCTGCGGTTTCAAGCTGAGGGGTCACAGAGGGGGTCTGCTGCACCAGCCCGCCGAGGGCTCCTCAGCCACATGCCGTCCTACAAACGTGAGAGCAAAGTCACCGAAAAGGCTGAAAAAAGGGGGGTCTGGGCACCCCTGCACGCCCGCCCTCTCCACATCCCCCCAAGCTCGCAGTGCCAAAGGGGGCCAGCCAAAGCTTACAGTCCAAGCAGCCCAGAAAGACAAAGGAAGGACTGTTATCCCCATTGCTCAGATGGGGAAACTGAGGCCCCTTCCCAGTTAAAAGTCCTGGTCCCACAGGGCGGCTGTGGCAGATCCGGGAATTGAACCCAGCCCTCCTGGCTCCCATTAGCCACAAGCTGATCCATCCCTCCGTCCCCGGACACACCTCTGCCCTTTGTTCACTCACACGCGTGTCCTTGCACATGCAAGTCCGGGCTCTCTCTCACTCCCCTCTCCCGCCCCTCCCCATGTTTCCCACACACACCCAGAGTGTTTTATTGCCAGGAAGCCTTTGTTGTGAGATTAATAGGCAGCTCCTGCCCCCTTTCATCTCAGCTCTCTGATCCTGAGCACACCATAAAATACAGCCCTACAAAGGAGCTGGGCTCTGGGGTCCAGTCCTTCACCCTCCCTGGGGCCCCCGTTCTCAGCTGTTCTCTTCCTGCAGGTGGGACGACAAGGCTGTGATGTGGTCCTGGAAACCCCCTCTCTGAGGGTACGGAGATCACAGCACTGCGAGGCTCGGGAGGTGCTCGATTTTGGGCCACGGTCCCAGAGGGTCCCAATTTATCAGCTGTGACCGTCCCAGGCCTGCTGGAAGTCAGTGATGCCTGCTTGGCTGTGTAGGTGGAGGGGATGTGAAAAGGAGTCCCACTAAAAACATGCCAAACTATTCTCTAAACCGTTGCTGAGAGCGCTGCAAAATCGGGGATGGGCCCAGGCAGAGGTTTATAGGCCCCCGTCTGGCCTCTGCACGTCCATCCAAAACCCATCCCAGTAAAACCTGTACCCAGCCCAGCCTGTGTGCACACCAGCGAGACCATGAGTTAGCAGGGAGTAATAGCGTCTCATGCCCTCTCGCGTCCCTGCCATCTCAAATGGTCACCAGGCGCTTTCCGGGGGCGGGGCAGCATATTCTTGACCCCTGCCCGATGAGACCGTGTGCAAATACAGGAATCGCTACATCACCACCACTCAAATGCAGCTACCTCTGGGGCAGGACGCGGCAGCTGATTAACCGTCCCCAGCAAAACTCCGCAGCACGGTGCAACAGAGACCCTCTTCACTTCTGTCTTCATCTCCTGTGTTTTTGTTTAGTTATAAAATATAACTAAACAATACAACAGAATAACTTCGCCTGGGAAGCAGTTAGTCCAGCCCATCGTGTCGCAAGGCTATGCAGCCATGGGCCACCTAGCCCTGACAGTGCCCTTCCCTAGCCTCCAGTGGTTTTATCCCCATCTGTCTCCTCTCAGCTAGCATTAAAACGTGAACTCTTTGGGTCAGGGACCTCTGTGTTTGTGCAGCTTCTAGCACAATGGCCTGACACTCCTGCTTGTGGCTTGTGAGTCTGCTGTATTACAAGTACTAATCACATCGCACTGAACCGGCTGGGAGAACTGAGGGAGGGGGAAGATAATGACCCTGACTTAGAGTTTGGACATGTCCTTCCCCAGGGGAAATTGCCCAATTCTTGAGGAAAATGCGGGGAGAGACGCTGGGAGTGCACGACGGGATGGATCGCTGGCTAATTGCCCTGTTCCGTTCACTCCCTCTGAAGCACCTGGCATCAGGCACGGCCAGAGACAGGATGCTGGGCAAGACAGACCATTGGGCTGACCCAGCGTGGCTGCTCTTATGCGAGTTCAAGGCTGTCTGCGCTTGAGACCAGGTGGAAGGGCTGTGGTTTCCCTGGGTTTGCTCCAGGACACGTGACACTGTCCTCACGCTGCGTGATGGTAGATGCAGGGAGGCCAGGAAACCAGCTGACCAGGCAGCACGCCCGGGGCTGGACACAGAGAGCCAGCGACTCTCCCTCCAACAGTGGCTGGGGCTGTCCCTCGCTTTCATACGGCCCCAGTGCCTTTAATGAGGGCTTTGCCCGCGTCAGGGCTGGCGAGCTGGCAACCGGAGGCCACCGGGATTCTGCTGAGGGAAGCTGTCTCTGGGCAGGGAGGAGATGTGCAGAAGCGGTCAGACACTGAGCGGGGAGATGAAGAATTGGGGGACTACTGGGCAGAAAACAATATGCGGCTGCACAGAGCCCACCTGGGAGCAATGGGTCACCCTTGGCTGCTTTTAAACCATTGCAGCGCCCACCGCCAGACGCCACCCCTGGCCTGATCATGCCTCCCTCTCAGTTAGCTGTACCCACACAGCACCTGGTGAAGGGTCTGCAACGGTCTCCAAGGGGGAGCCCCGGTGCGCCAATCATTTCTGACTGGACAGCACCCAGGAATGTCCTGTGCAAACAGCGGCTGGGGAGACAGGCCAGGCTGGGCTGGGGCCCTGTGCCTTTGCCCGGAGTCCAGTCTACCAGGGTAGCTCACCCAGGGCAAACCTCTAGTGCCTTTGCACAGGTGCGTGCAAGCAGGGAGAGCTCGCAGCGGTACGGATCAGGATCTGACAGTACCTATGCTACAGGCTGGCACTGGAGCAGCTACACTGCTGGCTGGAACTGCAGCCCCTCCTTAGTGTAGACAGTGCCTCAGTCCAGTCTTTGTGGCCAGGACAATCAGCCACTGGCAGATTTCAGGGGTTTTTCACCCAGGCAAGCAGATCTGCAGTTTCTATACTGGCAGCAGGGACTGTGGCTTGTGTTTTGCCTCCAGTCTCCACCCTGGGCTTCTTAAACTCACTCGGAAAAATCCCACGGGGAGGGGTCAGAAAGGAGAGAGGAGGTGAGATGCTATGGGCAGGAATCTGTGGCATACACACTTTCGACGAGTCAGACTGGTTTTAACAAAATTGCAATTGTGTGTCCTTGGCGCTGCACTGCAGCTAGCTAGTGGAGATTTCCCTTCAGCTTGTGGTCAGGGCTCTTGGACCAGGTGACTCTGAATTCTATCCTAGCTGTAGCCGTGATTTCCAGTGGTCTCCACGTGCAACGGACCATGCCCCCTGGGTCATGTGATGGCAACCAGCACGTCCTACCTGGCCATGGGTTTGTCCCAATATCATGTTCAGTCCTGGCCATCGAGATCAGTCCCTGCCCCCCCGCCACACCACGCTGGAGTTAGATAAAATGTTTCCATGCCCGCTAGCCACAGAGCAGCGGACGTGTCCTGCTCGGAGAACTCTGTGCACCATTCACCTCTTGTTACTACAGTAACCTAGTGGTGCAGTGCATCAGAACATGTGCACGAGACAGGTCAGATTTGTACAGTCATCCCTTCTGCCCTTAAAATCTATGCAACCAACAGTGACCCTTCTGCACAGCAAGGGGCACTGCGCTGACATGCACTGTGCAGTCCGCACGTCCCCCACTGGGCATGCCGTCTGCATCAACAGCTGAGCTCCACACATCTTTGCACTAACCCACCCATGGGAGGTCGGCAGAGCTCTGGGAAGGGAGACCAGCCTCCAAGGGACCCACACTTCTGAGCATTACAACAGGGTACTGCCTGTCACGGCCAGAACCCACCGTTCCTTGTGGTTTGGCCAATTGCAACTCACGGGTGGCCTCTCCTTAGGAGGGGCTGGAATCATAGAAACACAGAATCATAGAAGACGAGGGTTGGAAGGGACCCCAGGAGGTGTCTAGTCCCACCTCCTGCTCAAAACAGGACCAACCTCAGCTAAATCATCCCAGCCAGGGCTTTGTCAAGCCAGGCCTTAAAAACCTCTAAAGATGGAGATTCCACTCGCCCCCTAGGTAACCCATTCCAGTGCTTCACCACCCGCGTAGGGAAACGTTTTTCCTAATGTCCAACCCAGACCACCCCCACTGCAACTTGAGACCGTTGCTCCTTGTTCTATCACCTGCCACCACTGAGAATAGCCTAGCTCCATCCTCCCTGGAGCCCCCTTCAGGTAGTTAAAGGCTGCTATCAAATCCCCCCTCATTCTTCTCTTCTGCAGACTAAACAGGCCCAGTTCCCTCAGCCTCTCCTCGTAAGTCTTGTGCTCCAGCCCCCTCATCATTTTTGTTGCCCTCCGCTGGACTCTCTCCAATTTGTCCACATCCTTCATGTAGTGGGGGCCCAAAACTGGACCCAGTACTCCAAATGTGGCCTCACCAGTGCCGAATGGAGACCTATTTTAGCCTCCTTCCACAGCTAAGTGACCATGTGGGTGCGTACACAGCATGTGTATTACCCACAGCGTACACACTGTATTACATAGGTAGCTGGTAAAAACAATCCACGCGCTGATCCATATACCAGTTCTGATGACATCAGCCCTGGCTCTCAGTCCCAGGTTCCTTTGCCCAGTCTCCCCTCCCCGGTTCCTTGTCCCAATCT
Source organism: Mesoclemmys tuberculata (assembly GCA_007922155.1). NCBI lineage: Eukaryota > Metazoa > Chordata > Testudines > Chelidae > Mesoclemmys > Mesoclemmys tuberculata. Next base: position 72,648,218 of record ML675620.1, on the reverse strand, counting down.
AATCCCTTCACTGAGGTCTGGCTCTTGTCCCTTTTGCATTCAAGTCATGCATTTTCCTCTTCCACCTCCCCACTTCCTGGGCCCCCCAGAGGGTAACTGAGGAGCCGGGATACACACAGACTCCCTGGTGTCAGTACAGGGCCTGGTGCCACAGCAACCTCTGGCAAGTCTAGCTGCCAGGAGGAGCATTTGCAGGGAAAGTCTGGACCAGCCCCAGCATCCCTGGGCTGGAGCACGCTCAGTCATTGAGTGGGGTGGGGTGTGTGCTGGCCGGCCCCATGTAGAAGCGGAAAGGGGGCTGAGCACGCTCAGTGAGGCTGGAATCATCTGAAAATTTAGCGGCCAAACTCTACTGAGCATGTGCAAACTCCAATTTTTCAGAAGTTTATAACTTGGCCAAATTTGGGCAGATTTTCTTGGGAATAATCAAAGACTCAGCCCTGAGACCAGGGTGATCCCCTCCCTGCCCTGGCCAAACTTTAAGCCCAAGCGCCAAAGCACGGCTGCACTAGAACTTCCCAGCCCCACAGTTGTATGACTTCTTTTTAACGTGGACAAAATGACGTGTTCCCCTAATCTCGCTTGCAGTGAGGGCCAAGCCATTATTGCTGGATGTGTCCAGCAAATTCAGCCTGGGGCAGACACCCAGCATTGGAAGTGTCGGCTGGCGTGGCTGACGTTTGGCAGTCATAAGGGCTTTATAATGGGAAGCGTTAGGCAACCTTAACTTAGGGCAACATGACCAGCCGAGCCCGTGTGCAGCAGTAAGCAAGGGCCTGGTTCTGCCACGTGCTTCGTTATAAACAAGCTGTGTGTATGTGTGTGTTTTACACACACCCTACCCGCTCATAACGAAGCGCATGAAAGAATCAAGCCCTTACTTGCTGCTTCTCACCGCCCTGTGCTGGATGGAATCAGAACTCCTCTGCGGTGTGTCATGGGGTCTATACTGTTAAGAGTGAGTCGGGATTCTCCTTTAGCTCAGGTACCAGGGCCTTGTGGTCTTGCAGCAAAAGACTCTGAGGCTATGTCAGCACAGCAGCCAGACACCCATGGCTTTCCCGTGCCAGCCGACTGGGGCTGCGGGGCTGTTTCACTGCTGTGTAGCTGCCCAGGCTCTAGGACTGTGTGAGGTGGGAGGGCCCAGAGCTCCGGCTACAGCCCAAGCCCAGAAGTCCACACAGCAATAAAACAGCCCTGCAGGCTGAGCCGAGCTGGCACTGGCCAGCCACAGGTTTTTCTCTGCTATGTAGACATGCCCTGCCTTCCATCCCCACTGCCTCAGCAAAGGTCCTAGCTGGCTATTGACTTGCAGCTGGAGCTGAACAGCTGTGAGCTGGAGGCGGGGCAGCTGTGACAGCACCAGTAACTAAGCCAATCATCAGATGGCATCTGTTAGTTTATTTGAATATTACATTCCTATTGGTTAAAAGGCTTTAAAGGTCTGGGTGGGATTTTCCCCCATCGCCTGGGGCCCGATCCTGCGAGGTTGCTGGAGCAGACATAGCAGGATGGGCAAAGAGGATGGGGGTAGATTTCAGAGGCACAAGTTCTTGGGGGCTTTAGACCCTCAGACGGTTGCCAGGTGTAACCCCAGGCCCCAAGCAAGGCGAAGAAAATGCAAAACACGGGCCCCATCCACGCCCTGCTGTGACTCCCCTGAAGCCAAGGGAGGATGGCGTTCTAGTTATGGGCCTTTCTACAAGCAAAGGCTGAGGTTTGCAAACCTGAGCTTGGGCTCCTCGGTCCCTGCTTAGGTGTTCTGAGAAGCGGCCTGATTTCCCAATGCGCCGAGGGGCCAGCAGCAAACAGGGAAGTGGGTGCTGGCCCAGTGGGAAGGGCTGGGTGCCCAACACTTGAGCAAAGATGGATTCTTACTGATTTGCCTAAATACGGAGTTAGGAGCTGAGCGTGCAGTCCCCGTAGCTGAAAATCTCGTGCGAGCCCTGGATCTTTCAAGACTCCCTTTGTGCCTGAGCCACGTGGGAGCTGTGTGTAGGATTTTCAAAAGCATCTGCACGACGCAGGAGTGTGCACGTCGCAGCCGGCTCAGCTCACACGGCTCCCTCTGGGGCAGGTGCCCGTGTGACATATGGAGGGTCTTATCGGCCATCCCTGCAGAGATGGGGTGTAAAACTCTGCAGGGTTCCCTGTGACTGCACCCAACATATGCAGTAACTTGAACATATGTGGGGTGTGTGTATTATACATGGTCCGGTGTGTTTGCTCTCTCAGCTCAGAGACACGTTCTGCCTCGCTGCCTTCCTGCAGATGTGTGCTTTAGGGTTCCCTGTCCTCAATCGAGACCAGCCAGATTCTCCCCCAGCCCTGAACCTTGTGGAATTCTTTTCTCCTGTGCAAAGAGGGCCTGAAGCATGGAGGAGCTGCCCGGTGGGGATCTCTGCTTTTTCTGCTTGCTCTGGCACACGTGCTGTGCTGGGCGGGGCGGGGGGGCTGCATGGCAGGCTGGGGTGGGGAAGCGCTGGGGTGGGGAAGCGCGGCTCTCTTCCTTCTCCATCTTCTTTGAAGTCTCCACTCTGCTTCTAAACAGCTTTTACCAGGCAGGGAGCGCCACTAAATAGCACCTGTCACAAGATGACTGCTGAGAACCAGAGGGCAGGATGCAAGAAGGCAGCCGGCCATTCCCTTCTGCATCAGACGGGCCTTGCTTTGCTGACCCCTCTGGTGTGCATGGACGCAGGCACGCACAGACCCCTGGCCCTGACAGCCTGGCCAACAAGGCCTGGCCAAATTCCAGCTGGGGCGATACCATCCTAAATCACCCCCTTCAGCTTCTGTTCTCCACCTTCCATCCTCAACTGCTGAGCTCCGAAACCAGCTGTCCCATCGCATCCTGTGGGGCTGCTTCTCAGTGGTGGGTGCTGGGACAGACCATGCATGAGGAAAATGTCCTGTCAGCATTCGTAAAACTGCCACTTACAGCTGCCTCCTTAAAGCCCACCTCTCTTGCGGCACCTGCCCGAGGGCGGCCCGCCAAGTGATAGCTCTCGGCTCATATTATTGTTCCCTCTCCCTGCCACTCCTCCTCCTTTATGCCTTTGTGTCCAGTCTGACGTGTGGCCCGGCAGCTCTCCGGGGCAGGAACAGACTTGATCCATCTGCAGAGTGCCCAACTCGGCCCGAACTGGGGCTAACGCAGTGTAAATAAAAACCAGTTTGTTCCTGCGGTGCTTGGAAGGCCTGGAATGGAAGGGACTCCAGAGAAGGGCACAGGGCTATTGACAGCATAGTGCCAGACCCTCTGTGGGGCAGACCCTCTGCAGCCCTGTGACAAGGAGTTACCGGGTGGGAGGAATCCCCTCATTGCAGAGTGGGTCTCCCTAGCAAAGATGCTGCGACTTCAGGCAAAAGGAAGAGACCTTTGCGCTTGATGTTTGCGGGGGGGGGGGGGTCCCCGGGCTGTGTTCTCCTTTCCAGCCTAATCCGGCAGCGCTGGCTGTGGTGCTCCGAACCAAAGCCCCATGCCTGGCTGTGCGAGAGCTACTCCGCAACCCAACCCAGACTGCCCCGGTCCCAGGAAAGAGGCCAGCTGCTGCGGAGCTCTGCTGCCAGCTGGTTCAGGAACGAGCCCGTGGATTGGCAATAAAGGAATCCTGCCTCCTCAGTGCTGAGACTTTCCTAAACACCGGGTCGCCTCAAGGTGGGAAAAGACATTTCAAGCAGCAATAGGGGCGAGCAGCTTCCCTCCTCCCTGCTTTCCAGAACCTCCCCCGGTCTGTGGGAATGCTGGATGGGATGGGAACTGAGTTACTGCAGAAAATTCCTTTTTGGGTGCTGGCTGGTGAGTCTTGCCCACATGCTCAGGGTTTAGCTGATCGCCATATTTGGGGTCGGGAAGGAATTTTCCTCCGGGGCGGATTGGCAGGGGCCACGGAGGTTTTTCGCCTTCCCCTGCAGCATGGGGCATGAGTCGCTTGCTGGTGGATTCCCTGCAGCTTGAGGTCTTCAAATCTCACTTTTGAGGATTTCAATAACTCAGTCATGGGTTCGGGGTTGTTATAAATGTGTATGGGTAGGGTTTTGTGGCCTGCCTTGTGCAGGAGGTCAGACTAGATGATCATATTGGTCCCTTCTGACCTATGAGTCTATGAGTCTATGAGTCCTCCTGGAAGCGTCTAGCGTACTGCAGTGCCTCTGCTCCCCCCGTGCACCACAGTGCCCTCCAAGGGAGAGCGTACGTTTGCAGCGCACGCGTCTCGGACCCACGCAGCCCAACTCACCTGCCGGCCCACCCGGTTGTTGTGCAGCCTCATGCGGGAATGGATGTCCCTGTAAGTTTCCCGGGAGTCCAGGAAATCTTTGGAAAACTTCTCCCCGTAGTCCACGTCGGGGCTGCAGCCGCCCCACTCCCAGGAGTCCTGGAGCCCTGGGGCCTCAGCCGGCATGTGTTCCAGATGGACCCCGTGCACCATGCCTTTCCCCCGGTTCATGGCCTCCAGCTGCAGCCGGTGCAACTTCATGCGGAAGGCTTCCTCGTCGCCCCGGCGCTTCTGGTCGCAGCCGCAGGCCTGCAGTTTGCCGAGGGCACAGGCATTGGAGACGGCGTGCACCACCCCGGCAGCCGCAATGGCGTAGGCGAAGGCACTCTCCCGGAAGCCTGCAAAGGAAGCGAAGGGCAGGGGGTTAGGCGCTGGCTGGGAAAGCCCAGGATCCGGCCGCGCACCACAGGTAGGATGCAGCACGGAAGGGTCAGCCCAGCCCAAAAGAGCCAGGGTCTGTCTGCAGACTGATGAGCCAGACCGGGCCTGGCTCAGCTTCCAGGACACCCCCGGCCCCGGGCCTCTGCTGAGGTCTCCAGTGCAAAGGCCGGCTAGTGCCCATGGGGCTGGAAGCTGCTGGGATGTGGTCACGCCTGCCCTGAGTACCTTCAACCCAGCCCCAGGGAAGTGCTGATGGGGGGAACCTTTGGAGAGGCTTGCCCCCCCACTGGGTAGCACACCTGGTGCCCCAGTCCTTCCCACCATAGAGTTCACAGCTTGTTGCATCACTGCCGCTCTGCAGCAGGGGGGAACTGAGGCAGAGCCAGACTCCCCCCAGCTGTTGCAGTGGCCGAGAAGGGAGCAAAACCGAGATCTCCTGACCCTTGCTCTGGCTCCCCTTCCACGGGACCTCCTTCACCCGCTGCCCTAGCTCCCACGCTTCCTCTGCACCCTGGCTCAAGTCAGATCCCCTGCCCTTCCACGATCACCATAACCCCACCCCTGCCTCGCTCCCTCCCCACCCCTTCTTTGTCCTGCCCCCTCTGTCGCCCCACGCAGCTGGAACGTGCCCGTTAGTGGCTCCGTGAAGCAACATACCCGGCGCTGCTAGAGCCCTGCCTTTCTGGGACTCCTCCAAGCTCCAGGAGCCACGCCCTGCTGTGTGTTCGCTCTTGTCTTGTTTGTTTCTATTGCCCTTCCACTGTAAGCCCCTGGGGGCAGAGATCTGGTAGCTCTTTGGCACCGCTCTCCCACCACGCCTCCGGCATGGGCGGCACCACAGCAATGTTTCAGGGGCTCCTTCCTCCTCTGGCTTGGGGGCTGCGTCTCAATGGGGCTGTGGGGGACAGGCTCCGACAATATGAAGGAGATGCTCCAGACCAGAGGGGACCCTCTTTGCAGGCGGAGCCCCTTGAGTTCCTCATAGGAGTGAGTGCGTCCGCCAAGGGGCCTGTCGTAGCTGCTCTCCCGTTCCACGCACGGCCGTTTGCGCTGTGCTCACCTGGCTCCCCGGCCCGGCTCTGACTCAGGTTTAAGCCCCAGGTCCACCCCTTCTGTCCACACACACAAATCAGCCAGACCTGGCTCAGCAAATGTGGGTCCCAGGGCCCTGCTGGGGGAGGAGGGGTCAGAGCCTGTATCCCACTGAGCCTTGGAGCTGAGCCTTGGCGTTTTGCAGTGTGGACACAGCCAGAGCTGCAGGCCTGCGGCAGGGCGTCTGCGCAGCATAATATGGCTGGGAGACGCGGGGCCAGCTAGTGTAAAGTCAGGCTTACAACGCCACACAGCCGCTCGAGCATGGCCCACAGCTCCGGGTGTGCAACGCGGCGTAGACAGACCCTAAAGGACGTCTGTGATCCTGATCTCCAAGCACCTGGCAGCTCTTACTGCACGTATCCTCCCGCCCCCCTCAGCAGATAGGGCGAGGCTGTTAGCCCCATGGCACAGATGGGAAACTGAGGCACTGAGGATAGACTAAGTGACTTGCCCAAGAGGTCTCAGAAGAAATCTATGACGGGATGGGGATCTGACCCGCACTTTCCTGGGTCTCTGGGCTACCCCTCCCATCTCGCCCTGCTTTGTGCATGTCCCTCTGGCTGGGAGCCTGGAAGGAGCGTCATTGGATTGGTCTTACCCAGGCCGGGATGCGCTGCTCCCTGGGGCACAGGGGGCGCCAGGCAGTGGGGAACCCCTTGTGCAGGGGACTCTTGCCTCTGGAAAGCTGGCAAAGGAGGCTCCACCAACCTCCACCCCAGGCTGCGTTGAAAATGCCCATGATTTTTCATGGGCAATTTGGGGTGCCAGCACACATGGCTTCTGCCCTTTGGCCTCCAGCAGCATCTTTCCTGTTGGCAGGGGGGCTGGTATCGGAGCAGCAGAAAGGGCGGGGGGGAGGAGCTGGTATCAGAGCAGTGGGAATGGGGGGGCTGGTATCGGAGCAGCAAGAATGGGGGGCTGGTAACAGCAGCGAGAAGGGGGGGCTGGTAACGGAGCAGCGGGAAGCACGGTGTGGGGGAGTCACTGGCTGGCTAAAACAGAAATAGGGGCAGGACCATCTTAGGGCTCGGTCTCACAGTGCCCGTTAACCTGGTTCACAGGGTGACCCCCCTGGAGTCAGGGGGGTGCTGGGTGTGGACAAGGGTCTGGAATCTGACCCTCATGCCGGGTCAGCTTCTGCACAGCGCGAGTGCCTATACTAATCCCTCCTCCTCCACACGCCGTGTCCGTCGTCTCCCCTTCCGAAGTGCCTGGCAGAAACCTACATCCCCCAAAACCAGCCTGACTGCAGAGTGAAGGCGTGGGCCAAGAAACGGGGGGACGTGAAAGCAAACAGCTTGTTCCTCCAGGCCCCCAGCCGAGCCGGCTCACAAGGCCCAGAAATAGCCTGTAAAAGTGATACCCAGCTGGAAAGATCGCCTCTCCCCAGCTACAGCCTGCAGTGACCGCACGGCGTGCTGGCAGAGCAGCTCCACCTGGATGTCATTAGAGCTCCGGGGAAGAACTTCAGCCACAGCATCTTCAGACAGCGTCCCCCTACCAGCGGCATGGGCTGGGGATCTCTGCAGGCCATGGATCTGGGATGCAGCTGGTCAGGGAAGGTGCCCATAAGGGTGCAGAGTGGGGACCATGAATAAAAGTTGCTTCAGCAGAAGTGGGAGGGTTTTTTAAAGTCTGGTTGACTTTTCCCCATCGAGTCTCCGCGGCCTGAGCAGAGCCAGCTGGGAAATTTTCCCTCCCCGGAGAAGCTTTGTGACACAAATTAACATTCTTCACTTTTTGCCACAATATTTCAGGTTCTTGTTGAAAAACCTGAAACCTTTTTTTAGCTTTTCAGGCTCTGAGTTTTTCAACGCATGTGCTGAATGTATTTGCTCAAAACAGAAGGTTTGGGGGGGCTTTGTCCAAAAGCATCTGGAGTTTTTTTGGTCGAAAAATGGCTTTCGATGAAGACTGTTGGAGCAGCTCTGGTTTGCAACTGGGACAAGGGTAGCTAAACACATAATGGGCGGCGCATGCACATTTCCACCTGGGTTGAGATTTGCCCTCTCTGTCTGCACTCATGACAGGCCCCTCTGTCAGCCCCGGCAACGTCCGTGACAGCAAAATACATAGTGGGGCACAGATCTGCAGAGCTGCTACTCTGACCGCTTGATTTTCCAGCCACGGTAGCGTCATTAGACGTGAAACGGCTTCAATTGGAGCCAGTGATTAGTCTGCACGCGCAAGAGTGAAAATGGCCCCTTGTGTATTTCGCACGTACTTAGCAGGCTTCACCAACTCCAGTGTCTTTTCAATGATTCATTGCCCTCTGCTTAGCAAACTACCATGATCTTATTAGAGGGAAACGAAATGCATCTCAGAAACCATAACTGAAAGCTGCACGGCTGTTGTGTGTGTTAATTTTTAAAATGCACTGGTGTAAAATTTACGAGACGCTGCTTAAAAGCCACCAGACCCTGCTCCCTGCCTCTTCAATAATGTTTGACAAACTCATTCCCTGTGCTCCTGCTTCTTTTCAGGGCACAAGCTTAACAGTGTGATGTTTTTCCCTGCACAGCGAATGCAGCCACGCCGGTGCCTACTGTGAAGTTTTCTACGGTGAAGTTTTATTTGCAGAGAATGCTGGGAGGCAGTTGTTACAAAACACCATCATTGTTATTAGAAAACTAAGTGCCGAGCAGCTGCAAACAATTATTTCTTTTTTTTAACCCTTACACTTCAACCTAATCAAGCACAATTCTCACCAGCACAGATCTTAACTTTCTAACTCCACCGGCTTCAGAGAAAGAGCTGTTCAAAACCGACAGTGATCTTTGTCATTTAGAAGGAAGCCAGAGTCTCTCCCGGCTTACCTGTGCCCAAAAACAGCTGACCCAGTTTTGCTCAAAACTTTCCCAAAAGATTCACATTGGGACAGAGTCCAAACCTGAACCTTTTTCGGCTGAAAGGTGAATCTTTTGGAAAGTTTTGAGCAACTGAGAAAAAGCGGGTCTGGGCGTGGGAACTCTTGGGCACCCTTAAGAATGGCCGTGTCACTGGGCACTGCAGCTATGATGAGGGCACTTTTCTGTTTTAAGCCTTGTTTGCATTCCTCGTTTTGCCAAAGTCACCGTCAAACCCACGTCAGGTCGGAAACTGAGCGGCAGTGACTGCAGCAACGTCCCGCCAGCTCTTGGCAGATGGGGATTTCCAGAAGCCCATCCCTTGATGGCACAAGAGAGCATGAAGAAAGCTGCCCCAGGGACATGCCGCATGGTTACGGAGGGTTTCTTGTAACACAGAATGCGCAGTGTGGGTCACCACAGCGCTCCTGGGATGGAACAGGATTTCACAGCAGAGTCTGGAGCTGTTGGAGAAGCCATGGAAAAGAATCAGAGGCTGAATGTCAACTTCCCCAGGTGCTACAGCAGGGACACAACAGCTCTGATCCAGCCAGGCCCATTAACTTCAACTGAAATCCCCATGAGCACAGGCTGAAAGGCCCTGCCGAACTGGGAGCTGATGGGGGGCAATTCAGAAATGCCAGCCCCAGCTGCTGGTCATAGTTCAGTGTGGCTCTTTATGCTTGGAGAATGCATCTGTCCAGGCTCCGTGTACCCCATGGGCTGCCCAAACTGGACCCAACCATGAGCGTGTTGACAATTTACCAGGAGAACATAAGGATGTTCACACTGGCTCAGACCAAGGTCCTGTCTAGCCCAGTGTCCGCTCTTCCAACATTGGCCGGTGCGAGGTGCTTCAGCGGAAATGAACAGCGCAGGGCAGTTATCCAGTGATCCATCCTCTGTCATCCAGGCCCAGCTTCTGGCAGCCAGAGGTTTAGGGATGTCCAGAGCATGGGTTTGCATCCCTGACCAGCCTGGCTAACAGCCATTGACGGACCTAGCCTCCAGTTAATAGTTCTGCAATTTCACATTTGAGTTCCTTCAGAACTCTTGGGTGGATCCCATCTGGTCCTGGTGACTCACTGCTGTTTAATTTATCAATTTGTTCCAAAACCTCCTCTAATGACACCTCAATCTGGGACAGTGCCTCAGATTTGGCCCCGAAAAAGAATGGCTCAGGATTGGGAATCTCCCTCACATCCTCAGCTGGGAAAACCGATGCAAAGAATTCATTTAGCTTCTCCACAAAGGCCTTGTCTTCCTTGAGTGCTCCTTCAGCCCTTCGATCATCCAGTGGCCGGCCCCCCTGGTTGTTTGGTTGGCTTCCTGCTTCTGATGTACTTTAAAAACATGTCATGCTAATGTGCATGAAATGGAGCCAATTACAGCTGTCTCCCTCTTTAATGTGGAAGCAGAGTTTGTAGAGACAACAAAACCCAGCATGTAAAGTGGCCTGTTTGGTCAGACTAGGGTGCTGCACGCTTGGACCTAGACACTTGGTGGTGCCTGGGTACCGTAGTGGTGCATGCCAAGTGGAGTTGGATGGACAGAGCTAACGTCTTGCAGTCACCTCTCCCCATTAAAGGGCTGTGAGGCTTTCTGGGCCACAGTCAGAACCAACCAGAACCTACCACTGAATCCTGACCAGTTTTTGAGGCTGGGGAAATTTCCGTCAAGGTTTTCCCATCATTGTTCCTGGTCCTGGCTCTCCCTGTGCCTGGGACCTGGCTGGGAATGGCTGATCGGTGTTATTCCCCACCAGACACAGCAAACACTGGATCTCTCCCAAAGCTCCTGGGATTTCTGGTCTGGTTGAACTGGTTGAGGAGGCTCCTGGAGGTTCCTAGGACCTGGGGTGCTCAGCCAAGCCTCCAGACCCTGCCCGGAGCTTGGTGTCAGCAGGGCTGAGCCGCAAACGGCCTCTCCAAAAGCTGCCTTGCTACGGGAGCTGTGCCCGTACCTCTCATAAAGAAGCAGAGCATGTGCCCAGCTCCTCGGAGGCTTGCGGAGGCAGCCAGTTGCAACACGTTTCCCATTCTCTCTCCTCTTCTCTCCCCCACCCCCCCACACTCCCTCTTCTCCTAATTAAACTGCAGGTGAACCTACCAGGCCGTGGCAATGTGCCAGACCCTGAATTCCTCCATGCAGATCGGAACTTGCCCCCATCCACCTTCCGAACGCGCTGCTGGAAGAACACGGCCGCTCTCCACCGCTAGTCCGGGCCCAGGGACTGGAGTGCGCCCCCCAGGCCTGCTTTCTGGTGTTCAGGGTCGGCTAGGCCCAGATCCACAAAGGCAGCTAGGCTCCCAACTCCCCTGGGCTTTGTGGCACTGGGCCCGCCTGGCGAGGGTGCTGCAGTGGGTCTCAGGAGACCCAAGTTCTAGTTCTGGGTCTCCCACCGGCCTCCATTGCTCTTTCCCCTTTGTCTTGCCTCTTTGGATTTTAAGCTCTTTAAGACAGGCGCTAAGGGACAAAGAGATCTGGACACCTGAAGAGGCAGCTAAGTGCCTTGTGGGATTTTGAAAAGGGGCTCCGGGCATTTTTGAAATCCATGGGAATTAGGCACCAAACCTGCCTCGGCCCACCTAAACATCCCAGCACTTGCAGGTCCGTATCTGTAAGCACAAAAAGCCACTGGAGGTTTGTTCCTATGTGCCCACGCAGCCAACGGGCCTCAGGGTGGGCCTGCAATGCCTGGTTTGCTGGCATCGTTCCCAGCCCGCAGCAGAGAACATCTGAGCGCTTTGGCACGCACCCAACTCCAGCCAGTGGCTCCACGCTCCAAGAAACACGTTTTGGGACACGCCTCCCCCTCCCCACATCCCATCGAGCCATAAAGAAATAGAGAGTGGCCACTGGACCCATCCGCCCTGCCGAAACGCCCTGCCCTGCAGGAATTCGTGCCAGCAACCGTGGGCAAAGACACGACTGCTGCTGGGCTGAGCGTCACCTGGCCCGAGGCCTATGGACCACAGATGTCCCACGTACACCCATGAACAGGGACAGGCTCTGCAAGCAGACCAGCACGCGCTGACAGAAGCGCTAACTGCATACGTTGCATCTCCGATGTTGCCCCCACCTGCCTGGCTCTGGCACCCCTAATCCTCTGGCATGCTTCTCTCGGGGCACAATGCAAGACCCCCCACCCCCTATGCATGGTTCTTCCCCCACTCTGTATCACGCATGGGGAGACTTGCCTTCCCTGAATGGCCCCATGCCCCTCCGCTAGGAAATGGGACCGCTCCCAGGCCTGCTGGCTTTGGTGCAGAGATACGGCCACGTTGGGCACCCTAGAAATGCCAACGGCCTGGCTGGCTGGAATCGGAGCAGCAGGGAAAGGCTGAGCAGGTGGGAGCTGTGTTTGACTGGGAGGAGCCAGTCCCAGAAGCCATTGGGACCGGCTAGATCCTCACCCTCTGTCTCAATACAACGCTGTTCCCCAACAGCCATCCTGGCACCACGCAAGCGTCTTCCATTCTCCCGTGCTTCTCCTCTGCCTCGGAGAAGGCGTCTCTCCCCGTCCGGGAAGCCTCGGCATGGGTGGGGTTGGAGGCGTGCCGTGGTGGGGGACAGAAGGCCACCACTGCTCAGCACCTTCCATGGGGAGCGTTAGCAAGGGGCAGGCGCCGGGGCGGAGAGGGACTGATGGCAGAGGCTGACTGGCAGTTGGAGGCAGGGGGTGGGAAGTGGGTCCGTTGGGAGGAGGGCAAGCCCCAGAGGAGGCCTCGAAAGTTTCAGAGAAGCATTTGCCAGTGCTGAACACAGGGACTCACTTTCACTCCCTGTCCTACACGGCTGCGTGGGGCTACCGCGTCCAGCCTCCGAGGGGGCTGCATTTCCATGGCAGCAGCCTGCATGCGTGGGAGTTGATAAAGCGCTTCAGGGTGACAGGCGCAATGGAGAGACCCCCCGGTGCCTAGCGCTGCTAGTCCGAGACCCTTGCTTGGGTCTGCCCTGCCTTTATTTTAAGACCTGCCCCGACTTTTCCCCGAGAGTCTGTGCTCAAAGGTGGCATTTGATCAGATTGAGGAGGGGGCTTTGCGGTGGAGGGACTCGCTTGCAACCGTTGTTTGTCCAGGCTCCTCTGCCATCGGCTTCGAATCGTTCCCCTGCCTGGTTTTCTCCCTGCTTTGCACTGGCAAACGGCTCACTGATGGGCAGCGCGCGGCGGCGGGCAGATGGCAGGAGGTGGCGATGCACAGAGGGGGTTCTCAGCTTTGGCGCCAGGAGTCCTGTGCGAGATGAGGCAGAACTCGGGGAGCGAGGGGAAGGAGGGATCTACAAATAATTTAAAGGGAGGCTCACGCACGGCTGAGCTGATGGCGGAAGAAGTGGGAAAACCAATGAAAGATTAAAGGGCTCTGTCGCTTCAGGTTACAAACAATGATCCAGCCGGCACGTCGGGTTCCCAGGGGCAGCACGAGGGGGCGGCGCATGGAGCAGAAACCTGGCCCCCGGGGGAGCCACGAGCATTAGAGCTAGTGGCACAGAGGCCACGGGCCTGATCTGCTGCGGGTTCAGGAGAGGCAATTAACACCCCCCCTCCCCCATAATGGCGAGTTTTGTTTGTTTTGGTAACAGCTGCAAAGAGATGTTTGGAACTCGCACTCCATTATTTAGAGACACAGAGAAGCTTGGAAATCCGCTGGCCAGCCAACCTTGCCGGGCCGGCTACCATGCACAATGGCTCTTCCCCCTTACTGCCGAATAGTTGGCGGTCCGGGTGGTGCTTTGCAGCACTCTCCGCCTTGATTTCAGCTCTCTGCCCTCGCGGCAGGAGCGTTGTAGACATCCCTCGGGCAATACCCACCCATCCACCCCTCCCCACTTGGGTCCCTGGAGTGGGTCTGCTTGGTTGTTATGAGTCTGAAGCCAGGTGCCACTGCTGAAAACCGGCTGAGACTAGACAGCTGGAAGAGCCGGGCAAAGCTCGAAGAGGTGTCCCATGGCAAGCAGGACAACTGGACGGAGAGCCAGGAGCTGGGCTCGGATTGTTTCCTGGCATCTGTTCTCCAGGGTACTCTTCAGTCACTCCTGTGCTAAGGCTGCCACCGTATCCAAGGAGACCCGATTATCAACTAGCAGGTCCTCAGGGCCTTTGGACGTCTCTCGAGTTGGACCCCCAAAAGAACTAGTCGTTTCTGTGATGGGGCCCCCTGGATCCAGTGACACCCATTCAAGCCAGTGGGAGGCCAGGGATGGCTCTCAGCCGAAGTAAACTGACATCTATCTCCTCGTCGCTCTGCAGCGCCTGGCTTCGCGAGCCCCTGGCGTGGGACAGGCAGGGCTTGGTTTTAGTTGGGAAAGGCTGATCGCTGTCAATTTCTCCTCCCGCCCAAAACCAGGCAATAGCATTTCCCAGCATGAATCAGAAGAACGGGCCGAGATAAAAGCCATTCAAAATCTGCCACTGGACGTCGCCGTGCTGGATTAGAGCAACAGCGGCCCATCCGGGCCAGCCTCCTGCCTCCAGCACCGGCTGGCCCAAGAGACCCCAGGATAGGCCATGCTGCACTCTCCATTGCCCTGGCTTGGTCGGATCCATCGGACGTGCCTCGCTGTCTTATCTAGCTGACCTAAAGGACCTTGCTGACTCCCTGCTCCTCCTCTTCCAGATCACGGAGGAATACAGTCAACACCCAGGTCCCGCCGCAGAACCCAGGTCCCGCCGCCAGCCTTCGGCCCCGTTCAGAATGGACCGTTCAGCCCTGCTCTGTGTTGGCGTCTCCCGACCAGCTTCCGGGCCACGCCAGAGCTTGATGTCTCCCCCGGGGCCAGCTGAGTTTCTGGAAGAGCCTCGTGTCAGGGACGCCGTCCAATAGATCAGCAAATAGGCACGTGGGTGTTACTGACTCTTGTCTGCCGATGCTGAGGAGCCTCAAAAGAAAGCACTAAGCAGCCGGTGTTTGGAAATACATTGATCCTTATCGGCAGCACCACGCCCTTCCTCCTGGGACGTGAAACTAGGCCTTCTGGATCTGTAGACGGAACCTGCCCCTGGGGCGGTGGAAACAGACCTTGCTGCTCTATAGGGGATGAGACTCCAGCAGGTCTGCACCGAAGGGGGAGGAATCTGGCCCTAAGGGTTTAGTAACGGATCTGTTTACGACACTTAGCTTCTTCAGTCGGTGCTCTGTGAATACGCCCTGATCCAATACAGCGTCCTCACACCTGGGATCCTTCTCCGGATGGAGACAGCAAACCTACTGACAGGAGGGAGGGCTGCTCCCGCCAGCAAGGCTTTCAATGCTCTGGCTCTAACTTAATTAGCCAAGTATTTCCCCATCTTTCCTGCCGTCTGTGGCCAGGCCAGAGAGACCCTGTGGTACCCGGGGCTTCGGTGTTTTCCCACAAATGCAAACGTGACCCCAGACTGGTTTCCGTGATGTACTGAAAATCAGCGTTTCTCTCCTCTGCGGGAACCTCGCTAAGCTGCAGCCCCAGCCCTCAGTGTGTTTCAGGCCAGAAGATCCGATCCACGCTCTGCCGTCACCTTGACAGTGAAATTTGCTCCTCAGCTGACATGCAGCACTGGGAAAGGACATTTGACACAGGAGCCACAGGGCTGGAAGCAGGCACTGGGCTCTGCTCCCCATGCTGGCGTGGGAGACGCAGGGAACTCTGACTCCGGCACTCGGCAGGCCATGGAAAGAGCTGTTTGGAAGCAGGGAGGGAGCAGCAAGGGCCTGATCCTGCAGATCAGAGGGAGCTCAGGGGGCCAAGCACCGCATGGGTTCAGGATCTCAAGGAACCTTGCACTGGAGTCTGTGTCCCTGGGGAACCAGCACAGGGAGTCGGATGCCAGGGGGATGGGCTCACAGAGCCCTGTGTTCCTCAGCAGCTTTCTCCGGGCAGGCAGCCCTCTCCCTAGATACAGATTTGCAGGAACTGAGCCTGGCAACGACGAATCACTGCAGTTCCCCCATTGCCCGGGCCAAATTCCAGTGTGGAGGATTACATTCGGTCCCCCCGAAACCCTCCTCTCCCCCAGTAGCTCCTGGTAGATAACAAGCTTTCTGTCCACGTCCTGTCCTAAATCGTTCTGCGGCGCTGCCACTGACCAGCTGCCACGTCCCACCCCAGAGCTGGCTGAATTTCCGAGGTGCTTCCTGAGACAAACGCCACTACTCCCCATTTTCAGGAGAAACATCCCCGGGGGGGGCGGGGGAGGGAGGGAGGGACCATGAGAACTTTGCCCGAGGGAGAGCTGCAGAAATGAGGCTGGGCTGTGGAGAAAAGCTGGCAGGCACCGGGCATGCATGGGACTTGGGAGCAGCAGTGGGCAGGTGTGCAGAAAAGGGACAGGGCTCGGCCATATGAATGTAAAAGGGATTCGGAGCTGAGGCTGCTGGATCCAGCCAGACCCTGGGGTCCCCACAGGCTCCCTAGCTCCCAGCCTGCACCCAGCGTCATGGCACAGGAGGTCCCTAAGTTCTGGCATGGGCAGCTCGCTCCTGAGAACCCAGGCCCCTGTGCGTAGCGGGTGTGAGGGGGTGACGGCGAGATGCATCCTGCTGGGGGCCGGGGGGGCAGGCGCGTCGACCCTTACCTCTGCTGAAGATGATGCTCTCGTAGGGGATCTTGTTCTTGGTCTCCAGGCTGGAGCAGTTCCAGCGCTGGTCCCGGAACTGGTGCTGGCACTCGTGGATGGCAATCTGGATGCCCTGGATGGCGGAGGCCGTCACGTCGGGGTTGCGCACGCAGACCTCCAGCTGGCGCCGCGTCAGGCCGGGGAGGGTCAGGCACACGGTGTTGGCGTTCAGCACCGGCTCGGATGGCAGCTTCAGGCCCAGGATTTCATTGGAGCAGGAGCTGGAAGGGAACCGAGATCCAGTCGCTCGGCACCATGCAAGGCCGCGTCGCCCCCTCACAGGTGCCTGGGGATCTCCTGGGGGGAGGGGAACGTCGCCCCCACGACTCCCCCCCATGCTGAATAAAGTCCCCACAGGGATGGGGTCAGCCAGGGGATGGGGGTGCCGGGTGGAGCCTGCCCCAGAGGGACCAGCAACCAGCTCTGCGACTGTGAGCTGGTTTGGAGAGAAAGGAGGAGTCGGGGCAGGGGATGGGAGGACTGGCTAGGAGGAGACGGGGGGCAGGGGAGTGGGGACAGAGGTGCCCAGGGCAGGGGTGATAAGGAGGGAGACACAGGACTGTAGGGTGTCGGCAAAAAGGCGGGGTGGGCTACCCACTCAGCCGATTGGGGGCAGGCTTGTCAGGATCTTGCCCCAGGCACCAGCCCCCAGCTTCGGGATCCTCAGGATCCTGCCTTGAGCCGCCCAGCTATATTCCCAGATGAATTAATTAATGATCAGCCGAGAGACTCTGCCCCGACAGAGGGGCCGCTCCCTGGAGCCCCGGCTCGTGTGGTTTGTCTGTGACGCAGACGCTGGGGCAAGATGCCGGGGAAGTCGGAGTGCAAGTCCCAAATGCTGGTCTGGGGCGGCGTCAGTCCCAACTGCTCAGTGCTCTCTGCCTGCCTAGGGCTTTCCAGCCTGGCTGCTGCTCTGGCGTCACAGCGGGGTGCCAGCGAGGCCATGGGCCAACAAGCCAAAACCCTGCCAGACAGGCTGGTCTCTGAGGAAGCCGGGAAGCCCCATGGCGGCCTGTCTGCCACAGGCTCTCCACTGCGCTTTGCGCTCAGGGAGGATTCGACTCGACTCTGTTTTCCGCAAGGTCTGGTCCCCCTTCCCCTCCGCAGTGTCTGGGGCGGGGCCCTTCTGGGCACGCCTGACATCTCTCATGTGCAGAACGGTACGGGCACCCCCTGAACCAATATCAGAAGCTAGGGGTTTGTCTGGACAGAGAAGTGTGCAGGGAGACAGACAGAGGGGATGCATGGGGATGGACAGGTAGATGGGGGATGGAGAATTGGATGAAGGGGTGTATGGGGATAGATACATAGAAAGATTGTCTGAGGATGGATGGAGAGAGAGACGGCATATGATGATGGATGGATGGACAAGGGAAGGGCCTGTGGCGATGGACGAGGGGTGTGTGGGGATGGGCAAACAGACAGCAGTCAGTCCCAGAGACCCAGGCCCAGCTGGTATGTCCATCTGGCTCATGAACCAAGCCGAGGGGCAGACCCCAGTCAGTGCCAGGGCTCACCCCCTCCAGTGCAGTCACCCCCGATTTCCACAGCTGTCACTGAGCTCAGACAACCCGAGCCCCAGCAGGGCCCTGGCTCCCAGCCCGACAGACAGAGCATCACACCTCAGCAATGCTGAAATTCGATTTCTGGTCTGCCCAGGTTCGTATCCCACCCCCATCACCATGGATCTGGGCAGCTGCCAGCTGCGCATTAAACAGCATGGCTGACATCTGTCCTGTGTGGTTCCCTCCCACCCTCCGGCTCCCAGACAGGGAGCTGTGCGAGCAGAGAACTGCTTTGGCATGCTGGGGCTGGGTTTCATAATGTCCCCATTGCTCCATGATGCTGTCAGAGGAGGTGGCTCAGAGAAGTGCACCCAGCCCAGGGAGTAGGGGTGGTCCTTCACCCCAGGGAGTGTCTCCCATGTCGTGGTCCAGCGCTGGGGACGCTCTGGAATGTGAGGAGCCGGTGCAGGGAGGGGGACAGGTGTCGCAGCCCGGGTTGTGGGATCTGGGATCCCTGGATGAAAGGTGACCACTGAGCCTGGCCCTTTGTTTCGTGCCTCTCTCCTGACCGTCCGACCGCGGCAGTTCCACCCCCAGCGGCTTCCTGTCCTTGCGCCCCTCTTGCCAGGGGCTTTGGCAAAGGCTTTTTGAAAGTCAGGATAAACTTTGCCCACTCTCTGCCGCCTGCTGGGTCGGCCTTGCCCATGCTGGCTTGTCCTGTTCGATCCTGGGCTGTGTCCAATTCCCATGTCAGCCAGCTCCCCTGGGGCCGGCCTGGGGCTCCCACGCCTCCCTCCGTGCCTAGGGTCCCAGTCCCAGAGGGGCATTACCAGAGAGCCCGGCACAGAGGGGCCAGCCGCACCCCTTAATAGCAAGGGGCCCAGTCCTTTTTTGGGTCCAGCTTTCTGGGTCAGGGCTGGCACCGGGCACGCAGCCCCTTCTCCTCTCCCTTCAGACCTCCTGCAGCGCAGCCAGCTTTGCCTCTGGACTTGGGCCTTTCTCTTGGATTCGTAAAAGGGAGAGAAGAACCCCCGGCTCCAGCATCTTCAAAGGCCTAGCTCCCCGCCCAGCCACCCACAGCCTCCAGAAGGCTGAAGAGCAGCAGAGAGACCTGAGCCCTTTGGGGTTTCCAAGCCGGGGCTCGGGAAGCTGTCCGGACTTGGTCAGGGAGGCGCTGGGCGTGGTCTTCCCTGGTTGTAATTCACCGGTGGGGCTGTCAGGCAGGCCGGACTTGTTCCACTGGCCTGAAGTCACGGCCAATCTCCCCGTCTGCGCCCACAGGGCCGGGCTCAGCTCACTCCAGCGTCAATCCAGAGTGACCCCACCAAAGACTCAAGGTGAGCGGGAGCTGGCCCTTTGCAGCCAGAGCAGGGAATTCCCCCAGGCCGGCCCTGTTTGCTTTCGCACCAGTGACTTCCATGGAGTCGCTCTTGATTTCCCCCCCACCTACGTCAGATCAGGATCCAGTTGTAAACGTCCCCAGAAAAGAGGCTTCTACCTCTCCCCTTGGGGGCATAATTCTCCGCCCCGTACATCTCTGACTCCCAGGTCATTTTTCCTGCTCGCTTTCCTATTCTTCCTTAGCTTCATCCTTTCACACCCCTCCCAATCTAATGGTGTAGGAGATGGAGGAGGGCAGGGGGGATTATTTGTGATATGTAGCCCCTGCCATCCTCTAGTCTGATCCCCTCTTCCTTGCCCCCCCTTTATTCCCCTTCACCACGGGACTAAGTGGGTTTAAACACGATTTCATGGTGAAAGGCCCGCAGGTCACAGGCTGCGGCTGCTGCTGCTTTAATTAACACACGTTCCAACATCAACAAATTATATTTGAAGGGGAAGAAGGAAAAAATCAAAACAAACCCCAACCCAGAAGCAGGAGCTGGAACCACAAAAAGGGAACCAGCAAGCGGAGGAAAAGACTGGGGAGTTTAACCCTTCTCTGCCCACCACACAAAAGTTTTGCAGCTGGCCCAGGGGGAACCAGGTGAGATCAAAGGAAGATGCCTGGAGTGGTTCATGGGGTGGAAAAGGGCGGAGGGAAGGGGGGGTTCATGCAAGCAAATGGGGAACCTCGGAGCTTCTCAGGTGCTCGACAGGCAACACACCCGGTTCCCCACCCCCAGCCACGGATCTGGGATTAAAGGAAAATTAGAAACCTAAAGATCAAAAGAGCTTGGTTCTCCTGGTCTGGCCTCATGTGCCCTGTCCTTTGTGAGCAGTCCTCAGGGTGGCTTCCTTGCTGGATGCGTAACCATTCCCTGACTCCCTCCTGGCATCCCTGCTCCTGTGGCCCCAGAGCTCCCCCTTTTGCCTGCTGAACGCAGCATGGAGGGAGAGGGTCCTGGCCTGCCAGCGTGCAGAGCTACCCACCAAACACTCACTGCATGGACTGATCCTGAGAGTTGCCCTTAATGCCAACAATACCCAGCTCCCCGCTGCTGCTTCCATTGTTAGGTCTCGAAGGAAGGCACGAGAGGGGATCCCTATTGCTGCTGGCTTGTAGCAAACGCGCCTCACCCAGAAACCCCCCTGGCACAGGCAGCTAACAGGTCACAGTCCCTTCTGTGGAGCTGGGGAAAGGCAGATCTGCCCCAAACAATCTTCAAGGGACCCAAATTATTCTCAGAAGTATGGATTTTGGCCTACCACGTATGCGCCTTCATCCTTTATAAATCACAGCAAAATGCCAACATGGCAACCAACCTCACTTGTGTAACCTTGTCGATCCAAGATTCTCCAGGGGTCTAACTGGCCCCTGGACTCCTGGAAGGTTGTTTTTTAAATAGGGACAGCTGAGCCCGCAAAATACTCACCTCCCCCCAGTCATGGGACCCTAGAACTGACCATGGGAAACAGCCTGGCCGCCATCAGACATCAAGGCAGTGACAGAGCGGGGAGAAGAACTGAGGAGTCCTGGCTCCCAGGTTTAGACAACACTCCCTGAATTGATGGTTGTTTTCAGGTGGGCGAGCGGAGCGAATTAGACAGCCTTGCCTGGTTGTGTGGGAGGAATGGGGGACGCCACCTTTAGACATGAGTAGGTGAAAGTAGCCTATTTTCTCCATATGCTACAGCAGGAGAGGGTCTGTCTGCGGGTGGCTGACCCCCTACAAGGCTGAGGTGCTCGGCTCTACCCCAGAGCAGTGGCGAGCCCTGCCGAAAGGGAGCTGTGTCAGAAAACACTGGCCTCTGCTCCCCAAGTCTCAGATGGATAATTCACCCTTCAAGGCGCCTACTTTATAGTCGAGGTGGGCCGGGAGCTCCAGACAGCACAGCCGGGGAAGGCCGGATTCTGACCTCACTTACACTGGCATTCCAGACAGGGCAACTTCAGTGAAGTTGCTCCTGATTTACGCTGTGGTGGAGACGAGGGGAACCAGCATTACCTGGAAAGCAACAGCCAGCACAGGCCACTTTGCTGTCACTGGTGAGGAAAAGCAAGGGCCCCGTGGGAAGAATTTTGACATGATGGACAAGTTCTGTACGAAGGGAACAGATCAGCACTAGCCCAGATTATGGGGGGGGGTGTTAACACGCTGGGGAAATAATCCTTATGAATCAGTCGTAAGACAGAGACAAATCGGGTTAAACGTTGCATTCCTGAGAGGCACAGAGAGTTGTAATGATAAAACGGCTCAAAAATGACATCCCCCCCGGCCCTGTCAGGGGCTGCCGTGTGGGTGTGGAACGAATCTCCCTTTAGCACAGGCTCCATGGTGAGGCACTATTGGCCGGCACAGAAGAATGGGGTTTAGAGGCCCTGCCACAGCTCAAAATAGGCGAGAAGAGGCGAGTTTAAAAAGTGCCCTGGCTGGGAGCAGAACCGGGAGGCAGCAGGAATTCTCTTACCTTCGCATCCAGAGGCAGAGGAGAAGCAGGGGGCAGACGCCAAGCAGTAGGGCCCTTCCCATCTTGTTTCCCCGCTGGCTGTGGGGGGGAGTTGGCAGCGTGCACCGGGCTGGGGCTGGTTGTTGGGGTTGTGCTGTCGTTTCCCTGGATGCGGCTGTTTCTTGTCTCTTCTCGCTGCTCCTTGCACTTTCCTCCACGCTTCAGGACCTCCGGGAGCCCCCGCCTGGATTGGTGGCTTGGCGGCCCCAGCAGGATGGGGCCATCCTCCACGCAGGCAGCTCCTAACCCTCTCAAGACAGCCCCACTACATGGGCCAGGCAGGGACGCCTGCTCCTCTACCAGGGCATCCAAGTTCCCAGGTGCTGCTAGCTGCTTGGAGGGGGAAGAGCTGCTCTCCTTGGGGCTGACCTCCTCTCAGCTCCATGTGGACGGGTCCTTCCCCTCCTCCCCCCACCCAGCTCTCCCGTGGGGAGGGGAGGGGGCTAGCTGCAGGCTCCTGGCAGAGGCAGAAGGAGAGGGCAGGCTACCCCCTCTGCCCAGCCACCCCTTGGCTTCCCTCGCTCACAGCGCCGTGCGCCCCGGGCGGGCGGCCGGGTGGCGGGCGGGGCGCGCACGGGTGGGGAGGCGATCAGGCTCCCCTGGGTCTCGTGGGCGCACGTGGGGACCCAGCTGCCTGCCCCCCGCGCTTTCTCCAGCTGCCTCCGGCTCAGCGCCTCCCTGGCCCGCAGGCGCGGCCGTCCCCTGGCGCGGGCAGGGTCCAGCCGGCTCGCAGCGCGTCCGGCGCTCGCAGCGCCCGCTCCGCCTGGGATCGCGCCGCCACGCAGCGTTCCTCAGCCCCCGGAGCCCGAGTCCCGACACGTCCAGACAGGAGCCCGCAGGGGAAGGACGAGGCAGAGGGTGGCAGCCGCAGCGGGGCAGGCGGGGCGGGGAGGGAGCGTGCGGGGCGGAGGAGGGGTGGAGAGGTGTTTGTGCAGCGGGGTGCGTCGGTGAGTGAGTGTGCACGGATGTGTGTGCGTGCGTGGATCTCAAGGGGTGTCCCTGGGTGAGTGCGTGGACATGTGGGGGCTGCGAGAACATGGAGGGGTGTGTATGGATGTGTGTGTGGATATACAGGGCGGGGGTGGATCTATAGGGTGTGTGTGCGTGGATATAAAGGGGTGTGCATGGATGTGTGTGTGGGTCTATAGGGGTGTATTTGTGTGTGTGAGGACATAGAGGGGTGTGTTTGGATGTGTGGGGGGTGTGTGGATATATAGGGGTGTGCTTGGGTGTGTGTGCATAGCTACCTAGGATTGTGCCTGGATTGTGTGTGTGCATGGGTACACGGGTGTGCATGGATGTGTGAGTGGATGTATAGGGGCGTGACGTGCATGGATTGTGCATGCCCAGGCATGTGGGGGTGTAGGTGGAGTGCGAGTGTGCACGGATGAGGGGTGCATGGCTATGTGGCGAGCAGTGGATGGACGGGGGGTGTGGTGGGGAGTGTTTGGATGGATGGAGGATGTGAGCATGTCTGCAGGTGTGCATGGATTTGAGAGGGACAGGCCTGGCCATGTGAGCGCGTAGACGTGCGAATGCGAGGGGGGAGGGTGTATGCACGCACAGGGAACGTGTGTGTCGGGGTAGATCAGGTGTATAAGTCCCAAAGATGTACGGCTGTGCCGGTGGATAAAGTGGTGGGAGGCGCTGGCCGTGGGAGGGCGTGTATGGGAGATGAAGGAAGCTGATTAGACTGTGCCATGTGCGTAGTGGTTATTTGGGTTCTCGCCTT
Source organism: Mesoclemmys tuberculata (assembly GCA_007922155.1). Taxonomy (NCBI): domain Eukaryota; kingdom Metazoa; phylum Chordata; order Testudines; family Chelidae; genus Mesoclemmys; species Mesoclemmys tuberculata. The sequence continues at coordinate 72,624,894 of ML675620.1, read as the reverse complement.
GCCAAGCCCCTGGCCCCTGGTACGTGACTCCCCCGAAACAGCCCGACCACGGCCGTGCCGAGGCCCCAGCCCTGTTGTGCTCTGTGTGGAAAGGTGCAGCCCTTGGCATTGAGGCTTCGGCCGCGGTGCTGTGGTGGGCGGAGGGGCTCAGACACGTGGTGGGCGTGTGATGGCTGGGGAGCCTTGGGGCCCAGGATCCACTGTTTACCTCTGACTAAGCGTCCCTTATGCCTCGGTCCCAGTAACTGTGGGCTCTGTAAACGTAGCAGCCGCAGGTGTGAGACCGGCTGTTTGAATGTGGTGCCCCATGGCAGCCACGGACGTCGCTTTCTGACTCCGAAGAAGATCTGCATTTTGTTGCAGCGGGGAGCTGCTGCTCCCCCAGGGAGCCGGCTGTGACTACATGGCTCTGTTCCTGCCGGAGCCTGGGCTGCACACGTCCCGCCGGGGCGAGCTGGCCTGCCACAAATGATGTCCGCACGCGAGAGATGAACTGGGAGGCTGTGTTCGTGCCAAGTCACTGTGGGCCTGGCGGGACCTTTCAGGGCCTCGTAATTGGCCGCGGGGAGAGAAACATCCTTATCTAGGGAGATCAGGGCTCCAAAATAGTCACAGGGGCCACCACCATTGGAAGGAACGCTGGCCTGGAGTTAGTGCACTGGGCTGGGACTCAGGAGGTCGGGTTTAAAGTGTAGCTCTGCCACTGACTCCCTGTGTGAGCCTGGGCCAGTCTCTTTGCCCCGCTGGGCCTCAGTTCTGCAGCTGTGATATGGGGGTCATAATCTGCCCCATGCCTGTTTGCATGGTAAACTCTTCGGGCGGAGCCTGCTCTAGCCATGGGCAGCAGATTCCTGGGAGCGTGGACCCGTTCCATGGGGGATGAGGCTGGCGGGGCTGCCCAGGGCAGGGGGCAGCCACCAGCCGGGGTTCCGAGAAGCCGGACTGGCCCCTAGCCAGGCTCCCGGCCCCCGTAAGATTGCAAGCTCGGAATGGCTCAGGGCTTCTCTCGGTGGTACCGTGAGCACTGCCAAGCCTTTGCCTACAAGCACAGCGACCCACCTGGCTGCACGTCGGCTCCCAGCCCTCACTGGCTGCCCCAGGCTCCTACCCCTGCTGCCCTTTCAGCTGCACCATGTCCAGGCTCTGGAGGTGCTGCTGCCGCTGAGCTGTGAGGAGCTCCACCAGAGGGGCGCGGGGGGTGCAGCGGGGGATGGGACGGGGTGCAGGGCTCCAAAGAGGGGTGTGGGTGTGGGAAGGAGCCCACCAGTCCCTGTGCAAAGGGGATCTGCAGCTTCAGTCTGGGAGGCTTTGCCCCGTGCTAGTGCCCAGCTGCCATCATGGCTGAGCGGAGCAGATCCAGGAGAGGAGCTGGGTCCCACTCTTCTCTCGAACCCCAGACAGCTGGTGCCCGCCCGCCCAGAAAGGGCCACTGGGAAAAGCAGCCCCGGCTAGGAGTGTCACGTACCCAGGGAGCCCCTCTTGGCCATTTGCCGGACCTAGGGCAGATGCCACGGATGGGGGCCTCTCATCCCGGCCTGGCCCAGCTGCGCCCACCCTAGTGTCAAAGCACTCCCATCCCACAGGCCCAGGAACCTCTGCAGTCCTGGCCCGGGGTCGGCCCTGTCAGCCTCCATCCCAGCTAAATGAGGTTTGGAGGTGCCGGGGGAGGCGCTGGGGGTCTGCCACCGACTCTTACAGAGGCCAAGGGGGCAGGAGGACACAAAGGGTTGCGTAGAATGGCAAATTGTCTTGACGCCTCTGGCTTTGCGGCACGGACTCTCCCCTCTGCATGCACCCTGCGTTCACCCCGGTTCCAGCCAGCACCCCTTGGTGATCATGGTCCCCCTGTGTAGGAGCCCCAGGCTTTGCATCTTCACACACCAGGACAAGGGGGAAACGGGGCCACCTGTGAGCTGGGTACGAAGCAGTTTGGCAGCCAGCACTGCCCCTGTGCAATCGGGTCCGGCTCTGGAGTTTCTCCCTCTCCCATGTGGAATAATGTTAATTGTCTCGGTGGCTTGTGAACGGCTCCCTTCAGCTCTTTGCGGCCAGCCGGCCAGGCAGATTGTTTCTGCTTCCCAACTGACTGGCTGGAGTCCTGGACCACTGCAGAACATCACGTGGGCTCCTTTCTGCTCCCTGACGGGACAACTCACAAATTTTAAAACAGGGAATCGTGTATAATAACGCCTTTGCCAGCCAAATCCTCATTCCTGCTACTGCTACCCGTCAGGGATTGGTCAACGTCTTTCATGAGTACCTGCCGGTCGTGAGTAGGCTCACTGCTCACTAATGACACGACCCCACCAATCCTCGGGAGCGGGACGGTGCATGTGACTCCAACAGATGTTTGACAGATGCTCTCCTGGCAGGTGCGTAAGCTCAACTGCAAAAATTGCTCCCCAAGCGATCTGACTGCTCCATGTGATACAGACTCAGGGGGCCGGAGGGTGTTCCCACTGTACACACGGACCTACCTGCCCTGCTGTCCCCGTGATCCATGGCGTTTCTCTGGGTGCCCTGGCTCCTCGCTGTGTTTCTACACAGGTCTGCGTGTCACAGGCGTGCCGTGTGGCCTCTTTCCCCACAGCATCTCGGCTAGTTCCATTTCCTGTTCCTCTCTCGGGGCCAGCTGGGCCCTCAGCTCCGGGCCCTCACTCACAGTAACTGGGAGCCAGAAGAACAACTGGGCCTGGCCTAGTTTTCACTCTCAGCAAACTCCTGCCTCCAGAATCCAGTCCCTTGTCTCTGGCCCCCTGGAGTTCCCAGCACCAGCTGCGAGGGCCCTTGGTGTCCCCCAACAATAGTTCTGAGCCACTGGGGGGGCCTTGGGCCCCAGAGCTCACTTGGGGTCCCTCACATGGGGCGCTTGGTGGGGATGGGTTGGAGAGGAGGAGTCCAGGGAACCTAAACCCCCTCGGGCACCATGCTGTGCAGCTCCGACACCCCCTTTGGCTCCTGCTTGTGCCCTGGTGGGGTTTGCTTTGGAAACAGCCGTGTAGCAGAAGGCGCTGGCACAGCACTCGACCCCTGGCACCGCGCTCTTCCCCTGGGCGGGCTGGGGCTGCGCCCGCCCAGAGGCTTGCCAGCAACCAGCTCCGCTTACTTGTGGGCTCCTGTTCCGGCAGGGAAGCAACGTGTGTTTCCGTTGGGAAACGGATTGTCAAGGAGCTCCGGGCCCAAGCAGACTTTGCCGGCCCAGAGGGCCCCTTCGGGAGGGGAATTCACCCGCCACGCTGTCGGGGGTAGGACGGGGGCAGCCGTTGTGCTCCCAGACGTCACCCATCCCCTCCGCAGCCGCCCGTGTCGGTTCCGGGGCACCTCCCAGTTCTGCCCAGGTCTCTGCCTGGGTGAGACTTTGGCTCCTGGATCGCGGCCTTTGGCAACGTTCTCGCTCAGCGACGTGGGGGCACTTTGCCAGTGACCCCTGGGCGCGGCTTGCGGGTGGTGTCTGCGGGGCGAGGGGGGAGGCAGAGGACAATGTTCCCCTGGCCCGCGTCACCCCCCAGGAGGTAATTGCACCCACCTGAGTCCGCGGGACGCGGTGGCTTTGCAAAGGCAGATGTTTGCCTGTTTGCGAGGATCCTGTCCATCGGTAAATCCAAAGTCAAAGGGGAGGGGAGGTGCTTTTCGTCTTCTTCCAGCCCTTAACGACATAATCGCTTCCAAGTGCCAGGGTCTCCTGCTGCGGCTGCTGCTGGAAAACACCCCAGGAGGCGGCTTTCTTGCAGCATTGGATCGCTGGGGGAGGTGGGCGTCCTCCTTCCCAACCACACCGCCCGGCCGCCCTTGGCCAGCAAGGGCTGGGTGAGACGCCCAGCGCCTCCCTCAGGCCCCACCCTAGCAAAGCCCTTCAGCACACGTGTAACTTTGAGCGCCTGAGTCCAGCCGAGGGGCTCTGCAGGATCAGCCCCCATTGCCCCTCATTCTCCCGGAAAATGGGGAGCCCTGCTTGCACACCCCGCTGGCTGGTATTGTAGCAGATGTCCCTGCAGGGCCCAGTGCTGGCCTGGGGTGAGCGAGTTGATGGCACTGACTTCCTGCTTCCCCTGGGTTGGCTTTACCCTGCCCCACCGGCCTCTCTGCTAAGGCGGCTGAGAAGAGGCTGTGTGCCCACCCGCTATGGCATGCCCTGTGTCTCCCTTCCTCAGCCCCGGCTGGCTGCCTGTAGAATGCCAACCCCTGCATCCAGGCCGCCCCCCTGCGACCCACAGGAAGCAGGCGAGAACTGGCCAGGCCACAGGAATGCATCTGGCTCTGGGCGTGGGAGGTTAGGGTGAAGCCTTGGTTCCTAGGCAGGTCGCTGCCGTCTTCAACCAGCCCTGGAGAAAATTCTGTCTCCTGATCCATGATGGGGGAGTCAGGGCGTCCCCCTATCGCAGCCCACTACAAACTCTAGCTCAGCGGCTTTCAAACAGACAAACTGGGGGGCTCTGGCTTTCTCCCCAGATCCCCCTAGAAAGAGCTAGCCAGGGCTGGTGCTGTTGCTGCCATCCATAGGAATTGACCCAGCTAGTTTGCTGCATTTGGTACAGGTGCACAGGGTGAAGGGGGTTGATGGGGGGGCCAGTGCCTCATGCTGCTCTTTTGCCCCAGGGAACTTTTCCCATGAGCCAGGGGTGCCCCGTAAAATACCAGCAGGAAAGAAACAGCAACCGTGCTGGAAAGCAAATGAGATTTTCAAAATTCTCTCCATATCAAATTCTCCTGAGCATCTGAAGATGTTCTGGCTCACATAGGATTTATGCAGCTGACACAGGGCTATGTTTGCAAACAGATTAATTGATCAAGCGCATGTGTAGTACAATGGCAAAGTGTATGTTGGCATCCCCTTCTGGTGGCTGCGCCACTAGAGGATAACAACTTACCACTGCTGCTGGCTACAGGAGCTACTCCTTTAGCTCAAGTGGGAGAGGTCTGAGCTGCAGCACGGAAGGTGAAGACAACCCATGCTGAGGAGCATGGGGGTTATTATACACATCTCATCAGGCTGTGCAACCACCACAGTGAACACGTACAAACCGGGGGGTGTACAGGTGTGTTTGCATTCGCTTGCTCACTGAAATTGTGCGTGTGCAAATTAGACCCGGGGCGTTGTGTGTGCAACGGTAAATCGGTCGTGATCCTGACCATGCCCCTTTAGCAGCAGGAACGTCGTGCGCACCGTGTCATCTGGGCTGTCAGACCTGGGCAGTGAGTGATTCCCAGGGTGGGGGGTGCAGGTAAGGACATTGACCCCTGCTCTGTGGGGGCGACATGCTGATTTCAGGTGAGCACCAGCCAGTCTAAAGGCAGGAGCTCAGCACCGCAGCCCACTTCTCCTGAGCCGTTCTCTGCCAGACGAGCCATTCAGAAAGCGTTTTTGAACCGTGACGCTCCCCAGCGAGTCAGCCTGGGGCAAACCGCGCCGCTGGCTGCAGAGTCTGGGATCCAGTGGGGCCTGGGTGAATTTTCTTAGGAAGATTGTGGGAGAAGGGGGAACATTACAATAGTGTAACAGAGAAACCACAAAACCCCACTGGAGACTGAACTCCCAGTGATGGTGGGCTTCTGCAGCGACAACCAGTACCTGATACTGATGACCAGTGATTGATCGCTGACGGCTGGCTATTAGCACGTCACAACAGATAACGGAGAACTACGTTTCGCTCACCCCTTCCCTCTCCAGGCACAGCGCGGGCACTGCCAAATAAAGACACCTGATGCTGCGGCTCAGGAAGGAGGCTCATGTATTGGCTGGCAAATGTGGCTGATGAGCAGGCAATAATTCCCAGCGGCGAGGGATCTCCCAGGCTGCAGAACAATCTCCGCCCAAAGGAGTAAGCCATTCGCACCACAGCCACGGCATACGGCAGGACCGGGGGCTTCAAAAACATCCGAGCTAGATTGTTCCTAGAGCCCCAAGGCCAGAAGGGGCCCTAGCCTGAGCCCCTGCCAAAGAATCTCGCTTGAGAGGCCTGCACCCAGCCCGGCACGCGTGGCTGAGCGAGGGCAGCTCTTTTGGAGAGGTGCCCAGTCCTGACTGAAGACTCCAAAGGCCGGGGGTGAAGGAAAGGCAGGAGGTGGAAACTCCATCCCTTGGGACGGGTGCAACTGGACACGGCCGAGCGATGCACAGGTGGCCTGGCTGGGCTCCGTGGCAGCCATGTGGGTGCTGAGGAGATGCTCCCACGTGTCGAGCTCCCCTGCCTGGAAAGGGGAGCCCTTTCCCACCCGCAGGGAGGAGCACTTCAGACGCTCAGCCCGCCCTGTCCCCTCTGAGGGGGCCTGCCGTTCCGGCTCCTGCAGACCCTTGCTGCCCTGTCTAACTCATCCCTGCCGGGTGGGACTGCACCCGGGGGTGGCCTGGCCTTTGGCAGTGACCTTCGTCGCCGCGGAAGGATGCACTAGCCCATCTCCTTGTCTCCCAGCGACCCAGGCAAAGTCATCACCTGTGACTGCCGAGGACCCAGGCTCCCGCGCCAGGCACTGCTGATTGGCCGGGATGCTCACGCAGGGCTACTTTTCAGTGGTGCTTTAAAGGGAAACGGCCCAGCCTGAGTTCGTGTGTCGCTGTCAGAGGCAGGTAAACGCAGGACGCCTGGGTTCTTTTCCATGCTCTGCCGCCAACGCTGCCTGCTGCTGTGGCCAAGGCAATTCTCCTCCTGACTGCCACAAATAATTGTTACCGAACAACAAGAGGGGGGGAATCGAACCCAGGATCGACAGCTTGAACTAAGGGAGTAACTCCTCTGGCTGGCAGCTGTCGTGGCCTCTTATCCTGGTAAATGGACCAGTCACTAGAGGGGGACAAAAACCGACTCTCCCCTGGGGTAGGCGACCTGATCATCAAGCAGGGAGAATTATTTAACCTGACGCATGCCGGGTTACAACAGGGTTGTATCTCCGGAGGGAAGAGGTGGGCTGACTTGCAGGGAAATTTCCAGACCGGAAGATGTGTTGGACCAGGAAATCATAGCCAAGGGGAGGGCTGGGGACCCATTGTTCTCTGACAGGGGGATGGATTCAGCCGCAAAATCATCCCTAGGGGAGAGCTGGGAGCCCTGTCACTCAGGACATTTAAAACGAGGCTGGACAATGGCCTAGTTGATGCCCGGTGGAGGATAACCCTGCCCTGGTCCCTGGAAACAGACTGCACGACCTAACAGGTCTGTTTCATCTCTAGCTTCTGTGCCGCACGTTCCCTAGTGACTCACCCATGCCAGCCCCGTCAGCAGCTGACATTCTCCTTGGAGGCTTCTCACCCAAGCCCGTCCCAGCGTTCTAGAAGAGCTCTGGTGGCCACACCAGTGAGCATCTCCTCTGGTTCTCCCGCCCCACCGCTCTCCATGGAGCCCACATTCCTGGGAAGGTTTCTCACCGCTTCCCAGCGGCACGCCCTCTTGGATTCCATGGGCGGGGGAATGGCAGCGAATGACGGATGGGACTTCAAATGCTTTGGCTGGGCTGGGGCAAGCACCCGGAGCCACTGGGGGCCCTGTGCAAAACCCGACTGATGCTTCGGAGGAGCTCAGCCCCGTGGGAGGCTGGTTCCAGGGGCAGAACAGAACAACATCCATCGGGAGACGCATTCTTCGGGAGCAGCATGGCCATGTGGAAAGAGCAGGTGGGATTGGTCGCCTCTCCAAACCCCCAAAAGAGCTTCTCATTTGCCCAGCGCCAGCTCCTCCCCCCCGGCATCTATTCCTGGCGGGACCAGGCCTGGCCCAGAGTTTAATATGCAGCTAGAAAAGCTGTGGGCAACCAGGAAAGAATGTACAGCTCACACGCCAACCCCCTCCTCCACTGGGTCCTTAGCATCGTGGTGATGGAGCGCTTCACCATGAACTGCTTGCCAGGAACCTTCGCCAGCCTTCCCCGGGAGCAGCCCCGGGGGCAACAGCCCACAGAGGTGCTGGGGGAAGGCGCTTTCTGCCAGACACCTCAGGACTCTGGGACCCGTGGCTGGATCATGGGCTGTGGGGCAGCCCAGGCTGGCCAGGAGAGAAGTTCCCTGCCTTGGCATTTTTAAGCCCCCTTCCTCAACCTGCTCTCCCATCGTTAGGACCCATCATGAGATGCTTTGGTCTCCTGGGCTGTCCTGTGAAGCATCTCTTGGACAGGGTCACTGGCCTGCTGGCTGGGGGAAGCAGGAGACATGATCTATCTTGATTTCAGTCAAGCTCTGGACACAGTCCCACTTCGGAGGGTGTATCAAGGGGATCCCGGGGGGGTCCCCTGGGTCTGGTACCATTCGATATTTTCCTGAATGACTCGGAGGATGGAGTGGAGGGCACGCTTATAAAACGCACAAATGACACCAAGCTGGGAGGGGTCACGAGTACTGTGGGGGCCCAGGTGAGAATCAAAACCACCTCGGCTCACTGGAGGCTTGGTCAGAATTCAACAAGATGAAATTCCTGACAAGAGGGTCTGGGATGGGGGGAGGGGCTGCTTTCCCGCTGTACCCCTTTTCCAGGCGTCTGATCTCTGATCCTGGTAAACCCAGAGCAATCCCAGAGACCCCCAAGGCAGCCGCTCTGAATTAATGCCCGGGGAGCCAACATCAGCATCTCACCTTACGTCTCCACCTTCCCCGGGGCCGCTCAGCTAAGACCCAGCGTCTGTGTTTCAGGCCAAGGCACTCATGCCTCCTGCGGCTTTTGCCTGGCTCCGTGGCCCTCTGCGCTAACCGCCAGGCCACGCAACCGCCCAGGTCATTCACAAGGAGAAAAGGTCAGCCCTGCGGCCGGCAGTTACGGCTGGTCCAGCCAGACTAGACACCTGGCGTCAGCTCCCAGTTGTGATTTGGGCCTGGCAGAGGAGAACGGCTGACGGCATGTCGGGGGCTTCCTGGCATTTTAAAAAGGGATTTAAAGGCCCCAGATCGCAGACAGCCCCTGCGCCGCAGATGGCACGCGTGCGCCTAGCAGGGTGGGCCCCAAGCAGACAGGGCATGCTGGGCCGGGCGTGGGGAGGATGCGATGTTAATTCACTGACGACGGCGGGGGTTTCTCACCAGCATTTTACTCCCCCGCCCTGGGTCCCAGACTCTGACCTCCAGCTGTTTGTGGGATGCTCAGAGCAGGGAAAGAGCCAGCTTTCCACAGCCATGCAGCACCCTGCACCCTGGAGCCTCTGAGCGCTGCTGCAATAGAAGTAACTGAGCCATCTGGCTTTTGTACCGATTATCAATCATGTGACCGTGTCACCAGCCAATTGCCAGGCACGGTTCTCTGGGCTCGGAAGCCTTCCCATGGCTGTGGATGTCAGGATGCCAGGCTGGGAGTCCTGATTGGCTGACGTTAACCTCCGTTTCCATAGCACCTTTCACCCTCAAGTGCTACAAACTGCGGCTTGCCTCGCCCAGCATGGGCATGCAGCCCCCTCTGGGGTGGGACGTGGCAGCTGATTGGCAGCCACACAGCAACTTCACCCAATGGGGCAGGGCAGGAGGTGAAGAATACAAAGGAACTGGGCCAATTCCAGGCACCCGACGGGATTCAGAACACGGAATGTGGCCAGGACCCCGGGTTGACACTCAGTTCTTACCAAAATGTGCCTGGGCGCTTTAATGACACTTTGCTTTAACGTCCTGTGGAAACAGGGCTTGTGACGTAGGGTTAATGGATGGAGCAGTTGTTGCTCATCAGGGGTCTTGAAACTGAACTGGGAGCATCTTAGCACTTTTAAGCCCAACAGGGTCAGGTCTGGTCATTGGGGAGCTAGCAGATGGCTAAGAAAACTTGATCTCGGTAACTCAACAGGCGGCAGAGAACCAACGGCTTAGCTCTGAGGGACTGCCCTGTACCCGGATTGGGCCTTTTTCACCAGAGCCAGGGGGGTGCAACCTGGGGCCCTGGCCAGATCTCAGTTCTACCGGCTGAACTTTTCCCTCGAGGTGCCTGCCCCTGCCCGGAACACTTTGAAGCATTGCTGTGCGGCTGTCAAACAGCTGCTCACTCCCCTCTTCCCCCCCCCCCCGAGATGGCTGCATTTCAGCGCAGGGGGAGGGGACTCCTGCACGCACGTCATCTGTCCATCTCCAGTGCACTTTGGGATCCTCCAGAAAGATGCCAGAGAGCCGTCGCGTGATTATCCCATCCATGACTGGAAAGTTGTGCACCGGGGTTTCTCCAGCAAACTCCTAACCCTGGGGAGGGGGGCATGGGAGGGGCCGTAGGCAATGACTCGCCCTCTGTGCTATGACCCTGGCTAGTCAGTGACTAAGTGGGGCCCGGGGCCAGGCCGGTTCTGTGGTCTTGCATTCCTACGCATTCCAAGGAGAGTTTCCCAGCTCACAGGATCTCTCCCCTGGGTCGGAGCTGGAAGACAACTGGGACCCGGCCAGGCCCGGATTCTGGGAGATTAATTGCGGCTGTGGTGTCCAGCTGTAGCGCTGCTGGGGGCTGGGCTGCCAGGAGATTTCTCTGTCCCTCTTCCCCCCCGCAGGGCTTGGGAAATAGTTTGGCTTTTAATTGAAGCCATGCAGCGTGAGCCAGACACAACACTGCTGGCTGCCTTGCCGCGGGGACCAGCGGTATTGCAAAAGCCGGCGGCAGTGGAGGCTCATCCCAGGGACCTTTCGCCCCTCAGGCCGGAGAGAGACTGAACGTGGGCTTCCATGCAGACGCTGGAGGTTGTAGGATCCTAAGGGTTACAGATGGAAACTGCCCCCCACAGGCCAGCCAGTCAGAATTCGGCCCCAGGGGCCAGTGTGGGATCAGTCCCCACTGCACATTTTCTAGCGCTTTGCTCTGTCTGGTATCAAGTGGCCTGCGTGTGGGGATGCTTACCCTTTCCCAAGGCGAGATGGTGCCGCAGCCTCATGCCTTTCACTGTCCAGCCCTTTCCCCTGATGTTCAGCCTACGTCTTCCCTTTGCCAATTTCATGCTGCTCGTTATTCCTAGTTAAGCCTCTGCACATCACCTGAAATAATTTGCCTTGCGGTTGATGCTCCTCAGATATCTGCTCCCCGAGCCCACTTCCCCCTTGGCCAGCACGCCGCCTGGTCAGGCAGATTTTGCTCTTTTCAGCCCAGTTTGGCAAGGTCCTTGAGCACATGCCAATCTTTAAGCACATGCTGAATCCTTTGCTGAATCAGGGTTAAATCCCTTCTTAACTCAGTCTCCAGGCCCCTGATCATTTCTGTGGCTCTTCTCTGGGCCCCCTCGAGTTTGTTAATTTCTTCCTGTTTGTTTCAGCCTGAAAGGCATCAATTTCCCTTTAAGGTAAAAGGCTGATCTTGCTACTGTCTGTCTTATTGTGTCGTCTCTAACTACAGATCACCATCTAGATTTTTTTCAGGCCCCTTTCCCGCTATCAGCCCTGTTTTCATTTACTCCTAACTTTCTTAAAAAGTCTCCTTTGTTTTCTTCGAAAATGTTCCATCTTTGGTTTCAGGCCAAAGGGGAATTTTTTTTCTTGAAAGTTTGATTAAAATAATCTGTCCAGCTGTTTGGAGCTGGGCAATTGAAAGGAGAATTAGGTTCTTTCCAGTTAACAAAATGAAGATGCTAAAATTATAGTTTGTTGGGGAGGGAGGGGTTTAAATCAAAATACGAGAAGCTCCTCTTTTGTCACCGGGGCAGATGCTGGAGGTTTCGCAATGTGAACTGAGACACAGTTCACGCTGCCAAAGCTGGGAACACGAACACACACACACACAGGCCTTGGGTGTCTAGTTCAGTGCCAGTAGAGGGGCAGGTGCAAATGAACAGCAGTTAAATGAGGTTGATGGTTTTGAAGCATTGCTCACCTACCCACGTAGCACGGGCTGTATTGGATTCACGGAGCCACACGCAGCTCTCAGTGACAACGGTGTGAACCTGAAGTAACTCCAGCTTTGTGCTAGTGTGAGATCATGAGCTGGTCCAGGGTTGCTTCCTTAACCACCACACGGCGGAGCGTCAGCAGGGCCTGCGTGCCTGGCCCTCAGATCCAAAGCACAGGCCTCTACGGCTTGAGCTAAAGGAGTAACTCTAAAAGCTAGTGGCAGTAGTAGGCTGCTATCCTCCAGCAGGTTCCCACATACCACTCATTTTCCATTGGCAAGCTTCCTTTATCCCTCAGGCCCTCACCATTCCTACAAGCCATTTGCGCCATGAATACACCTTGCGTGGCCCATCCTCAGTCGTGGATTTCAGCAGGCATGTGCCCTGCTCCTGGGGCCATGATACAGCCCCCTGCCAGCTGCGCGTGGGTGGCCATGGGGCCGGGGTCAAGCCCCCGGGGGTACAGGCAGGATCCTGCACATGTGTTTCAGCAACTGATGGGCTGTTTGCAAACGAGCCACTTTCGTGCTTCACAATTCGTTACTGTTTCTGGCGTCTGACTGGGCATTGAAAACATGTGACTGACACTAGGGCCTAATGCCAGGGGCCAGCCGGAACTGGCCCCATTTAAGGTCTAAGCTCCCCCTCGCCTACTGTGGCTCATGGGAGCCCAAAATAATGAACTGGTTAGAGTCTATGTAAGCCTCTGCCCTTTGCTGGCTGGAATCAGAACTGCTTCATTGTGTGTCATAGGCCCTGTACTGCAAGCCTTAAGGGAGATTCTCCTTTAGCTCAGATGATTAGGGCCAGAGGAAGGGAAACAGGAAGATCCAGGCTGTCTTTCCAGTGCCACATGACCACGGTGAGGGGCCAAGTGGCATCCGGGAAGCTCTAAGTGGCTTTGGTTTGTTATAGTACAGTCCGTCGCGCTTACCCTGCTGCACAGAACTGGGGGGGGAGCGGGTTGCCCTGACACAGGAGCAGATGGGCTGTGGGATCCCAGAGCTCAGTTATCTCTGGGACCCTGGGGGATCCCGCGGGACTCCCCAAAGGCAAGTTGCTCTTGGGACCTGGCCCCTGGCCTCATTATGTAGTGCTGCTCACAAGCACCGGGCAGAGGCTCCACGTTTTCACCTTCCCAAATCCTACGACTGCTTGTGGCTTTCAGAGCGATGGCTCTTTGGCTCTGAGTCCCCCCAGCTGGGTGGCCCTTGACTCTCCTTCAGTGCCACCCCAGGAGCCTGGATGCTGCGGTCCCAGGACCGTTGGTGGTCATTGGCACCTCCTGGTAACTCAGAGTCCTGGGCTAGTCTTGCTGCGGTCCCAGTTCGTCTGTCCTGACTGCAGAAGGCTTCCTGCCCGGGGCGGTACCGCTCCCGTCGGCCTTGCCGGCGGAGGAGGTCACAGCCGGGTATGGAGCAGGGCGCCAGGGACAGCCACCCCAGTGAGACCAGGCCAAGGAGAACAAACCTCTGCTTGGAGCCAGCAGGCTGGATGGGAGCGGTCACAGGCCGGATGCGGCGCGGGAGACACAGGATGGGCTCAGGCGAGATGGAGCAAGGCAGAAGGGTGGGCTGCTGCCGTGGAGGCACTCAGCTGCGGGGTCAGGAAGGAATTTCTCCCTGGCTGCGCAGGGGCTCTGGTGTATCCTTGGGGCGGGGGGGGTGGGGGTCAGTCTCAGAGATTGGCTCCAGCTGGAGATGGGGACAGTGGGCTTTTGGAGAATCCGGGGCCTGCTCCTGGTCTTGCCAATCACCAGATTTGGGGTCGGGAAAGAATTTGAGCCCGCTCAGATGAGCAGGGACCTTGCGGGGGGGGGGGTCACCTTCCTCTGCTGACTAACAAGGCTCCTCTGGCATGGATTGAACCTGCAACCCCAGGTTTAAATCCATGAGTCTCGGCTGCCTGAGATCTCACTGTCCCTCCCCCTGCTGCAGGGCCTCCTGGGCCAGTCGCGGAGGGGGCGGAGAGCTGCGCACGGCGTGAATGTGATTGACAGGCAGCTCCACCCCGGATTGTACTGGTTTAGCTGAAACTTGGATCTGAAACCAGTTTAGTCAAATCAGTGCGGCTCCGGGTGTAGACCCAGAGAGATGGGTATAACAGGGCTTGGGCGGGCCCAGCCTACCCTGGTATTGGCCAGGCTTGGAGCCATGTCAGAGCATCCACACATTGGGAGCTGCACCAGTCGCCCAGCCCACGGCGCAGCGCTGGGCGGGCCAGGCCTGAGCGACAGGATTCACCTGGCCCGTAATCAGAGCATCCACATGGGGGGCTCCTGCTGCTTTAATGGCACTGGGTTCATGAAATCAGCCCAATTCAACACGTGGAAAATTGGGCGCGGCCGCGTCTCCAGTTCCTGCCATTTCCCAGGCTCAGCTCTGTCCCGGGTGTAGCAAAGGGGGTAAGGACATTTGAGTGAGGGACACCAGCGGGGCTGGTGGGCACCGGCAGATCTGGAGAGGGGAGGGGCTGGCATAGCGGGGGCCGCAGGTCGGGACTGAGGGGGACCGGCAGAGCTGTGTATGCAGGGAGCTCTGGTGACGGGGTGTGAATTACTGAGCTCTGGCCCCTGAGATGGCTGATGGGGATGGGGGGGCAGTGGCTGACTCATGGGGCGGTGAGCAATTAACACGGTCCAGCCGCAGTGCCACGGGAGGAGGAGAGCTGCGTGTGCAGACACAGCTGTTACTCACCCCAGGTTGTGACTCAGAGTCGCGTCACAGCCCCCTTGGAGCATTCAGGGGGGAGCTGGGGGGCCCTGGGAACGCACGGTGCTGCCACACAGCCCCTCCGCTCACCGCTGACAGCACCAACATGAACGTGTGTCTACCTGGGCGTGTGCTGGCCCTCGTGTCTGTGCACGGCTGTGCTCTGCATGTGTGCGTGCAAGCCCTTGTGTGTGCACATGTGGCTGTTTGCACCTGTGTGGGTGTGAGTCTGGGTGTGTGCGGGGAAGGGGTGTGTGCTGATGTGTGTTCCTGGTGTGCACAGGTGGGGGTTGCATGTGTGCCCGCTCAAGAGCCCCACAGCTCTGCAGCACCCCGGGCACAGGTCAGGAAATGCCCGTGGCAATTCACACGTCCCAGTGAAGCATTTCCAAGGTGTTCACACCAAAGCATCTCGTTCCGCCCCATGGCTGGCAGAAGACTGCATAGGCACAGCTGTCTCCCATCCGGCCCCCCTGCCCTGGGCAGCACCCTCCCCACGGCTGTGTAAATGTACCCTTGCCAGTCAGGGGCCGATTCCCCACCAGAACCGCTGCGATCTCACGCGAAGGGGGTTAGCTGGCATCCGCGTTCTTCCAGCAGGGAAACCTGCCAACGGGGCCCCATCGCTTCCACCGCCACCCACCTGTCCAAAGGGCCACACTTAGGCATCGCTGGCAGAAGGACTTTATTATTGTAGGCTTGCTCATGCCCACAGCTTCCTTCATTAACGTACGGCTACATGAGAGAGACAGGCTCTGCGCTCCAGTTTCTTATTGTAGGGTTGCTCAGAGGTGCTCCCCCTGCCTGCTCAGATCTTTCCCCGGGTGGCCAGAGGGCCAGGGATTCTGGAGAGTGTTTGGGCCATGAAATACACCCAGGAAAAACAATCAGGCTGAGTGGGATTTAAGTGCAGGCTGCCTTCTCACTCGGCCGGCACATGGGGGGCTCCCGGCTTTGGTGCTGAGAATTTCTCTGCCATGGGAATTTTTGCTGCATAGCCCTGCCCTGACGGTCCTACGTTGCCAAGTGTCGTTAATGGCACTGACCCCAGTTCCGCTGGAGGCTTTTGGCCCACGGGAACTCGTATTTCTCCCCGAATCCAGTTTTCCATCAAAAGAAAAATATCAGCACGGCCAGACATCGGTCGACGTTTCCGGTCACCCCTGCGACCCTTTGGCACGCTGTGGGTGCCCCTGCTCTGTGCTTTGTCCCTGTGAAAGGCAGCGCAAGTTCGGCTCAGCAGAGAAATGCGCCTGGAACAAAATGGAAAGACGGGGACATCACAGGTGCTCCTGGGCCACCGGGACATCCGAAAGGCTGGGACTGGTGCTGGTAAGACTGGGAGCAGCAGGTATCTAAGCGCCCTCCCGGCCCTCTCAGAGAAGGTGGCCTTGGTTCCTGGCCTCTTGGCTTTTGTTTAAAAAAAAGAGCAAGTCTGCAGCATCATGTGCCCCGGGAGCAGCCCCCACAGAGGCGAGGCTGCCGTGAGCTGGGCACACTAGCTCAGAGAGATGTGAACTGTCCCGGGCCTCCCAGCCAGGCGTGAGCTCACGTGCCTCGCACGGCACTGTCGCGGCCTCATGTTGGCACCATTGACTGGAAGCGACGGCGGCATCTCATTTTGGAAGGGCACCGCCGCCTTTTGTCCCCCTGCCAGTCTGACTCTCTGGCGAGTGGCTGGGTGCTGGGAGATGCCCCAGGCCATGCGCTGCCCCTGGGGCTCCAGTTCTCACCCCCTCTGCCCGTGACGAGCTCTTTGGAGCTGGGAAAGTCCGATGCCACCAGCTGAGCTGCTTCCAGGCCGGGGCATCCTGCGAGCAAATGCCCAGGTGCAGAAAGCTGTTCCCCAGGGTTGATCCTGTAACCCCGGAGCCAGGCAGGGTATGGGAACTGGGGATATGACCCCTGCAGCCTCCTGCTGCCAGCGAGCCTGGAGCAGCGTCTCACCCGCCGTAGGCAGGCGCACACAAGCACGCAGGGGCACACACCTTCCGAAGCACACACGTACGCCTAGGCAGCTGCACAGACGCACCAGCGCCCGCGCATGGATGCACCCGTGTTCACACACACACGCACAAGCCCAGCAATGCCCAGATACACAGATGCACACGGGCGCACAGCTGTATGTGCACTGGCGCACAGGTGCCCACAAAAGCACGCACTCCTGCTCCCTCCCTCAGCTCCCCACCTGCTGCCAGCTTTCTGCTCCCCTCTGCCCACGCAGGGCCGGGTGCAGGGAGGCGCCTGCTCTGTGCCCCTGGAGATGGGACCATCCTAAGCGACGCCACATGTCTGCCTGGGCACAGCTGAGGGGGAAGATCAGGTGCTCCGTGCCTCTGGGCCAGGCCAGCAGCGGGTCAGGTTCTGCCGGAGCCAGCTAGCAGCTCCATGCCAGGGTCGCCGTGGGGCCCAGCCTGGTCTCCTGGCCTCCCCGCGATCCCTGTTGCCCAGAGTCTAACCGCCAGCTTGGTTTGCTGCTGGGGAATGACAGAACCCACAAAAACACCCAGCTCCCAACACGGGGAGCTGGACAAGGCCAGGATCAAGGTGGGACCGTTTCCAGCTGGAGCTTGGCGCGGGGAGCAGAGGACTGGCCGTGGAGAACCCACTGGGCTTCGCTCTGGGCGCCCCTCCCTCCGCTGGCAGCACCAGGGCGCTGAACGGGCCACACGGGGCCTGGGCTTGCGGCGGGGGCGGGCTTGGGGGGACCGTCTCTGGGCGGGGAGCACCTGGGGCTGTGGATGGTGGGCATGGCCGGCTGGGGCAAATTCACCCCATTTGGGGGAAAAGGAGGAAAAGTCCCGGGGCCCCCACCCAGCCCGTTACATCGGCCCAGGGCTCCCTCTGCTGGCCAGCAAGGGACGTGCATCGGCACCCTGCTTAGCACCCCCTGCCCCACCCACCCACAGAGCAGCTGGCACTGGGGAGTCTCCGCAGTGATGCTGGGACCCGGGGGGAAGGGGGGTGTTACTATGGAGATGCCCAGGATGCTGCAATGAGGACACAGGAGCTCTGCAGCTGCTCCAGGCCCCCGCCAGCAGGTGGAGGGGACCCCAACTCTGCTCTGATGCCGGGGGGGGTCTCCCCAGCCCCAGCTCTTGGCCATGTTGGGCTCCCGCTCCCTGCCCCCCCCCACCGAAGGCCCTTTCCCGCAAATCGGCCTGGCCCCCACTCTGCTGCCGGCGTAGTTGAGCCAGGCACTGTTGGCCTCCGCAAAGCAGCCCCCACCTGGCGTTAGCCGGCCCCCATGGTGCACCAAGCAGGAAGCCAACAGGCCATGGAGCCTGAGCCCTCAGCTGGAGCTGCCGCACCCCAGAGGTGGCTGCATCTCAGCAGGGCTGTGGCACAGGCCAAATGCAGGGACAGGGCCCAGCCCCCTCTCTCAGTCCCCTGGCTGCCCTGTCCCCCAGCCTGTCCTGCAGCTGCCCCAGGGCGATCGCACAGCAGCCTGCGTGGCACCTTCCAGGGGGAGTTTTCCTTGAGCAGCAAATGGACCTCCAGCCCCTGGTGCCACCCCAGCCCTGGGCTCCCTCCCTGGCTGCCCACCAGTTCTGCCGGTGCCCCTCAATCCTGACCCACAGGCCTTTTTGCTAGTCCAGTTCTCAGCCCCTCTGGAACAGACTGGCCTGTCGGCTCATGAGCTTGTGGTTTGATGAGTCAGACAAACAGACACTATTAACTGGGAGCATGAGGCTTGTCAAACTCATTGCACCTGTGCTCTACAGTCAACGTTTACCCATTGCCAGAGGTGACCGGTCAGCGCACACAAAAGCTTGCAAATACGCCCGTAGCCACACGCAGGCATGAACACACAGGCGTACACACGCACACAAGCACGTGCACAAGCAGGCATACACGTGCATACACAGACGTGCACACTCCCCAGTGTGCACGTGAGAATACACACACACACACACAGGTATACATGTGTGCACACACAGGCTTGTACACGTGTGCACACACAAACCCAATACCGGTTTTTCAATCCAGTGCATCCCTGGCTCTTCCTTTCCCTCCTGTGTCTGGGCCAGCTTAATGGCCCTGACCTTTCCTCCCCGACGGACCGGACAGCCAGAGCTGGCAGATTGAGAGGCTCCTGCTCCAGCCCTCATGGGCCAGCGTTAATCATTCTCCAGGGCGCTTTGTGAGCCCCAAAGCAGCGCTTTCCTCGCTGGCAGGAGGCGGGAGCCGGTTGGGCCCCGTACGAATCTTCCCTGTGGGGTGCGGCCACGGCGGGGTATCCCCGGACCGGCCTCCCCTTTGCAGCCCTGCTCCAGCTCGAGAAAAGGCTGCAAGCCTCTGTTTAAATATCTTTATTCGCATCGCCCCCTCCCTACCCGCAGAGCCCCCAGCCTGGTGGCCGCGGGGGGGCCGAGGAGGCCGTGGGTGAGGGGCAGCCTGGACCCCATCCCAGCCCCCCAGACCAGGATTCACTAGTGAGGGAGGCCGGCCGCATCCCCGCTGAGTCTGTGTGTGGCGCCCACCAAGCTGGGCTGGCGCCCCGGGCAGAGATTGAGGGGGGGCTGGCCAGAACCCCCCCGCCCCGGTGTCCTTGTCCTGGAGGGAGGGGCCGACTCAGAGGCAGAGGCTGAACTCCTTGCGCACGCTGCACTTGTGGCACTGCACCACGCAGCACCAGTGGAAGCGGCATAGGCAGTTCTCCTCCAGCACCACGGCCTCCTGGCGGTGCCCCCGCCCGCAGCACAGCAGGTCGCAGCCACTCACGTCCGGGGCCCCGCTGTTGCACACCCGGCCCCGGGTGCCCGGTGAGCCCGTCTTGCGGTTGGCGGCGCAGAAGTCAGGCGAGTCGGCCGCGTAGACGAGGTCCTGCCGGTCGGGGGCTTTGATGCCGCGCCCCACGGGGAGCAGCGTTTTCCCGTCGTTGCCCCCCATCACCTGGAAGGCCCCGTTGAAGCGCTCCAGCAGCCGGTCGCCCACCTCGCGGAAGTGAGGCATCTTCTTCCAGCAAGTGTGCAGGGTGCAGGAGCCCGACAGCCCGTGGCATTTGCACTCCGTCCGCATGTAGCTCCGTATTGCCTAGGGGAGACGGGGGCCGCTCAGCCGAATGGGGCTCGGCCCTCCCCCCCCTACACAGGGCCCCCGAGCCTCCCTCAGCCCAGAGCCACTCATCAAACCCCACTGGGCACCCGGCCGCCAGGGGCTGTCAGCCCCCGCCGTGGGAGAAGGCAGATGGGGAGACACCAGGCACTGCTCTGTGGGGGGCGGTGCAGTGGTGCCCCAGGGAGCTGGCTCCATAAGGGCAGCTGGGCCCAGTCTCAGTGGGGGGGTGTTGCGGACGGGGGGTACCTGAGTGTGGTACACGGCTCATGCTGGGCCGGCTGCATGCGTCTGTGGCTGGGGAGTGCAGGGGTGGAGGCCCTGGCAGGGTGCGGGGTGGGGGAATTTGGTGGGCAGCATGGGGGGCAGGACTGTGGCAGGATGGGGGTGACCCTCCCACCCAGTGGAATTGCTGGTGCCTGTGGGATGCTCTGGCTGGCAGGTTCTGCAGGGGCTCAGGCCATGGCCCGGGTGGCGGGGGGACAGATCTGGGCAGGGGAGGCTCTTCCTGGCACTGTGCCCCAGCGCAAGGATCTCGCAAATGCCTCATCACGCCCGCCATGCTGAAATGCGGCCACTGCTGGAGAGGTGTGAGGCTCACCAGGGAGGCTGGAGAAACGCTGGGTCCCGGGGAGGTCAGAGGGAGGCCGAAGGGAACTGGCCAGGATGTGGGGGTTACACCTGCCCTCCCCCAACAGAGCAACGCCCCAGCCCCCTCCTGAGCCTGGGATCAGCACCCCAAGCACCGTGCTGGGAATCTCCCCCCGTCCGTTCCCTGGAGAGGCCTGTCTGCTGGCCCAGCCTGGTGGAGCGTGGGCACCGGCCAGTCTAGGCCCTGCAGCTGCACGTCCCGAGGTAGCTGGCACAGGCGGTCCCAGCCCCACTGGATTCCATATTGCTCCATATGGCCTGGATCCCACAATGCTTTGCAACATTGCATAGCGCCTGGGGGGGCAGGGCCAGCAGGAGCTGGGGGCGGGGATGAACGGGGGGGAGGGGGGAGAGTTTCAGAGGGGCACAAAAGAGCCAGGCTGTGGGGGAGAGGACATGATGGCGCCAGCCAGGCAGGTGCCCAGGCACCGCCGGGGTCCATGGGCCAGGCACTGCCCAGCCGACACAAAGGGGAGCTGGGGGGAGAAACTGGGCAGCCGCCCTCCCCTTAGCGCAGCCTGCCGAGACTCCAGCCTGCTGTGGGGCTGCCCCACGAGTGTGTGGGAACATCCAGCAGCCTGCAGAGCCTGGTCATAGCCAACCTGGGTGGGACCAGAGCCGGACCCTTGGGGAGGCAACCATGGCCCTCCTCCAGCGGGGTACAGCCTGTGTGGTCCAGGCGAGCACTGGGAAGGGCTGTGGATAAGGGGTGAAACAGCCCAGGCAGGGCTGGCAGCGGGATTCGCAAGGGGCGGCATTCACAGGCCCCCCCCCACCTGGTTGGATGGGCCAAGGAAAGGATTTTGACTGGGTGGGGTGGGCACATGGGGCTCCTGCCTGGCGGGGGGGGACCTAGGAGGGAGTAGACTGTGGTTCTCAGGTGCCCCACTCCTGGGGAGGGGGGCTGGGCTGGCCCGGGGGCGGGGGGACATTACCAGGCGCCCGGCCTCATTGTTGTGCAGGTCGATGAGGGTGCGGATGTCGCTCTTCCCTTTCTTCCGCCTGGCATCCATGAACTGCCGGGATTTCTCATAGCCAAACTCCACGTCGTCCCCGCAGCCCCCCCACTCCCAGGCAGAGCCCTCGGCGCCCGGGCCGGCTGTGGGCAGCGGGGGTGCCCGGCTCCGCGTCACCTCGCAGCTGCACTGCAGCAGCTCACCCATGCTGCAGGCCTGGGTGATGGCGTGGCTCACTCCCGCCGCCGTGATGGCGTAGACAAAGGCCGTCTCCCGGATATCTGTGGGGGGAGGAAGCGGCGTTAGCCTGCAGGCCCCCCCTGCCCCAGGTGGTGGAGGCAGTGCTGGGGGGGCCATGCAGCAGGGGGCACTGGCTGGTGGGGACCCCTGGGCATGACCCCCTATCTCAGCCCTCCCCTGGATTCTCCCCTTCCTGCCCCAGGCTGGTAATCAGGGACCCAGGGCCACCCCTAAGGGGATCCCCATCTATGGTTTGCCAAAGGCTCTGCTGTGAGAAAAGAGCTTGGAAAAAGGAAGACCCCCCACCATAGGGCCTCCCCCTTCCCTGGTCACCCTTAGCCCCCAGGGGTTTCGGTGGGGTAGGTGGAGACAGGGGTTTGGGTCTGGGGCTGCGAGGTGGGTTGCATGAATACCGAGGGACACTGCAGCTCGTCAGGTTCCCTTCACTCTCCTGGCACCCCCTCCCCTCTGGGTGCTCCAGGGAGAGTTAACCCTGCCTTCCACCCCAGGAGCATCTCCCGGAACCGAGGAGGGAGGGCCCACCCTTGTGCCACACCCCGACCGCCAGGAATCCAGGCCTTGCTTCTCCTCCTGCCCCGATTCCTTGGGTCCCCGGAAGCAGGCGTCCCCACCACTGGAGCGAAGGGCAAATCCCTATTCACTGTGAGCAGTACTGGGCCTTTGACCCACAGCTGCGCAGCTTTCACTGCAGCCAATATAGGGCAGGGGTGAGCAGCTCAGTGCTGGGACCCGTCTCCCTCTCGGCACCGTGGCGGTGACGGTTCTGAGCCCCCGAAGGGCACCACAGGCTCCAGGGAGCTAATGACCCAGCTGGATTCACCTCTTCCCCCTGCACCAGAGCTGCAAAACCAGCCCCCATCTGAGAGCCCTACTTGGGGCTGGCTGGGAGGTGCCGGAGCTGGGGAGGCCCAGCTGGGTCCCATCTTGTCCTCCGGGGGCAAGTGCCAGGCTGCCCTGCCTGGTCTCTCCCCACAGCACGATGCTGGGGCGCTCGGCCCTCCCCTCCCTCCTCGCTCTCCCAGCACCAGCCCCTGCCCTGTGGGATTATTTATTATTCGCCATGTTCTCCCGTCTCTGCTCCGGGACACGAATTCCAGGCGTCCTTCCCCTGCCCAGACCTGTTGCTCCGGCAGCCCCAGTGGGGGATTCTAGCTGCATTACCACATCGGCCAGGGCTCTGGGGGCTTTACCAAAAACTTTGGGGCCCATCCAGTGCTCGGCAGAGCCCCCTGCCATGGGTCCCCCTTGCAGCCACGTTGGAGCTGAACGCCTGGTCCCAGCGGGGCCGTGGGGGCCTGGCAGCGGGGGGTGGGGGGGCAGCCCCTGGGCATCACACAAGGGCAGCCACCTGCCAGTAGCACCTGGGGTCCTCAGTCAGGATGGCTGCCCCCATGCCAGTGAGAGACCAGCCCCAGGCTAAAGACGACACGCTCAGAGACAGGAGCGTGGACAGGCAGGGGAACTGCTGGGTGGGCACAGGCAGGGGGCACAGGGGGGACAGCCCACATCAGGCTTGGAAGCAGGAGGGGCGTTCAAGGGGATCAGACCCCCTCCCTGGAAGCAGGGTCCCCCCTTGTTAGTTTCCAGACATCAAGTCACCTAAGCTTGCTGCTCCGCGCCTCCAGCTCCGCAGTGCTGACTTACGGGGCCAAATGGCCCATCCTCCACCTGCTGACAAAGAGCCTGCCTCAATGGGGGAGACCCTGCAATGTGGCGACTCTGCAAAGGACCCAGGAGTCCAGGTGAGCATCCCCCTGACGCGAGGGCCCTGCGGCGCGCTCCACGTCCAGAAGCTGGCATCACCTCAGCGTACGGCATCAAGACCAGGGCTGGAAAGGGCCCGGAGCAGGGTGCCAAGGCGGCGAGGGCCAGAGAATCCATCTGCGAGCGAGAGCCCGCTTGCCGAGGTGCCCGGGAGATGGCTGCGTGGTGGCTGATTTCCATGCAGAAGGACCTGCCCAGGGAAGAGGTGTCTGACAGCGGTGGCCCTTTGATCTAGCAGCCAAAGGGCTAACGGCAGGTCGCCAATGTGAGAGCGACTCAGAATAAACGTTTCACGGGGCCGGGAATTTCCCACTGGAACCCCGGCCCCCGGGCTGTGCTGGGCTCTGTCTCTTGACGTCCTTCCATCAAGACTGGCTGTGTCGCCCAGGGCTAGGTCCTCGCTCCGCCAGCCGCTCTGGGCTGGACGCACGGGTTGCTGGGAGCTCAGCCTGGCTGGTCCTGATGGGCTTGGAGCTGGGGCAGGGACCCACCGAAGGGAGAAGCCCGTGGAGCAGTCAGTCCAGGGGGGAAAGCTGGCCTGTGGGGTGGGGCTCCTGCCTCTCCCCTCGTGAACTGACTGCAGGGGCTTCGGGGGGGATGAGTGCAGGGTGGGGACAGCGGCCGTCCAGCGTGGTAAGTGTGCATGGAGCAAAGCCAAGCCTGGGCCTGCATTCTGGCTGAGGGGGAGCCCTTCAGAACCAGCGCTGGCCTGGCATTATGAAGCAGGGTTGCCCAGTATGCCCATGGGGCCAGGTCTTTGCCAGGCCCTGGCACAGCACGCACTGCATCCGAGAACTGGCCTCCAAGAAGGAAACGCTCTTCCCGGAGCAGTGGCGTGTGTCCCTGTGCGGCCGGACCAACCCCTCCCCCTGCATCCTGAGAGCCAGGTGGTTGCCACAGACGGTGGAGGGCACGCCAGCTCCAAGGGGTGCAATGGGTCTCCCGGGGGACTGGCTGGCCTCTGTCTAGCTGTTCTCTGCAATAGACAGACGCTCAGAGCACTCCTAGGAAGCTCCCCTCTTAGCAGGGCACCAATTGTCTAGATGAACGGGATGGGCCCGGCCCAGCCTCTGATCTTGGCCATGTCGGTATAAACGTGGAATCGTTCCCGGAAACTGACTCCATGCCCGCCTCTCCAGGAAGCACGCCAAGGCTCCTGGGCAGAAGGGGCAGATGGTTCTTACTGGCCTCAGAGCTGGCAGGAATGGGCATCACCTGAGAAATGGGGTCCTGTGCTAGGACAAATGTCTCCAGGGCAGGCGGCTGGTCCAGACGGCGAGGAGCTGGAGGGCCTTCATGGCAGCAGAACACCCAGCAGAAAGTGGGCCAAGCAGTGGCATGCCCAGCTCCGACTGGGCACAGGCGTTCCTGAAGGGATGGGCTGCCCGCTGGCTAGGTGGGGTAGCCCCAGGGTGCTGCTGGGGCCTGTGGAGGGGACAGCTCCCCCTGTGCAATGCTCCATCTCAAGCCACGCACTCCAGCTGAGACATGGCACCTCTCTCGCTTCCCAGCTCTCACAAACTACTGGAGCTAAAGGAGGCTCACCAGTAGCTCTTAGCACTGCAGGGCTCATGACACACAGCATTTGGACACTGAGTCCGTAGAGGGCAGCGGCTGGACACGCACATGCAGGCACGCCGGCTCCTGGCAGTGTGGCAGGTGCGGGTGACGGCTGAGCTGCAGCTGGGGGGGTTGGGGGCAACTAATTTCCCTTGCGGCCCCCTCAGCAAGGTGGTCTGGGGACACGGTGTGTGCACGGACAGGCCCAACATGCCACGCGAGGACAGCCAGGCCCAGCAGGGCTCCTCCACCATGCCACTGCCTACGTGACACCTGGGCTACAGGAGGCGGGAGAGGGGCAGACCCGGATAAAGCTGGGCCAGGCGTCAGCCGCGGGCAAGAGAGAAACCACATCCCTAACCCGCCACTGCCTGTCCTCGTGGCACTTCCCCCCCACCTCCGCAGCTCCCCCCAGCCCCCTTGCAGCCCCTCCCTCCCCATGCCCCTGTCCCGCAGGCGTTATTTGTTGCCCAGCACAGGCGCACACGGGGAGTGGCGTGGGGCGGATGGGGGGGGACGACTCCTCGGGGTGCAGTAAATCACTGCCAGACGCCGAGGCATTCTTGAGCTTTATTAAGCCCCCCCCCCCCAGTGCCTGGGAGCATCGGTAATTGCTTCATTACAACACGGGGAGACATGTCCCGGCAGTAAACCTTCGGCCCCACTGTGCCCCCGAGGCCCAGGGGAGCCGGCGCAGAGAGCAGGCTGCCTTCAGCCCTCGGCTCCCAGCCGGACGGGGTGGGGGGGCCATGCTGGGGGGGACAGGCTTCGGGGGGTTCTTTCCAGCTCTGGTGGGGCTTTCCAGGCCATGGGGGTGGGGGGAGGGCCCCAGGTGGGACAAACTGAGCGCCAAAGCTGGGGTTGGCCCCTCGGGGGGGCAGGAGGCGATGGCTTGGCTTCAGGGTGTATGGGTGTGCCCCAGTCCCGGTGTGTCCTCTGGGGGCTGCCCGTGCCCCCTCCAGCCCTAAGGCTGGGGGCTCTGGGGGAAGCCGCAGAACCAGGCTGGCCAGGGGATGAGACCCGGCGCCTCGAGGTAGCATGAGGCCGAGCGGGGGCCGCCCTGAGCAGCCCAGGAGGCCAGGGCTGGGGTCTGTATTCGAAACCCACCACAGCCTGAACAGCCCGATGTCCCAGCACCACAGAGCAGGCTGCTGTGTGCCCCGTGCCCCAGCCCCTCTGAGAGCCTCCGGACAGGTGAGGACCCCCTTCCCCCCGCAGCGGGGCTCTCCCCTCTCTGCTCCCGCCCATTTCCCCGGCTCACCTGTCTCCTGGAGCCAGGCAGCCCCTCCCGTCCCACCCTTTCTGGCTGCTGTCAGGGTTCCCTGGGAAGCCCCTCGGCCCCCCAGCCGCCAGCCCCAGGGATCTGGGAGCCCGTCCGCGCTGGCTGGCCTCACCCTGCTGCAGGATTCTGCCGAAGACCTTGCTGTGGCTGGTGCAGTTCCAGCGGCGGAAGCGGAACTGGTGCTGGCACTCGCGGACGCCCAGCTTGGCGCCCTTGGCCACCTCCTGGACGATCTCAGGCTCCGTCTGGCACAGCTCCGCCTGCCTGCCCGCCAGCCGCTTGGTCTTCCGGCAGATGCTGTTGGGGTCCATGACCAGGGGGCTGCCCACTGCCCTGGAGAAGGGAGAGAGAGCGGAGGAAGCCGGGGCACCGGGGCCATTGGCACAAACCCACCCAGTGCCATGGCTCTCCGCCGCTGACGACCGATGCCTGCCCTGTGAGCACCAGCCCCCCCGCTTGCCCCCCCTCCAAGGCCCTTCTCAGCGTGGCCACTTGCGCCGGCGCCACCTGCACTGTCTGGCTGCACCATCCCTGCGCCCCTTCCTGGGGGGCTCCAGTGCAGGCAGCACCCTCCCGAAACCCACGCCCACCCTGCTCTCCCAGGACAGTTCGTCTGACAGGGAGGAGACTCCCCTCTGATCCCCAGAGATAGCGGAAGCTGGGCTCACTTGGGTAGGGGGAAAAGGGGAGGTGGCGCTGGGGGGCCTCTGTGGCCCTCTGGCCTCCCAGTCTCCCCAGGGAGTCGGCTGCAGGTGCTGAGCAAAGCAATGGGATGGGCTGGCATCTCCAGGGCCCTGCCAGGGGCAGCGCTCGAGGCAGGGCAGCAGCTGCCCTCACTGCGCTGGGATCTGCTGGACGGGGGCTGGGAGCCCGTCTGCCCAGGTCTGCCAGGGCCCTCGGCATCCCCTCCCAGTCTGCGGTGCCCAAGGCTGCTGGCAGAGCTGGCGAGACGTTGGCCAACAGACCCGCCTCCAGCCCCACGAGCTTGGCTCGGCTCCGGGACTGGCCCTGGGAGAAGTCAAAGGAGGCCCTGACTCCGGTCCGCTCACCCCAGTGCCAGGGTGGGGGCAGCTCCAGAGGGTACATCAATAGGGGGCCCTCTCCCCACTGACCCCCGTGCCCCAGCATGATGCAGGGGTGGGAGGGAGGGGTTGTGCCGATGGCGGTGCCTGGTGGCAAGCGAGATAAAAGTCACGGCTGTGCTTGCCACAAGGCACACACATTTACCTTCCGCCCTGGGCTCCAGCAGCGTAGCGCTCTGCACAGCAGGTCAGCTGCCGTAAGCCACCCCAGAGGTGGCTGCATTTCCTTGGAGGATGAGGTGAGTGTAAGCAGATGCTGCCGTATTTCTGTTAGTGGGGCGAGTAGATGTGGCGGGGCGGGGGGGAGTGACAGACACTATAGAACGATCAGAGATTATTGCATATCCCCCGCCTGACATGGGGCCAAATCCAGACCCAGTGTAAATCCTCCCTGTGCCAGCCTGCGAGAGCCCACACCTGTTCTCAGTGACAGGGGTGTGACTCCAGAGTGACTGCAGTGCAAGACTTTCTCCTGGTTCTGGGTTCAGACAGCGCCTGGCACGCTGGGGGCCTGGCCTGGGCGTGGGTAGCCAGGCCCTGGATTTACACCAGCATCGCTGAATTCAGCATTTGGCCCCGCTTCTCTGGGCAGAGCTGGACAGGCCGGCACGCTCAGACACACTCCCTGCTGGGCCCTTCGCCAGGGCGAAGCAGTGAGCGGGCCCCGCTGAGGAGCAGCCTCGCTCAGCGGCCAATGCACCAGGCTGAGTCAGGAGAACCGGCTTCTGGTCCCAGCTCTACCCGTGGCAAGTCCTGTCTCCTCTCTGTGCCTTGGTTTCCCCTCCCATTCTCCATCTGTCTGGTTTATTTAGCTCACAAGCCCTTCAGGGCAAGGGGGCCTGGAGGCACTCATGTGCCATCACAACAATGTTCCTCCCTGCCAAGCGGGCCCCGGCCGAGCCCATGGGGCCGCCTGCTCCCAGCCTTCCATTCCTCTGTGCCTCCATTACGGCCAGCGTGGGCAGGACCCGGGGTGGGCCGCGCCTTCTTGGAGCAGCTCCTCCCCAGGGGCAGGCAGCGATTTGCCGCAGGGGCTGCTCTCTGTTTGCCATGTGGAAGGGGAGCTGAACCACCTTGCCCAGGAAGCCACCCTGGCTGCCGGCCGAGTGCCTCCCACCATGCTTGTCTCCCGATGCCCTCGCATCAGCCTCCAGTGCCCAGGCCGAGGAATGCTGCAAAGCCGCGTGTGTGAGAGGGAGAGATCGGCCCAGCCTGCCTGTTCCTTGTACAACCACTGCCCGGCTGCCTTTGCCCAAAGCTGGGCCTGGGCGTGGTTTATTTGTGATTCACCTTCTACGGGGGTCACCGGCAAGGGGGTCTTCGGGGCAAGGGGTTTGGCAGCCTGGCATCGGAGCCAGCCCATACTTAGCAGCAGTGTGGGTCCGAGACAGAGACAGCTCTGATTCACTGCCCAGCCCTTTGCCGTCGGCTCCGTCCCAGGCCCTGAGGGCAGCCCCCAAACCAACCCAGGCCTTTCTGGGCTGTGTCCAGAGCCCCAAAATGGGAGCCAGCACAGGTGGTTCTGGGGGCGTAGAACGGGGCCGGGGAGAAAGCGATTTTTTATGGGCGAATGTTGCTACGATCGGTTTCGCCAACCGCAATGGAAAGCCACAAGAACAAGGCAGCGTGGAACAGAGCTGGGCTTGATTTGAGCCCATGCACTTGGTCTGTTTTCGGTGGGGCTGGACAGGTCTGCAGCTTTCCTCTTTGCATCTCAGCAACTCTTGCCACAACCTAATTCAGGGCCGGGCTCCCCCCGCTGTTGTCTGACCCTCTGTAATGGCCCACAACCGGGATAACGGAAATCGGTTACAAATAAATATCGACATCATCCTGCGAAATAAAAAACCGAAGCCTGCCAGCCCGCGTCTATCCAAAAAGGGGCCTTTTAGGTGCAGAGGTCCCAGATTTACATCTCACCAACGACCCATCCCGGTGCGTGGCCGCAGGGCCGAGGTGCAGATGACCCTCTGCTCCATCTCCAGTCTCTCTGCCTCCTCCATGGACTACGGGCCTTCCTGTGGCCGAGCAAATGCCTGAGAACCGCTCCGGCTTCATCCTGCATCCCCTCCTCTGCCCTCGGCGGGCTGGGTTTGGATTGAGACTCACACCTCTGCAGCCGTGCGAGGAATCCCGAGGATGGCTTTGGATCCTGAGCTGATCCCCTCCCGGCCCTGGCAGGGGTTGGCACACGGAATGATCCCTTGGCATCCGAGAGAGGAAAGAGCTGTGGGGCAGGGCAGGTCTGTCCCTCTCTGGTCCTGGGCTGGTGGTTCCTGCCGCATTCCTTGGGGAGATCCCTCGCCCCGTGAGGACACACTCATGGCTTCTCTGGCTGCATTTGTCCTTGCATCTCCCGCAGCTCCTGCTTCTGCCCCCTTAATCCTCTACCCTGCCCTGCTCCTCCAGAGAGGTCTTCGGGGTCCTGTAAGGGAGAGCGTGGGCTGGTCCAAGCACAGCCCAGAAGAAGGACTTGCTGGGGGATGTGGTCCGGGGATCTGCAGAGCTATCTAATGTAACCGCTTTGGTTGGTTTTTGTGAGACCAGGCACAGGCCAGGGCTGGGGGTGTTGCTCCAATCCAGGGCCAGCTGCAGGGAAAGGAGTTGGGGGTGGCTGAGAGGTGGGGGGATCAAGGCACTGTGGGGCTGGTGCAGAAGAAGGGCTGCTGGGGGAGAAGTGCAGTCCCTGACTCGGGGTGTGAGGGCTGGAGCCCCAAGAGGGAGGGCCTGGGACGGGATGGGGCTATGAGGGGCTGATGGCTAGAACCCTGCATCTATGGGGTGAACGCTGTGGGTGGGGGCAGCCAAGGATGGCTTGTGTCTGGAGGGCTGTCTGGAGGGCTGAGGCACTAACCCAACCACGAGACTGCAGGCCATGGGTCCAGCAGGGAAACTGAGGCCTGGCCCCCGATCCAGTGCTGGAGAGGTAGGAACCTGTTGCGTCCCCCAGGGTGGGGCCTGGCCAATGTAGCTATTCTTCTCGTTCCTGTAACTCCCAGAGGCAGTGCTGCTCTCCCCTGGCCAGAGCGCAACAGCCCTCCAGCATGCCCCACAAGTGACAGGGAATGCACCACGTAGAGATGTCACTCCTGCACAAGGTAAAATGCAGCCACCTCTGGGGTGGGATTGGGGGACAACTGCCTCTCAGCAGTGCTGTACGGGAGTGGCCCAGGGCCAAAGGGGCTGAAGAGCAGACATGAGGTGTGATTAACCTCGACGCCCACGGTTGGTGCCCTGGCACAAAGAGGGCTCCTGGCTTGTCCTTGTGCCACAGACCCCAGGTGCCACCGAATGCTAACATCTTGTGCTAGCTTCCGCTGTACGGGGGCCAGGACACATGCTGGCGCCGTTCTGATTCCATCCAGCAGAGCGCAGCGCTGCACAGACCACGGGGTCCCCTGTGGCATCACAAGCCCCACTCTCGCAGTGACCCTGTCTCCCAAACAAGGGGGCCAGGGCCTCACGGCCCATGTCTTACAGATGGGGAAACTGAGGCACAAGAGGGCGGGGCAGGGGGAGAAGCAACCCCCCGAAGTCTGTCAAATCACATAGCACCCTCGTCCTGTGGCTGCTGAGCCCAGGCTAGGCCTTGGGTCCCCCCGACTCTGCCCCAGAACCGTGCTGTTCCCATTCATTCCTCTCTGGGCCACTGTCGCTCTGCGATTCACGCCTCCCCCCCCCGGAGCAGCACATGTCCAGAGAGCACCGGGTACGGAGCGAGGTGGGACGGGGGAACGCAGAAGTCAGGCACTCTGGGGATGGCAGGGTCTCCCTGGAGCTTTGGTTGGCTGCTCCGGTGGGGCCCGGGCTTTCATTAAGAGAGGACTCGTTGTGCTCTTATAAAAACGCTGACCGAGCCCTAGGGCCGTGGGACCAGATCCTGAACTGCAGCTCACCCCGTCCTGCTGCAGCAGATGGGCGGCGGGGACGGGAAATGCAGAGCCCACCAAAAGCGCTGGGAGCTGCTGAGCCCCGTCTACGGGTTTTGGCCTTCCTAGCCCCCAGCCTTTATTGCAGAGCCCTGGATTAGCCCTCCCCCCCCCCACTGCCTGCCTTCTCCCCACTTCTCAGGACGTGCCCTCATCTGCACTGCCTGATGCCCCCAGTGGGACACGGGGTGGGGTGGATAAGCCATGTTGCAGCATTAATTTCCGTTGGGATCCTGCCTCTCACAAGGGGACACTGCTGGGATCCAGCAAGTTGTTTTCCTTTTAACGGGGGGGGGGCAGGGTGAGAAAAATGCTGCCAAACTGCTACTGCTTTGGCGCTGGCTCCCCTGCCTGGACTTGTTTCCCTCCAAACCCACGGGAATCTATAATTAACGCGCCACGCCTCCCGTCGGTCTCTCGGCCACACCTCCCCATGCCCTGGTGAGGGAACCCGCTCAGGAATGAGCTGTGCTGGGAGGATGCCCCAGGAGCCGGGAACGTCCCAGCCAGACCCTGATGGGCCTCCCGCTGTTGCTCCTGTTCTTGGCTTGGCCCCCCCGGGACCCAATATTGGGCCCTGCCTCACTGAGTCACTGACCAGAACCGCCAGCTTTAGCCCTTGCTGCTCTGTACAAGCTTCCCAGGCCTTTGCAGATGAAAAGTCTCTCTATTGTGGCCATATACGGAGCACTAAACACCATAGGAGCCCCTCCATTTGATGCAGAAATGCAGCTAGCTCTGGGGCAGAACTCAGCTGCTCTTTCACAGCTCACAGCAACGCAAACGCGGAGGCTGGGAAGCAAGAGTGGGTCTCAGGCCCTGCTCACAGGAAACCACGGGGGACATGGAGGGGAACAAAATCCAAGGAAGTTGGCTGCGCTTTTGGCTGGGGCTTTGGTGTTCGCCTCTTGGCTCCCACAGAAAGCGGCTGGGGAAGCTGGTGTTGCACCTCATCTGAGAGCCGGAGGGGCGGGGCCCCCCCGGAATCATCGTGGTGTCATGGGTTCATTTTCTCCTCTTAAGGTCTGACCCACTCCTTGCAGCACCTGGGGCTTCCCTGGAGGTTTGCCATTCCCGGTATCCATCAGTGATTCAGCACGGAGCCGTAGATTCCCAGGCCAGAGGGACCCTTGTGATCCTCTGGTCTGACCTGCCGCAGTACACTGGCCTCAAAACGGCCGTAAAGTCATTCCTGGAGCAGATCGCTTCGACACACGCCCCGTGGGGATTATAAATCCGCAGTGAGGGGGAATCCCCCACGACCCTCTGGTAACTGGTGCCAGCAGCCCTTCCACCAAGGCCCAAGGCATGGAATGCATTGACCTCCCTGGCACAGAAGGGGAAACTGAGGCACAGCCATCTGCTAACCCACGCAGCCTCCCGGTTCTCCTCCTGGCAAGGGGCCTGCGGATGCTGGTGGGAAGCGTTCAGGCGCTTGGTGAGTTCTGGCGGGGTTGCCGCCGCAGGACAAGAATAATCCTCCCGGCTTCTAATCCCCTGCTGTACTCAGCGCGTGGGGATCTCGGCCCGGAAGGATAGCCAGGCTGCCAGAGGTTTGGGAACTAGCTCTGTCACTCAGGCGCAGGCTTCCCACCTTGACTTTGGTCACACGCCGGGCCAGTCGGTCCCCAGTGGAAATCACCCCCCACCAGCCAGTCGGGCACCATTTCCCCATCTCTGCTCAGGGCCTCCAAGTGCTGGAATGTCAGCCCGACTGCAGGCCAGGAAACTGGCACGTTGTCAGGTGTGCGTGGGGCTGAGCTAGCAGGGGGCCACGGGTCAGGAGTGAGGGGCACCGGGAGAGCTGCATGCGGGGAGCCCTCACCAGACTGGAATGCAGGGGAGGTGGAGCTGAAAGATGGCATGGGGGGCATCAGAGCTGTGTGTGGGGACGCCTGCCTCTCGGGAGCACAGAATCCCCCGGATCTAGCCAGCTCTCTTGGGAGCATGACAAGCTGTAACATGACAATATTTACTCATCTCCTGGCGGTGCCCCGTGGGCGCCATGCACAGCCACAGGGAGACACACGCCTTGTCGCAATCTAACCCAGGTAGCCGGGGCGGGGGAGGGACGACGCCTGCGATCTAATCAGCACAGATCAATTCATGGCGCGCCAAAGCCAACAGGAGAAGAACGGCGCTGAGGCTGCCAGGTCAAAAGCTAGGCAAGGCCAGAGCGAAGGGTGGCCCGGGCGACCTCCATTCGACCCCACCCGGTGTATCTGCATCATGAGACAGGCTGTGATCTGGCAATCCAAGAATGTCTTTCCACGGGACCCTGCCCCAGTCAATGCTCCTGATGGCGCATCTCTGTCAGGCCCAGTTTCCCCCCAGCCCCAGCTGTTTGTCCCAACCAACCCTATTCCCCAGCCCCAGCCCAGGTTCTTGTCCCCACCCACCTGCCCCTTCTCCAGCATTTTGGGCACCAGCGAGGGCAGGGAGACATACCCCCCACCCAGCCCCACCCCGCAGCCTGTCCCTGCCCCTTCCCACTCCACACTGAGGGCACCCGTCCCTGCTCTTCATCCCAGCACCACAGCAGCCAGCAGGAGAGCCACCGCAGGGAAAGGCTTGGAGCATGCGCAGTCCCTTTGTGGGATGGGGCCAGTGCTGTCTGGTCTCTTGTAGGAGCTATGGGGCTGGAGCATGCTCAGTGCAGACAGATGCTGCAGAGGATTTAGCTGTCAAACACTAACAAGTCGCTACAGAGCATGTGCAAACTGGTTTCCTTTCAAAGTCTGGACCAGATTTTGGTGGATTTTCACCATGACGGCAAACAGCAGATCCCTGATATCCGGGCACATCCACCCGCCCTCCCCAGCTTGCCACATTGCAGGTCCCTGCATGGAGAGTGGGCAAGAGCTGTTCAGCCAAACAGCTGTGCGAATTGCCTGCGAGATGGGAAACACAATGGATTTTCCTCTAATCTTGTTCCGGGCATCGGCTGAGCCGCTTCTTGCTAAAATGTTCTCCAGTATTTCCACCGGAGGCAGACACCCAGTGCGGAGAACTTCTGCCGGATCCATTCAAATCCGGCAAAGCGGAAAGCAACTGAAAGCAGGGTCTTAAAATGCCAGTGGCAGGGAATCATAGCTAGAGCGGATGCTGCCTGGCCTGCGGACAACCTGCGCCCGGATGGCTAACTGCTGGCAGACACACGGCAGTCGTGAGTCTGGCTGAGGGGAGAGGTGTGGCCTT
The DNA here is from genome assembly GCA_007922155.1 of Mesoclemmys tuberculata. NCBI lineage: Eukaryota > Metazoa > Chordata > Testudines > Chelidae > Mesoclemmys > Mesoclemmys tuberculata. Next base: position 72,590,688 of record ML675620.1, on the reverse strand, counting down.
ATGACACCGGTCAGGCTAGAGGGGTCACAAGAAACAAGCCCAGAGTGGGGGGAAGAAGCTGATGACTATCTGAGCGTGACTGGGCGATGGGGGAGCCAGTGAAAGGCTTTGAAGAGGGAGGCGAGGAAGGCGCACTGGGGGAGGGAGGCGATCCTGGCCCAGAACTGGCGAAGGACTGGTGCTGAAAGGCTCTGCTGGATCCAGGGTTTCATGGTCTCACCTTATGGAGAAGCAGCAGGCAGGTCTGGCTGGGGCCAAGATGTGCCCAAGACAAGTCCCTGGGGTTCTGGGCCAGAGCGATGGGGATGCTGGCAAAGCTGAGCCCATGTGGGAGAAGCAGGTCCCCTCCCATCACACTGGGGGCACCAATGATGGCTTCCATTTTTCCCTCCTCCGTTGAAGATGGCTCCTCTGTTCCTGCTGCCCCAGCCCACTGGAGAAACCCCCATCCCCACCCCTTCTCCAGCCAGCTCCCTGCCCTGCCCACCCTGAGGCGGGGCTGACCATCCTCTGGGCTGTCCTGCGACTCCTGCAGTCCATAAACCCCACTGGCCGGCAGGGAGCTCTCCGGCATTAGCAGCTGATGTCCAGATGGTGACTTGTCTCCCACATGCTTGTCAGCGTAGGGACCGGACCTCCTTTGTTGACTGGAAGCTCCCTGTGGTGACCAGGGACACAGCTCACTGGAATATGGCTCGCTCCAGGTCCTGCGGGTGCTTACACAATGGGCCGGTAGGTCCTGTGTCGGAGCAACGCCCCCTCCCTCCAGCAAATAATCACTTGGAATCATATTCTGCGATTCCTGCCAAAAGCCCCTTCCGCCTGAGACACAAGAAGCACTTAATAAGTATTCCTCCCGTAAGCTCCGTGGCATGAGTATTACTGTCCCATTTTGTGTCTGGGGAAACTGAGGCACGGGGCAATTTGGGTGGTTTGAATAAAATCACACGGCAAGTCTAAGGTACAATCAGGGGGCTCCTAATCCTATGGATTAAGCACCCGGGGAAGAATATCTTCACCCTAGGACTAACACTCAGGAGTGCTGGGTCCCTGTGTCCCCCGTGCTAACCCACCAGAACATGCGCCTTCTCGATGCTAGAGAAGGTAGATCAGGGCTGCCCTTCACTCTCTCTCCTAAGAGAACAAGGGGATGCACCATGACAGTGAGTGGCACCCCATTTAAAGTGGGTCACGGCATTGATACACTGGTGGTTACCTAGCAACAGTGAGTTCCACAGGTTATCACGGAAGCCAAGGGCTTAGCAGGATTCAAGAGCAGAACAGGAAGCCGATGGTTACATTGGACAAGGTGAAACCAGTGACACGTGGTGCAGCCACGCCGGCGTCTGTCCCGAGTCCCCCATTTAAGGCATTGGCTTAGGAGGAATGTCCCCCTCCAGGCAGTTTGCTCCAGACGGGGGCACTAGGAAGCCCTGTTGCTCTTTCCTCTGAAGCAGCGGGGACTGGCCACGTCTGAGACAGTGACTGGGGCTGGACGGACCCATTTCTGATCCCATCCGGCCGTCTGTTTTCCTGCCATCAGCCACGTTCGCAAAATCCCCATGTCTAGGCCACGGTGCACCCGGACCTTCGTGCAGAATGGGGTAAGGCCACGTGCCAATGAGTAGCTGGCCCTGCAGACGCCTGCCTCGCACCCGGCTGTCCGACAAAGAGACAAAAGTGTCCCGCTAGCCCACAGGGACGAGGCTGGCCCCATGGGCCGATGATCTCAATCTTCCTCCTGGCCTCCTAGACTGCGCAGAGGAAAGAGCGCCGAGCCCCCTGCTCGGCACCCCTGAGCCCCCGCCAAATGGGTGTCCAGAGAAGAGCCGCCAGCCAGGCTTGGACCTCCGGAGGAGAGGCTCAAGGCGCTGACTCTGGGTAGCTCAGCTGTGCAGTGGCCGGAAATCCAGAGAGGGGGGATGATCCCTTGCTAAGCAGTGAAACTGGAGATTTATCCCACACCCCCATGGGCGCTGGGCGCGCCCCAGCCTAGACGCCAGCAAAGAGCCTGGACTGGAAGAGACAATGCCACAGGGAACCACCTGGTGATTCGGCTCGGGCAAGGCACATCTCAATCCTCCTATGGGCTGGGCCAAGGCGATGGCACGCTCTGCACACGTCCGTGTGGGCTGATTCCAAGTAAAGGGACATCTGGGAAGCATTGCCCAACAGCCTGGCAGCGACATGGCTCAGGTGGGGCCATGCCCTCCCCATCAGAAGGGGTGGGCGCACCAGCACCTGGGATGCCTAGTGCTAGCCGGGAGGAAGCAGTGCAGGATCGACAATGCGCCCTCCTGCCCCATGCGTGCCTTTGCATCCCTCCTCACTCGCATCCCCCTCCATCTGGCACTTATCTCCCCGCCAACCTCTCCCTCACCTGCTCAGCCACCCAGCATGCCACCCAGCCAGCTAAACCAGGCCACGGACCGCAACAGGGCATGGGAGGAAAACATGAGGCTCGGTTGCATTGCCTTTCTGTGCGCTCTGCCTCGGGCAAGAGTTTCCCTGCAGGGCTGTAGTGAGGTCTCTGAGGTGGGCCTGGCTCCATCCAGGTTTTTTTTTTTTACAAAGTTGCCCCTCACCAGGGTATCGGGCCTGTGGTTTTGATGATGGCAGCGCTCCTGACTGGACCATTCAAGCGAAGCCCTTCCGCTGGAGTGAGGGAGCGTCTGGCTCTATCACGCACGCCCTCGACATCAGTGCAGCCCAGGGCGGGCAAGGCAAGAGACAGACAATCCCTAGTGATGCTGTGGCCGGGATAAAGGGTTTCCCAGCCTGAGTGAGGCATACACAAGCCACTCATGAGCAGCGGAGACTTGAGCGAGTCGCGCTGCTCACCCTAAGGGTTCGGCCCGATCCCTTCTGGCCTGGAACTCCACCTCCGGGTGGCCCAGCGTCTGTCCTGCCACGCCACTCCCGGAAGAGCTATTGTGCAATGGGGCTGACAGTTTGAAAGCCTTAGTTTTGTCCAGGCGGGAGGGGGGAAGACTAAAGCACCGACTGAGTCTCCAGACCTCAGTCTGCCTGTGACACTGGAGATGTCACAGACCCTGCTCCTTAGTTCCCGATCTGTAAAATGGGGCAAAGTCCTGCCTTTCTCCCCACGCCCTTTGCTGCTCTTGACTGTTTCCACTGAAGCTGCCTGGGACCCGGCCTCTCTTATTCTGTGTAGACGCGGCACCCAGCAAACGACCACTTGGCCTTGGTTGAGGTCTCCAGGCTCTGCTGGAATACAAGCAATTAATATGGCGCCTCTGTTACCTTGAGTCCAACTGTACAGGGTTTCGAAGAGCTGTCAGTCCCTCTAGAAGCAGCCGACTGTCACCCATGTAGACCATCAGGCCTTCGTGCTTGGCACTTCCTGGGCTAGAAGCAAGCGCTCTGTAACCCACTGTGAAGCCAGGAACTTGCGTCTCCCAATGGGCTAAAAGTCGCATTCTATCCCAACGGGGTCATAAAGTGGTGAGTTCAAGATCCTCGCCTGGGATGAGCTAGCGTGATTCCACTGGCTTAACGCAATTCCGCACCAGGGGGAAAGATGCCCTGCATCTAGGGTAGGCCAATGCTTCATTAGCATTTGTTCATTCGTATGATTATTTCAGATAAAAAAGTGGCCGCTGCTGGAAGCTACACAGAGGTTGGGGCATATTGAAAGTAGTCCTGGCTGAGACAAATTAGTGGGCAAAGTGTAGGTGAGTCCAAGGAGCTTGACAACCTGGGAAAGGATGTACTAAACTCTGTCACTTGGCCCTGCTGTTTGTCAGAACAATGTCCTGGCCACAGGGTACTGTATGTACAAATGCCCACTCTGCTACAACAGCCTTAATTAGTGCTGGAGAGAGGAAAGGCTGAGGTTGCTGAGTATAACCTTAACTCTGCCCCCTTTCGGATCAGCAAAAGTGCTGTTCACTTTCTAGTTCTCAGCACACTCTGTACAGCCCAGCCAGAGTTAATCACAATGCTCCAAAGCTTTCCCAGCCCAGACTAATATCCTGCTAAAGAGCAGCTTGCCACCCCCAGCTGACCCGCCGTGAGCCCCGTCTGTGATTGTGCAGCGCCCAGCACCATGAGGTCCTGATTGCAGCATTAGCATAACTCTCCTAATAGCAGGGCTGTTTAAAAGCAGATCCTAAGGGTTTCTGAGGCCATGGAAAGTGTAGTTCTTTCGCTTGCTTCACAATCAACATTTCCACAAAACGTCACCCCCTGGCTAAGAGCAGGCCTGAAAGATTTCATCCCGAAGGTTGAAAATGTTGTGAGGGACTCTAAACAGGGTGCAGCTTGTGTGCCGTTGCTCTAGATCCAGAGCAGAATTCTCAGCAGTAGACCTGCTCCTGATTTATCCTCATGTAAATGAGAGCAGAATTTGGACCAAGGACACCTGTGTAACTTTAACGAGAAGGGTCAGGACAATGTTGCTGCTCTTCATGTACACCTGTGTTTGTTTGTCTGCCTGGGGCTTGGAAGTGGATCTGAGGGCTTGGCTCAGACATTAAGGGCCAGACAGCGGGGCTTGGATCAAATAAGAACTGGTCTGAAATCCTGTCCCGAACCTTTTCTGAGCTTCTGAAAATCCATGATCGCTTGTTGTGTCAATTTCCCCTGGGCCCCCAACCTTCCAAGTGATGTCCAGAAACCAAAACGCTGTTACAGCCTCGCACTGTCCTTTTCAGGTGGCATCTCCCAAGCAAACGGCCGCCCAGCCAACTGAGCCAAGCACAGCAGCCAACCCGGAGCGTGGCGTCTACGTGGCCCAGCGGCGGAGTCGAGATGTGAGGCCCTGTTCCTGGGGGACCACAGATCTGCAGGGACCAGGCTGATGGAGTTACGTCCAGGGGGGATGGGGCTGCACAGAACGCAGGCCAGTGTGCGGCAGAACACGTAAAGGAGTTGGATCGAAAGAAGAGAAAAACTTCCACACCTGGGGAGCATCGATAATTAACTCCACCACAACCGACCTCTCTGTGACCGGTGAAGCTCAGCAAGGGACGAGGGACCGCGCTTCCTCCCAGCTAAAGAGAGGGAGCTGTGCAGTAAATGAAGTAAAACCACAAAGGGAGAAGAAATAGCTGTTAGAGGGGGAAGAAGGAGGGGAAGGTAAGGTGCTGGAGACCAAGAGTCGCCACCTGCAACCAAGCACCTTATCCGGGGGACCTGTTCTAGTTAGCCTGAGTTAACCGTAGTGATTTGCTTCATTTCGGCCAGAGGAACCAGCTTGCCCAAAGCCCAGCATGTCACTGGGCCGTCCCTCCAGGCTCTCCGAAAACAAGAGCCTGGAGCAGAGGCTATACATGGTAAAATGCCCCTTTCAAAGAAGCTGCAGTGGCTGTGGCTCATCGGGCAATCCCACGCCTGCCGACGGGCCCCGAGAAAGGCGCTTTCCCACTTGCGACATCAGCACTGTGAACTGCGATGTTCTCGCCAGGAGCTAGTTTTACAGCCTTTTCAGCCAGTGGGAGAATGGGAGGCAGCTAAGCCAACAGCACCGGGGTCTGATGACTGGCCCAGTCCAGGCTGAGCTCATTGTGTGGCCATGCCCCCAAACGAGTTTCTTCCTCACTGGCTCAAAAGCAAGCTGTGTCTTGGGAAGACGGCAACACTTTTTTTTCAAACCAAGCTCCCCTTCTCCCCCTGAGTTTCATCAGCCAACAGAATCAGCCAGAGGGCAGCAGGGAAAGCAGGGGCTGTGGTCTGGTGCCAGGAGAAACAGAGACCAGGAAGGGGGGGCAGTGGCTGGCTCAGGTCTGGGGCAGAAGCAGAAATAGGACACGGGCTAGCCCAGGGCGCTACCCACTGGACAACGCTGCCTTCCCGCAAAGCACTCTCAAGCAGTCCAGTGTGCACAACTCAGCCGAGAGAGAGCCACAAACGTGGCCCTGCACCTGCCAGGTGCGCTGCCGGCTGGGGTTTTGCTCTGACAAAGCCTGAACCCCCGTGGCCCTAATTGCCAAACAGCCCCACAGGTCAGTGGTGCAAGCTGGAGTCCAGAATGCGGGGCTGCTGTTGGGGACGTCCAGGCATGCAGCCAGCCCTTGGAAACACACACAGCTATTGAGAGAGGACAACCCAACTAGGGAGAAGGCGCGGCTAGGATCCCAGATAACTTCCGTCCACGGCAGGAGCTGCGATCTTCTCGCCTGCCCAGTCGGTGGTGGGAATAAGGACATTTTAGCTGAAGCCTGGATCTCTGTCCCCGGGGACCGAGAGGATGATAGCATTGTAGGGCTGGATGGATCAGTCATATGAAAAGATCCCCTTTCCTGAGCCTCATCTGACCATGGGCAATGCTGCTGGGTGGGTAAGTTATTCCCTGGTGGGCTGGCTCCTCCATGGGTGGGAAAGTTGAAGTATGCTAGCGGAGGATCTGGCCCATGTTGTTTGATTGTAGCATCTGGTCTCACACACAAATACTAGTCCATACGGATTAATTTTCCCCATGCAATAGTGTCTAACTGATTACACGGGACGGCCTATGTGTCATTGGTACATATCCCTGTATGAAGATGTTTGGTTTTACGTTGAGTCTATGCGGCTGGCCACATTGTTTGCAGTTGGATTATTTTTTAAAATTAAAAACTTTTTTCTGAGGCACCGAAAAAGCAACAGTGGCTGACCCTTTGCCCTTATCTACATCCTCCCCCTAATCTCCCCGCGCAGGCACAGCCAACACACACAATACAATCGCTCGCAAGAATATGACCCATCTTCCAGATGAGACGCAAAAGCCAGACCATGCTACCATCCAAGATTCTGCAGCTCTGTCTCTGAGAGCGGGGCGCTAACCACGCTGTCCTGGCCAAATTCCAACTGGAGTAGTCATATGCTGGATAAATTCTGCGCCCCATTGAAGTCAGTGGCAAAATTCCCATTGATTTAAACAGGGTCACAGTTTCACCTTCTATCCCTAATGTAGCTTCGATGGCATGCAAGAGTCCTTGTCACTTTCCATCCAAAATACACTTCATGGTGATACTGTTCAATGCCGCTGGGCTCCTCCCCAGAGCTGGCTGACCCAGCATGCTCCGTGTTCGTCATCTCTCTACCAAAGCCCTCCACTGCAGCATAGCATAGCTAGGAAGCAGCAGGATGGTAAGAGTAAGTGAGATCAAGAGATAGAGCGGCGCATTAAGCAACAGTCTGAGAAACAGCCAGGAGGAAAAAAAATAAGTCTGTCAGTCACCATGGGAGGCTGCCTCCAGGAAAATAAATGTTTGCCATTGCATACCTGGGATCTGTGTACACCCTGTGCTTATAAATGCTCGTCGATACCTAGATGCCCTTTACCAAAATTCCAATGCAATTGCGTCTCAGTGTCCCTTTAACTCCTGCCTCCCCAGCAGACAAATACAGTAGGTCCTCCTGAAATGCTACAGAGCAAAGGGCCCGATCCTTCAGTGTCAAGCTGCTGGCTTCAACCAGGATCTGTTGCTCTCAAACTTTCCTGCCACTGTCTCGTTTGCCATCTGCCCTTTCCTAAGCCTGGCCGCTGGCGAAGGGGACCCACCCAGTGTCGTTTGTGCTGGGGAGGGAGCGAGTGAGGAGAGCTTTATTTGAGGGGTCAGGAGATGAACCGCCTCAGATAATGAATTATGGCCTGGCCTGCACGACAGGAGCTGCAATCCAAGCACTTAAAAGCGGATAAAGACGGGCTCGGCAAAATTCTTAATAGATTTAAATAGTTCATGTTTCGACAGATCCCCGGGCTTTCCCAGGCTGGGTCCCGGCTCAGCTCATGTCACGAATCCCCTCCACCCCCTCCAGGATCCTGCCTCGCAGTCTCTGCCTTTCATGCAGGCCCCATTACAAACGGGGGTTTTGTCCCTGCTGCTCCAGCCCAGGGTGGGCTTGGGGGGGGTCGCCTCACCCAGCCCCTGTCTTTTAATTAAAGTGGACTTATTTGAGGGAAGACAGGAGCAGGAGGGGAGGAGAGGAGTCTGAGAGAGCACTGATTTCCGGGGGCCAAACCCTGAAGCATTTGCACAGCCATTACTCACACCGTGTTGAGTTCCCCTTGCCTCCAACAGGGACTTGGCCCGAAGACTGAGGCCAGCTCCACCCTTGTGAACCCTGAGAGACTCTCCCAACACTGCTGAGTAACTCCACCAACACCCGGGTGAACCCTGAGTAACTCCACCAACACTGTGCAAACCCCAAGTAACTTCCCCAACACCCATGTAAACTCCCCCAACATGGACAAGTAACTCCACCGACACTGGTGTAAACCCTGAGTAACTCCCCCAACACCCACGAGTAATTCCACCAACACCACCAGCATAACCCCTGAGTAACCCCACCAACAGCTGGGCAAGCAGGGACCATGGGGCAAGGGAGGCAATTGCCATCCGCCCCCCCGGTTTGCCCCACCTGACTTTTCATAGGTGTATGCGCTCCTCCACCCCCGCCCGCCTCCCGATTTAGCAGGACACCGTCCGTCCGACGTGAAGTGGGATCCGCTGACACGAGCGTCCCCCCTTCCCCTCCCCGAGCTCTGGGGACCGAGCCCCGCCGCAGCCCGGAATTCCAGCGGGTCTGACTCCGGATTGAAGCCGGCGTGGCGGAGAGCAGCGGGCGGCTCGGCTCGGCTCGGCTTCGTGTCAGCCCCTGCCCCGCTCGGGCGCCGCGCCCGGCTACTCACCACCAGAGGCCGATGATGTTGGCGGGGCAGAGCAGGATGAAGAAAAGCCCGAGCTGGGTCCGCGCCGGGGACAGCATCCTGGAGCGCGGCGGGCGCAGGTGGGAGCCGCCGCTGGCCCGGCGCGGAGCGGAGCGAGCGGGGCGGCGCGCAGCCAGGCGCAGGGGCTGGCGCTGGCGCTGGGGCAGGCTCCGCGGGGCTCGCAGGCGGCTCGGGGGAGGGACCGGGCTCAAGTCTCAGCCTCCGCCGAGGAAACCGGAGCCCGGGGGGGGACGGGACGGGGCGGGCGGGGGAGCCCTGGATGCCGAGCGCCAATTCCGGGAGCCAGAGCCCCGGGGCACCGGGAGCCGGGCCGGCCCCCGCCGAGCGCAGCGGACCTGGCCCCACGGCTCCGGAGTGGCGGGGCCATGCCCGGCCCCATGGCGCCAGCCCGGCAGAGGGGTGCCCGGCCCCACGGCCCTGGCCAGGAGGAGCTGTGCCCACCCCACGGCGCCAGCCCGGCAGAGGGGTGCCCGGCCCCACATTCTCAGCCCGGCAGAGGGGTGCCCAGCCCCACGGCACCAGCCAGGAGGAGCTGTGCCAGGCCTCAAGCCCCCAGGAGTGCCCAGCCCTGAAGAGTTACTCCCAGCCAGCCATTTGGAGCCCAGCTGAGCCCAGCATGAGGCACTGAGAGCGTAGCCATGGGCCAAGCGTCCCGAGAGCTTGGGAAGTGACCCCCCCAACCACGGGGGAGGGCAGGGAGGGTGAATGGGGCTGGGGGTAAAGCCCTGGGAACCCCCAGGCATGAACTGATCTCAACTCAAGTGTGGCCGGGATCCAGCAAGGAGACAGCCCAGAACAGGATCAAACCACAGAGCAAGGGCTATTGTGTGTGGGGGGGTGCCGGCAGAGAATCTGGCTGGGGAGCCGGAGGAGATCCTGCTGGTCCCCTCTCATCCCTCCCCCATAGCCTGCAGCAGCAGGGGGGCCTAGAGCGCCTTTGCTGATACTTCATCTAGTTGTAAATGTCCCGAACCCCTGGGGGATAATTCCCTGGGTGGGGCCATCTCCCCCACATGGGCTGAGCCTTCTGGGTGGGGAGTGACACCCCAGATCTCCCACCGAGTGGGGCCAATTTCATGTGGGTGTGACTTTAAACTGCTTTCGTTAACGCAGCGGCCAGGCTGCGTGAACGCACTTACTTCATTTTCGCTTCACACCAGGTTTAAACTAAGCCAGGGGTTTTCAACCTTTTTTCAATTGCGGGTCCCTAAAAAATGTTGAACGGGGGGCAGCCCCCTTTGGAAATCTAACGCTTGGCCTGCAGCCCACAGGTTGAACTGAAGAGGAGGGAGCTGCTCTTCCACTGGCGCAGGCGTCCCCTCCCCGGAGTTCACGCCAGCAGCCATGGCAGCGTGTGCTGTGCAGAGACAAAGCCGGCATCTCTCGTCAGCACAGGGCAGACTCCTTTGCTGCCCTAGGAAGGTCACGGTCTTGGGCCTTATCTTCAAGCACTCAGTGGCCGGCTGGGGGCCTCCGGGATCAAACCGAGCCTGCTGTTGACAGCTTCACTCTTCCAGCTCCAGGGAGCATTCAGGGAGTGGGTCCCAGGCTGCAGACAGGATCCCCCAGGAATCGCGGCCCATCCGACCGCTCTCCCCACCTCAGCTTCTTGTGCCAGCTCTGCCCAAAACAGTGAGCAACATGAACGTGGAGCCCCCTCCAACATGCCAGAACAAACCACTCCCTTGCAGCACGGCTTCCCGTGGGGACAGGCTGGACCGGCCCTGGACAGCCGTCAGTCGCATCACTTACCGCACACAGCACAAGGCGCCTAATGCTGCGGTGATGGGGGCGGGACGAGAACCTGGCTAGACTAGACTATGCCCATGCTTAGCTCTCTGCTTCCCCCCACCACTGAAGAGCAGGAGTTTGGATCCGTTTCCCTGCACTTTTCCCAGGCAAATCCCATCTTTGTCTTTCTGACCCAGCCTCCTAAGCTCTCTGGGTCCCTGCCCAGTCCTCTGTTTGCAGTCCCGGGGGTTTGCAGCTCCTCCCTGGCAAGTGTCCCCTGCAGGTGTCATGACCATTCTGCTTCCCTTTCCATGAGAAGACCTGTCCTTGCAGACCCGCTCTCACCCAGACACCCCCTCCTTTGCGGTAAGGCTTTCTTTCCCCTCACTTGGCTCGGTGTCAGTGGGAGTTAGGGGTCCATGAGGCAGGCAGATGAGGCCACTGGTCTAGAGGTGTTGGGGACAAGCGGGCTGGCCCTTTAGGAGGGATCGAGCTTAGCCTCACAGCCTGCAACTAGTTAGCTGTCTGCCAGGCGATGGAGGAGAGGCCAGAGATCAGGTGCTGGGCCTGGCCTGCTTCAGCTTGAGAAATGAACCCTTCCTTGAAGCCAGGGCTTGAGTGTGTGTTGCTGCTGGGAGCGGGGTTTGATGCCCAGGTGGGTGATCGGAGCCCACCAGCTCACGTGAGGTTCCTACCCCTAATACTTGCCCCCGTGTCTGACTGGGGCTAAGGGTTAGATTGACAGAGAAGCTATTGCCAGGGTTTCTTTCCTGCCCCTTGTCTGCTTTTCTCCAGGCTCCCACAGCTGCCCCCAGCCCTCCGTTGCCCAGACCACTGTCTAGGGTGAGCAGAGAGCAAGTGTCAAAAAAAAGGGACACTTTTTGGGAGGATGCGGTTTCTAGTTGCATATGAACAAAGCCCCTAATCTCATGACGTCCGGTCACCCTCCTGGGGTCAGGATCCTCTAATTCTTTGCTAATTCCTCTCTGAATGTCGGACTCATCCGTCCTCCTCCTCACCCGCTGATCTCCCCAAGTTCCCAGCTTCCCCCGCATGCCTTTACCTGCTCTTTGTCTGTAACCTCTCCCCACAAGGGAACGAATCTGTCACCGAGCTTTTAAAACACGCACCAGGGAGCGCCCAAGTTAGAGTCAAACTGCAAAGGCCCCAGACACTGTCAGGGTCTGTTTTCTAACACAGCGGTTACCCACCCTGTTCAAGTGTACAGACCCCTTTTCAACGTCCAAACATTTTGCGGCCCACTGCATGCTACTGGTTTTGTTTGCAATGGTACCTTTCCTTGGTGAGGATGTTATGATTTTTCTTTTCCGCGGGCCCCTCTGGAGTAGCTTCACGGAGCACCAGGGGTTGGGAACCGCAGCTCTAACATTTGGGCGCTTTTCTCTGTCGCCACATTTCTGGGACTAGTTATTAAAATCCAGAGCAGTGACAGGGGAGGTCTGGGTTGGCTATTAGAAAAAAGTTTTTCCCTAGGTGGGTGGTGAAGCACTGGGATGGGTTCCCTAGGGAGGGGGTGGAATCTCCATCCTTAGAGGTGTTTAAGGCCCGGCTTGACAAAGCCCTGGCTGGGATGGTTTAGTCGGGGTTGGTCCTGCTTTGAGCAGGGGGTGGGACTAGATGCCTCCTGAGGTCCCTTCCAACCTTCCTCTGCTAGGATTCTACGATAACGACCGACCGACGGGGCAGCACAAGAGACAGAGGAAGACCTGCAACCTCCCCTACACCGGGTCGATTAATCCCCACCCAAAGGTATCTAGTCCTCCGGTGCCTTCCATCCAGCTTCCTGCCTAGCAAGCGGCACTGGGCTCTGGGGCAAGGGCATGGGAGGGGGGCTCTGGTGTGGAAATGCTCGTCTTCGTGTTCCGGCCCTCTGGACAGAGGGGGAGGCCCACGGGGGGCTGAAACATGAGCCGCGTCTCCTGTGCTGAAAAGCTCTCCCCCCGCCAGCTCCTGGCATTATAAACCATGTTAGTATCTGCCACGAAGGGACCATGGGGCAGGTGAAAACCGTTTATCTGATGTACTAATGGCAGAAAAATCCCTTTGATTCCTTCCATGGGGGGAGAGTTCAAAGGGGAAAAGAGCCAAAGTCTGTTCAGCGGAGCAGCAGGTGCGTCTGATTGCAAAAACACAATCCATCATGTCTGCACTAATGGGGGGGGAATCAGCACAAGCTCCTGCGCCTCCCTGCCTGCAGCCCCCCATGCCTGGGCAGCCCCCCAGATATCCCCAGGGAATGGTATCAAGTGACTGAGGATTCCAGCTTGGTGTGAAACACCAGGGAGCTCTCAAGCTTCACTCCGGGATTAAAGGAGGGAAGCGGATTGCTTCTGAAAGACAGATATGCGCTATGGGACACAGGCATGTTGCCGGCAGGGGAGGGAGGGAAAGCGGGAATCCAGCACAGTGGCGATGGACTGACTGACAGCGGCTGGGGTGAATGGGATAAACGTGGATTGATAGTTATTGATTCACGAGCGTTTCTCTCTCCTCCACGTCGAATCTGCGTCCCGCCTGGACAGGAATGAATTTACCCTCGCCACAGCCCTGCGAGCCAAGGCAGGGTCGTTATCCCTATTCTGCAGATGGGGAAACTGAGGCACAGAGTGTCTGGGACTTGCTCACTGTCACAAACAGAGCCCAGATTTCCGGGGTCTCAGTGCCAGGCATTAACCACAAAGCCTGCCTTTCTAAAACAGCACAGACCAGCCAAAGGAGATATGGAAAGAGGCAGATCCTTATCTGGCCTCAGTCACCAAAGCTCCATCCACTGAGTTCAGCCCGTCGCTGCCAGCTGAGGGCCTGGCCGCAGAGCGAAAGCAAGGCAGAGGGATGTGGAGGGAGACCAGTCATTTGCCATGCACCCAGCAGGCCGACGGAGCAGATCCGGTCCTTTGTCTCTCGCTTGTTCTTGTCTCTCCCCTCCCGGCCCTCTTCTCCCCCGTCTTTTGTGTTATTGCACATTATAAAACAATTTTGTCCTGCCGTCCCACATTCTTTTGCCTCCTGCAAGAATTTTAATGCATTTATTTTTGCTATCAGGGGAGAGCGCTGTGTTCCTACGTCACCCCTGCAAAGCAAGGATCGGCCTCGCCCGCTGAAGGAAATTAATGATAACAAGAGCAGCTCAGAGGCCAAAGGAGTTTTCTTCTGCTCACAGGCCCTGATTACCTCCAAGGCTTGACGACCCCTGCGGGGAGGGCAGGGAACTTCCAGTTTTGTCTCTGCACTGGTAAAAAGGTTTCCCAACGGAGACGCTTAATATTCACAACACTTTGGCCACAGACCTCAAAGGAGCTGCCCAGCTATTAACAAGTTATCAACTATTAATTAAGTTATGGTTTGCACAAAGCACAGGGAAGTGTTGTAAAAGTGTGTGGCATCATTAGCCATTGTTTTAATAATGAGCTAATGCAGCCACCTCTTGGGTGGGATGTGGCAGCCATTTAACACAGTTTGGGACAGGAAGTGGAGATGACTCCTCTGTTGAAAATTCAGGGAGCACTTAGGGATGTAAATGGCCTTGTCTTGCAAAACAAGACCCAAAGAGGACAGGGCCTTGGTTTTAAATCTCCTCTGAAGTACAGTTCCCCCACCCCAGGACTGGTTTTAGTGCCCACGCATGAACACTTTTTAGAGTGCCGCTGCTGGAAGGAAACCGTTGAACAAAACTGTAAACCCTGTATATGATGGAAACCACTCTGAGCCATGCCCCTGCACCCCCAGTTCCAGCACCCCTCTGCAGAGTCATCAGCACCCCTGTGGAGTCACCCCCAAGGATCCCTGCGGCACTGCACCCTCCCACCCCCATGGCCTTGGGGTCTGCACGAGCCCAGAGAGGACAGCGCCCCCCAGCTGAATCCTCCATGCACTTCCACACGCTGGCCCGTGATGCCCCATCCACATTTTCACCCCCTCCCCCCGGTTTAACGTGGGGGTGCCACGAGGCCTGGAAAACAAAGGTGGTCTGGCTGTTTGCAGGGAATCGCCGGCCTTGCGCCTTCCAACTGCTCCGCAGCCAGAGGGAGGAAGGGAAACGGGCCTTCCCCGCTGGGGGGAAAGCGCGGCGACATCCAACCCAAACAGTGTGCGCTCAGCAGGCTCACGCTTTCCCAGCATTTGTCTTCGCCGTTATTACCAGGGCGGCTGGTGATTAAACCCAGGGCGGCCCCATCGCCTGCCCCTGCAGTGAGGTCATCGAGCGGTGTTTGTGACATCCCAGCCGTCTCCATGGCAGCGCGCCGTGATGTCATAAACCCCGGGCTACGGCCCTCCCGGCAGGAGGCGAACGAGCTGGTTAAAACAACACTAACCCGACGGAGGCGGCGCGAGAGCCAGCAGCCGGGGGGAGGAGGGGTTGCAAGGCAAAATGCGGCGTCAGCCCAAGGAGCCTGGTAGGGTGGGCCGCGATGGAGAGCCTGGGCCAGCTCGGGGACAAACGCCCAGCCGCGAGACCCGGGGGCCAGTCCTCGATTCACCCAGCAGCTGCTCACGGGGTTGTTCCGCCGCGTGCTGCAACCCCGGCTGCTCTCTCTCTCCGAGGAGGAGGCCGTTTTCTCTCCTCCCTCGTCACTGGAAAGTCGGGGCCACGGCTGGCCATTTGTGGCTGTGCCTTTTTCTCTCTCGCCTTATGTGTTGGACGCTGGATGCGGAAAAATCTCGCTTCCCTCCCGCCAGCTGCCAGGAGCTCTGAGCCTGGCTCTGCTTCCTGCCACCTCCAGAGCTGGGTTACGGTCCCTGACTGTTTCGGGGAGGAGCCTGCTTTGGTGTGCCATCTTTCCTGGGGGGGAGCGCACCACCCCCAGGCCTGTCACCCGGGGCTGCTGCCCAGCATCCACCGGTACGGGGGTGGTTCTTAAAGCCCAGGTTCCTGAGGTCCTGTGATACGGGGAGACTCTCTGTTCTCCTTTAAAAGCAAACTCAGCGCTTCCAGCCGTGCGGGCTGCAGTGACAAGCTTGAAAATCGGCCCCCAACAAGCTCAAAAACCAGAGGGCAAAGATGCCCAGACATGTATTATTCATTTTGTTAAAAAATCTTGGGATGTTTTAAAGCAAGTATGGGGATTTTGGGCAGTGGAGGGGGCTGACTCAAGACTGCCAACCTGCCGGGGTAGATTTTGCTCTGCACCCACCAGCCCCAGCCTCCCGCTGGGCCACCCCTTGCAAGCCCTTGAGCCACCCCTCTTGTGAATTTGCACCACAGAGGCCCTGCTGGATCTTGCTTTAATGCAGGCACGGTCGACTTCAGCCAGCTCGCCACTGGCTTTTGCCCCAGACTCTGCTTTGGGGGAAGTCTCCACCTGCCCATGGAGTTGTAGCAATGCGTCTTGCCAGGACGAACAGCCACTGGGCTGCACTAACGAAAGCAGCACTGCATAGACCAGATGGGAGGCTGGGGGACTGGGAAGGGCTAAACGCTAGATCTTGGGCCTGCTCTGACCCCGGTGCGAATCAAGAGTCACTGCGGCATTTGGGTGGGCTAAGGAAAATCAATGTCTGATCAGAACGGGGCCCGCTGAGTAACTGCGGGATCAGGGCCTAATGGAAGAGCTGGGCGGCCCAAACCCGCTGCCCCAGGAGCTGAGCCCATGGATGATCATAAGGGGGAGGGAATAGCGATGGAAAGGAGTCAGGATTCCTGGGTTCCATTCCCAGATCTCTCAAGGAGGGCCTTGCACAAGTTCTATCCCCCACTCGGTGCCTCAGTTTCCCCCTCGGTGACATAAGGCTAAAGTCGGAGACTCGGGCAGGGGGGAAGAGGGGACTGAGCAAGTTGTTTGTCAAGCTGCCTCGAGGGATTGGAAACCCCCGTCTTGGCGTGGGGGGCCACCCACGGCTTGTCAGCTGTGGTGTAAATCTGGAGCGACTCTGACGGTGCGAACCCCTGACTTCTCCCACCCTGAGTCCAGCCCTCGGCTTTTCCTTACCAACCCCAAGCCCAGGATCCCCAGGATGAGCAGGGCCCAGGAGAAGCCAGCAGCGCAGTGGGTGGGGGGCATGTTCTAAGGGTGACACTGGCAAAGCTTTGGAGCATAAGGCAGGCCGGGCCCCGGGGCCAGTGACAGGGGGCCGTTCCTTGGGCCATTTGCTCCCTGCGGGAGGGGGACAGGGCCAGCTGGGCTCCCCCCCAGCGCGGCGAGGTCTCCTCTCTCCACAGGGCAGCGTCAGGTCTAGCAGCAGGGCCAGCCACCGTGGGGCGTATCAGGGGCGTGAGCCCAGCCGGGTGGGGACTCCTGGCGGGAGTCGACAGACCAGGCTGACAGGGTCCTGTCCCCAGATCACAGCAGCTGCCCAATGCTGGCAGGGGGTGCTTCCTCAATTAGAGCAGGCCGTGTCCTGGGCCTGTGCTCCCTTCCCTTGCCCTCACCCCATGTCCTCTGCCCCAGCACCCACACAGCCCTGACACCCCCCGTCGGCCCCCATGCACACTGCTATACATCCACCCGTTCACCAAAGCACACCTGGCACGGCCTTGTGGACACCCCTGGGTTGTGCTGCTTGGTGGGGACTCGCAGCATGAAACCTACCGTCTATCAGCCGCCTGCTCCCCCTTTTTGTCCCTGAATGCCATCCCTTTGCATCGTCACAGCGGGTTCTACCTATGATGCAGCTCTGGTCCCCCTCACCCTAGTATCTGGGCACATCCCAATCTTTAATGGCTCAATCCCCACGGTATCCCTGGAGGCAGGACAGGGCTGTCACCATCATTGCACAGAGGGGAAACTGAGGCACAGAGTGGCAAAGTAACTCATCCACGATCACATAGGGAGTCTGGGGCAGACTTGAACCAGATCTCCCAAGTCCCAGGCCTGGGCACCCTACTCAGATGGGTTTCCCCTGTGGCCTGCGGAGATGCTGCTCACAGGATGTTAGTTCTCAGAAGCTGCCTAGGGAGAAGCCGGCAGGGGCAAAAGGAAGCTGCATGGCCCAGTGTACAGGATTGGGAGGCAGGCAAGCTTAGATCTGTTCCTGGCTCCCTCTGTGCCCTTGGGCAAACCCCATCCCCTCTTGTGCCTCAGTTTCCCCAGCTGTATCAAGGGCTAAATGACACCAAGCACCCCATGGGAAGTGCTTTGAAAGTGCCGTGAGAGAGGTGCTGGGTGTTCTTGTGCCCCAGCAGGCAAGGCTGGATGCTGGGGAAGCGACTGTTATCACACCGAAAAGCCAGGAACTGTTTGCCATGGCAGGGGGCTGCCATGGTCCCTGGCGGGGCCCTGATCATGAGCTCATGCAGGCGGGCGTACAGAACAGCTCGCTCTGTCTCCTCGGGCCCGCAGCTGTGCATCACGAGCCCTGTCTGCGTAGGAGGCATCTGCAAGGGACGGCGGCCAACTCCGCCTGGAGTCGGGAGATAAAATCAGGTTTGCTTCAGGCTGACGGCAAACGGCCATGTGCAGTGGGGCAGGGACGCTATGGGGCTGGCTGAGGACTTGCGCCTTTTCTCCTTTCGCCCCGGGAAGTGTTTAAGAGAAAGAAGAGGGGAACCTGAGGGGCCTGCCCATGCGTTCTCCCTGCTGCCAGCCGACACCATCAGGGATAGCCTTCTTGGGGTTTGACTTTCATCTTCCTGGCTGCGGGCCCATCTCTGGGGTGGGGGGTCAGGGAGGAAGGCCTGGCTGGGAGCAGAGCCACCGAGATTAGGAGCTGGCAGTCTCTCCTCCTTGGCTTAGACTAACTCTGCAGCCACTTGAAGCGCTGATCGGCCCCCGCCCGCTCGAGAGGAAGATGGCGCTGGGCTCGGATGCTGCCCACACCACCCCGTGCTGCCGGGCTGCCTGAATTCACGGGTGCCTGGCTCCAGCCGGCCGGCTCTATTTGCACCTCTGCAAAGTGAGAGTGAACCGGAGCAGGGCAGCAGCATTTACCAGCCTGGACTGGACAGCTGGGAGCCGATCCCTCCTGGGACCCCCCACCGGTGCACTGCCAATGTGGAGGAGGGGGGCACCCAATGCTAAAAAACGCAGTCTCCCCTGAGCCATGTTGGGGAGAGAGGCCAGAATAGGCTGGGACAAGGCGTCTGGTGGCACTGAAGTGGGGAAGAGAAACTGGGACTGGCTGGGCGAGGTCCCTGGGACTGTCAGCCAGGGTGTGGGGGACGGAGACTGGGAGCCATTGAGGAAAATGCGGAGCCTGGGAGCCAGCTGGCTGGGTGTGGGGGAACACAGAGATCAGACCAGGAACTGGGGAGCGGGGGAGGGATAGGGACATGGGGGAGGAAAGAAGCTGTGGTGTAGGGAGTGGGGGCTGAGCAGAGACAGGACTGGGTGTGGAGAGATGAGGAGTTGGGTGCAAGCTGGTCTCGGGTACTGAGCCCAGAAGATAGGAGTAGGACTGGCTGGGGAAAGGGCCTGGGACAAGGAGCCGGGGTCTGGGAGAGGCAGGACACTGGGCCAGGGCAAGTTGGAAGGGATGGGGCAGAAGGGCCTGGAAAGGACCCCAGGATTGCTGCTTCTCACCATTCCTCTGCTGTCAGCAGATATCCGAGAAACCCCCGGCAAAGCATGTGACTCCGCCCCCTCTAGGGCTGGCCCACATATAGGATAACAGCCTATTGCTGCTGTGGGTCACTCAGTGAGCTCAAGTGGCAGAGGTCTGCGTGGTGAATCTCAGGGTTCCTCCCCCACTGGCGACCCACTCGGTGTCAGGCTGACACCGCCTAATAGAATTTCCCATTTTGCATAACGACCCGGTCTTTAATTACCGGCTCACGTGCTGTTCTTCCCACAGGACTCTGCCTCCTGGGCCTGCTGCGGGATGCGTCCGGGCTGTGCAGTGAAGGCAGCCCACTGCCGGTGGGGCCCTGCCTCATTTGTTGCAGAAACCGGAAGGTGGGTGGTGAGGCAGGGCTTTGCCGCAGGAGACAAGATGGTCTCGTGGTGGATGCTGCCTTGCGGGGACTGGAATCTTGCCCTGCCTCTGCCACAGAGTTCCTGGGCACGTCTTTTAAATCAGCTTTTCGTGGTGTGTCTCTGAGCTTGAGATGGGCTGGGGAGGGGGTTGCAGAAATTCTGAGCACCCACAGTACAGCGGAGGTCAGGGCAAGCTGTGCTTGAACGTAGAGTAAGGCGAAGGACTCTGAAAAATCAGGGCCCTGGTGTCTCAAACCAGGCGTGCAAAATTAGTGGACGGTTTCCCCCTTCATCTCGCTGCGTTTTGGCTAGGGATGGGCCAACCAGAGATACGCCACCCCCGTCCCCCACAGCGGGGTGGTGGAGATAAATCAGGGAGCCGAGCGCTCAGATAGGGTGGTGGTACAGGACAGAGAAAAACCCACAAGGAGCTTAATAATGCTGTCCTCAGAGCAGGATTTGAATAGTGTGCTGTAGATAAGTCATGGGCCACACACCGATAAGACAAAAGTGTGAACTGCTGCTCATTCTGCGCGCACCATCCATCCCGGGCACTGAATGAGGCAGGGGGCCTGTGGAGGAAAGCGTATGTGAGCCTGTATTGAAAGCCAGCGAGAGTCCTGTGGCACCTTAAAGACTAACAAATTTATTTGGGCATAAGCTTTCATAGGCAGAAACCCACTTTGTCAGATGCTAAGACAAACACAGCTACCTGTCCAGGACTGTAATGGCAGACTGTCTCATAATGGGGGCTGGATGGAGAGGGCACAGGCAACCTTCATTCTAGCATGTCCTAGCTCATGAGTACTCAGCTTTGCAACCTTAATGATGTTCTTTTAACAACGTTTTTATACATATTGGAACGAGGGATGAGGCAACAGGTCTGTCAGTGTTCAGCTGAACAGGATTAGGCATTGTCTGGAGTAGAAGGAGCATCTGGTGTCACACTCACTAGTGAAAATGTAAATTTGTCTCTGATTGTGTCCTCCCCCCCCGCACTCACACTGTTGTAACTCAGGAGTGACAACTGAAACCAGCAGAATTCCACCGGGGGGGAGGTGTAGAACCCCTGTGAGTGAGAGGAGAATCAGATTTACCAACCCTCATGTTTCAGGGCATGGTGTGAGCCCCAACTGGGGTCAGGAGGAAATCCCAGTCCCCATGGTACAAGGGTGTGCTGTGATGGCCAGGTACATTTGTGAGTGCACCAGCTAAAGCCTTTGGCGCTGGGAGAGTTGGGAGGTGCCAAGGACAAGGAAGCGGATGGCATGGCCAATTGGTCTGTTCTGGAGTGGCACAGGGGCTGGCTGGGTGGGGCCTGAGTTCAGGATCTCACTCATCCCCTTTCTAATTTGCTGGTGAAGCTGCTGGTCCCTAGCACGCCGTCCTCAGCCCTGGCTCCTCTCTTTCCCCTGCAGACTCAGAGGACTCAGAGGACTATCCTGGCCGCTGCTTCGTCCCTTTTCTGTTTCCCGTCTCAGATGGGTTTTAACCTCAAATTTCCAAGCAGATTCTCCTAGTGCTAGTTGTGGGGCCTCCTTATTTCTTGTGTTCCCTGTCTCCAGAGAAGCTGCGTTCTCTTGTGCCATAGTCAGGGCACTTTGGGGCTCCCCAGCCTTTTTACTTCCTGGTAGATTTTAATTCTTCTGCTCAGCACAATTCACCCCCTGGGTTTGTTAATTCACCCAAATGCGCTGTCCTAGCGCAGCCCCCATTACGCTACAGTTCCAGGGCCATTCAGTTTGCGCCACATCCCTGCAGGGTGTGGGGCCGGGCTCCAGAACTGAAGCCGTGAGCCCTCGTCGTCGTTGTGGCGATCGGCATGGGCTGAGTGTAACCCACACAGGGAGAGCTGCCTGCGTCTGCAGATGGCTGACACTAGAGCCCAGATGGGTGTCCGCTGCCCCGTTCACCTTGAAGGCTCATTAGCTCCGAAGCCGAAAGACGACCATATTTTGTCCCCCTTGGCAACTGGCCCATTGCAACCCTTTTAGCAGATAAATGTGCTGATATCCCAGGCGGCCCCGACCGCACAGGCTTCAAAGCCACAGACACCCCCTAAGCAGTGCCAGCCCCCCGGCTTTGCCCTCACCCGCTCTGCTGAGGGGCCGACACAAAAATCTGGGGTGCTTTGAAATGGAAAATGTGGGGGGCGGCGTGAAATAAACTCCAAGGACTCCATTGACTCCCGACTGTCTCCTTGGGCGCCTTCCTTCTTTAACCCCTGTCTGCCCGTGCTGCCCCAGGGCCTTCTCGGGGCCTGACCACACCTGGTTTACACGTGTCACAGCCATGGAGGTAACTCAGACCTTAGAGGATGCTGTGCTTAGACTCGCTGGTCACAGGTCGATCCCTGCCTCGCAGTGCCCTGGTGGGTTACACCTTCCTGAATTGCCACAGGCCTTCCCGCTTGCTGTGCCAGAGACAGGATCCAGGCACCGGTCCTGGGGCCTGGGCTGTTGTGAGCCGGAGTCCCCAGGCGACGGCGTTGCCAGGCTGGCAGTCCCCTCAGGGAGGAGGCTCTGGCGGGGTGACTGTCCTCTCTGGGGGGCGAGAGTGGCTGGCGACGGGGTTGAAGGCTTGTCCTCTGCTCCTTTGTGCTTCCCCCAATTTTGCTGCCTGAATTTCTTCCAAGGACTTCGCAGCTGCTCCCGCCCCCGGTGCCTTTGCCTCTGACTGGAAACCAGCTGCAGCTTGTTAAGGTCGCAGCTGTCCTGGGCCCCGGACAGGAGCCCGAGCAGGTTCACAGGAGGCTCCGCTGGAGCCTGCCGCCACGGTGACAGGCCAGGGAAGTGGTGCACGCTCCGTGCCGGGTGCCGTGGCGGTATGTAGCCCACGCTCCCGCCGGGCGGCTATTTGTCACCCTCTGGGGCTAGCCCATGTGTGTTATTGCCTACGACCACGCAGCTGCTGCTACTACAGCCAGCCACAGAGAGGGGACCCTACACAGACAGGCCGCTCAGCATCCAGCTCCGGCATCCCTGCGCTCGCTGGAGATGTGTCATTGCCCAGGCACTTCAGCCACTTCCTCTGGGAACTCCCCAGCGGCTCCCTGTGTGCTGCGTCTGCGCTGCCAGCTGACTCACCAGCCGGATCCCTCCCTCCTCCCGCCTTCTCACGTTATCGGCACCAGCTGGCAACCCCCACACAGCCCGCGCAGCTTTCCTGGGTCCCTATCACCAGCCCAGCTGCAGCCTGCGTGACTCGTTCTGCATCTGCCCCTCTGCTCTCGCCACCCAGGCCGAATGTTGCAGCCGGCCTCAGCCCATTAACGGTGGCAGCCCTTTGGGGGCCGAAAGGCGGCCTCTCTCCCCCCGCCCCAGATCATCAGCTGAGCTTGACACAGCCAGGGATCCAGACCAGACCAGCAGCTTGGACTCACAAGAATCTCACCCCCCAGCTGCGGTCACCCAGCTCTAACCATTACCCCAGACCACCCAGCCTGCAGCCAGCTGCTGCAGCAGCTGTACACAGCTGACGCTTCGAGCAGCCGCTAGGAGACGTGAGCCGGAGGGTTATACTGGGCCAATAATGCACGTCCAGCTGACTCTAAGTTCCACAGCAGGGTGGGCCCTGGCGGCCCGTTATTTGACCAGTCTGCCCCGGGCAGCGGGAAGCAGAGCTGAGCACAGTTCTGTCCCTGTGTGACGGTGTGACGCTGCTGCCCCAGCCCAGATGGCTCCACTGTTCCCAGCTGCCCCTGGAGTTTAGCACCCTCTGGCCTGTCCCTCTTCATTCAGGGGAAACACACTCAGCAAGGCTCTCCCGGCTGCCTGCTCTCCTGCTCCATATCGTTCCCGCTTCGCTACCTGAGCTAAGCGAGAGCTGCTGCACTGAAAGAGCAAGCCAGAGCAGGGTGGTGGGAGTGGCAGCCCACTGGGTTTGAGCCCCGGCCTTCCCAGCACTGTCAAGCAATCACGCCACAGCAAAGTTGACTCTACAGCATTTCGGTAGGCAGGGGGACAATGTCCTAGCGCTGCACTTGGGAGCCCGCAGCCTTAGGGTCTGATCCTGAGTTCCCAGGCTTAGCGCAGGCACCTCTGTCCCCTTCCCTCTCCCCCTTTGGCCTGTCCTGACATTACTGTCTCAATTGAGGCAGCACAAGCTAGCGGTTAGAGCAGAGCGGAGTGGGCGGAAGGCCTCCTGTGTTCTAGTCTGAGCTCTGACAGGGGAGTTAGAGCTGGAGATGGGGACAGGGAGTGAGGACTCCTGGGTTCTAGTCCTGGCTGGGGTGGGTCAGGACTCCTGGGTTCTTTTCCTGGCACTGAGAGGGCAGTGCGGTCTAGTGGCTTGGGCTCCGGGTGGGTTCTTGTCCTGGCTCTGGGTGGGCAGCGAGTCAGGAGTTGTGGGGTCCACTTGTGGCTCTCCTGTGTGCCTTGGGTGAGGGTCCATGCCTCAGTTTCCCCATATGTTGAATGTAAAGCTGGCTTTGACCCAGCTTTGAGCTCTGTGCAAAACACGACTGCTAGACTCAGCCTCCGGCCTGACGTGACGAATTGCAGTCATGGAGCTTGCTCACTGACTAGCCGTGGCTCCACCCTTGTTTGGAGCCTGCATAAGGGGCTGTGTGAGCAGTGCGGAGGCTGTTCGCTGGGCACCTGGGCAGCCCCTGGTGACCCCACCTGGGTCCAACCCAGCTGCCTGGCTCAGATTCTGCTCTGCCCCCCCCGGGCTGAGGCCACATGCTGCCTCTGGAACAGTGGTGAAGCCGTGGGTGAGCGGGCCCCATTTTTGCACCTTTGTATGAGGGATGTCTTGTGCGAGGAGGGAGCCCAGCCTTTGCCCTCACCTGGGCTGGCATGGAGGCTGATGGGGTGAGATCTCTCCTGCGTTGCGGCCAGTCCCTTGCGCTCACGCTCATCAGTTCCAGCCAGACGCCAGCAACTGTGTCACAGTGCCACCTGGTGGGCCCAGACCTGCCAGGTGAGCGGGCGGAACAAACCCCTCCCCTCTGCTGCCAGCCAGTGCTCCCAGGGAGCATCTGGGGAGGGCACATGGGGCTTAGCGGCAGGGGCTCTCAGGCCTCTGAGATCAAGAGAGGCTGCAACCTGTGGGCTGGAGATGTAAGTCACACGCAGAGCACTTTGCCTTGTTCCTGTGGGATCCATGTAGAGGCCAAAGGCGGGAGGTGAGTCTCGCAGTTCACATGCAAGGCTGGGTGCTAGGTTACCTGGGTTCCTGTCCAGGCTCTGCCACGGACGGCCGCTGAGTCACTGCCCTGCTCTGTGTCTCAGTTTCCCCAGTGGGAGGGAAAATTATTAGGTGAATTACCATAGATTTAGAAGCCCCAGCCCTGGATCAGGGCCTCCCCATGGCAGGCGCTGTACGAACACAGAGCTTGCCATCGAAGATGGATAAAAACGGGGGGATGTCACAGAGCTAAAGGGTCAGGGCTACATCTCTGCTCTTAAACAAAAGAATGGCCACTCTGGCTCAGACCAGTGGTCCTTCTTGCCCAGGATCTTGTCTTCCTGCCATGGCCCAGGGCAGGTCCTTCAGAGGGAATGAACAGAACAGGGACTCATCCAGTGATCCATCCCATCACCCATTCCCAGCCTCTGGCAAACAGCAAACCCTGCCCATCCTGGTTAATAGCTGTTGATGGACCTGTCCTCCATGAATGTATCTAGTTCTTTTTTTAACCCTCTTATAGTCTTGGCCTCCACAACATCCTCTGGAAAGTTGTTCCACAGGTTGACTGTGCATTGTGTGAAGAAATACTTCCTTCTGTTCATTTTAAACCTGCTGACTGTTAATTACAGTGGGTGACGCATGATTCTTGTGTCATGAGAAGGAGCAAGTAACAATTCCTTATTTACTTTCTCCACACCAGTCATGCTTTTATAGACCTCTATCATGTCCCTCCTTAGTCGTCTCTTTTCCAGGCTGAAAAGTCCCAGTCTTATTAATCTCTCTTCAAATGGAAGCTGTTCCATACCACTAATCATTTTAGCTGCCCTTTTCTGTACCTTTGCCAATTCCAATATATCTTTTTTGAGATGGGGTGACCAGATCTGCACACCATATTCAAGATGTGGGCATGCCATGGATTTATATAGAGGCAATATAATATTTTCTGTCTTATCATCTATCCCTTTCCTAATGATTCCCAACATTCTGGTAGCTTTTTTGACTGCCGCTGCACACTGAGTGGATGTTTTCAGAGAACCATCCACAGTGACTCCATGATCTCTTTCTTGAGTGGTAACAGTTAATTTAGGCCCCATCATTTCATAGGTATCGTTGGGATTATGTTTTCCAATGTGCATTACTTTGTATTTATCAACACTGAATTTCATTTGCCATTTTGATGCCCAGTCACCCCATTTTGTGAGATCCTTTTGTAAAATCTTCACACTCTGCTTTGGACTTAACTGTCATGAGTAGTTTTGTATCATCTGCAAATTTTGCCACCTTGCTGTTTACCCTTTTTCCAGCTCATTTATGAATCTGTTGAACAGCACTGATCCCAGTACAGACCCCTGGGGGGACACCGCTATTTACCTCTCTCCATTGTGAAAACTGACCATTTATTCCTACCCTTTGGTTCCTATCTTTTAACCAGTTACTGATCCAGAAGAGGCCCTTGTCACGCGGGCTGCATTAGGAGAGGGGGGCATTTGTGTTATTTGACATTAATGTGTCAAAATCATAATGATTCATGTAAGACATGCCATGTCAGGTACTGTTAAAAAGGTTATAATATGCTGAATAAGATGGTAATATTTATGTTCATGTGTAATATGTGTGAGGAAAGTTATGGAGATCTTTGATATCCTGTATTTCAAACTGTGCTGTAAAAGACACACCCCAGACAGAGAGGCCACAGGACAATAGCCCGCTTAATGGCCCATCAAGATCTTTACAGAAGCCAGAGGCCCGGGAAGAAGCTAAAGGCATACCTGAAGAGTTACCAGGATTGGCCCATGTGACTATGGACTTCATTTTGGTTCCAGTAAAGTTCCACAAGCCACATGGCCAGTAACAGAGGGTATATAAGATCAAACCACAGGAACCATTTGGTCTTCGTCTTTGCCTTGTGTCCTTGTTCCTGTCCAGCTGCGGACACACCTCTGGATTAACACACTTTGCAACTGAACTGAAGGACTTAGACCCATCCAGGTACTGGATGTACACCAGAGGGACTATACAAGCCTGCAACTCCACAATTGTTCTAGAGACCTGATGTATATGGACTTTTAAATCATTTGTATATATCTGATTGCTTTAAGCCTTTAACACTTCTCTTATTGTTTGTTTTTCTTTTACTAATAAACCTTTAGTTTTAGTTACTAAAGGATTGGCTGGCAGCGTGGTATTTTGGGTAAGATCCAAACTTATAGTGAACTGGTACTGTGGCTGGTCCTTTGGGATCAGAGGGAATCTTTTAGTAAAGAGCATAGAGTTAAAGCAACTGGCCTCTTTACTGGACCTAGTGTCAGTTTGGGAGCCAGAGACTGAAATGCAGTAAAGGGGGCTGTGTGTATTTGCACAGTGGCTTCTTGATAACCAGTGTGGGGGAATCAGAAGCACTGTCTGTGGCTGGTTGGGAAGTCTGACTGCAGTGTCACCCACCAGTGCTGGGAGAATTTGCTCTCCTTTTGCAGCCTGCCCTGACCCTGGCATTATCAGTGGGCTACCCTGGGCACGAACGGGTCACAGCCCTTTCTTCTCATCCCATGACAGCTCACTTTGCTTAAGAGCCTTTGGCTCTGGAGGGACCCCTTCAGTGGGCCAGACCCCCAAAGATCCCACTCTTCCTTCAGGGCAGGCTGCGCGGACTCATGGCCTGCAAGACTGAGTTCCTGGCCCCAGCCCTCCTGCTTTGCCCTGTGAACGCTGCCCTGAAGTGCAACTGAGCCAGACACCAGGTTAAAGACCTGTCCGCTCCCGGGGACTAGTGAGCCCAGCCAGGATTCACAGGACATCCAAGCAGCAGCTTGTGACCTGGGGATTTATTAGTCAGCTGGCACCAGGCAGAGGAAGTGCTGAAGTCAGCACAGGGAGATGGAGGTTAAAGCATGAGCTGTTCTGCTCAGCCCAGCATAATTCGCCAGCCCAGTTGCTGTCCAGGGCTCTGCCTCTCTCGGCCTTCCTCAGCCAGCCCCAGCCTCTTCCTGAAACCCACACGTTATTCTCTGCCTCAGTCCTTTGTGCTTGAATTCGGATCTCTGCTCCCACCTCGTGTCAATTCATGAGCCCGTGGCCTTTGCCTGGTCCCACGGGGCCCCTTATTGATCTGGGTTGGTTTCAACCACTTCCTTATTGATGCTAATTGTTCCACCCAGGCAGGGAAGTGACACGCACACCTGCATCACTTAGCCTGCCCTGACAGCAAACGTAATCCTGGCTCCTGAACTGGGGCAGCCATGCAAAATATAGAGGGAAACTGAGGCATGCAGTAGATGCCTAAAAGCATGACAGGGAATTCCCACTTCACCACAGGGGTGCACCAGGAAAACGGAGGCCGGGCTGGTCAGCAGACTCCAGGCTGGATGGAGAGCTGTCCAGCAGCGGGTCCCCAAGGGAAGGCTGGAGTTTCTGAAGCAGTCCACTGGTTCTAGGGCAGTGGGTGACATCAGGGTCATATTAGCACAGCCCCTGTCCAGCATTCGAAAGGGGGAAACCTGGTGAGCAAACTGGCACTTGCCCGCAGGCTGTACGGGCCAGCGCAAAGAGCACAGACATGACCACGGGAACTTGGCAGGGCACTGAAGGAGAGGAACAGGAAAGGGAACTCTGCACGCCTTCCATCTCTGTGTGGGAGGGCAGACAGAAAGTGGAAATTCTGGAAGTGAATTGGTGAGCTGTGCACCATAGGAGCTCTGGCCACCTTCTGTATAGGCGGGTGGCCCCATCTCAGTAGCAGGGGAACCAAACCTCATGGTTAGAGGAGTCAGGAGGGCATTAAGCTAACGATGAAAAGGAAAGGAGGAAACAAAGGAACACTCATTTAGCTGGAAATTGAGGTGTCAGGAACCAAATCAAGGGACCCGAAGAAATTCTCTAACCGATGCTAGGAGCCCATGTAACAAACAAGAGGAACTGGGAGTTGCTCATTTTCGACACTTGATTTGATCTGGTGGGTATGACTGAATCCTAGGAGTTAGGCTTACATGGTTGGCATGGTAAAATCACTGGTTCCGACCAATTCAGGAAGGGTTGAGTGGGCAGAAGGGGGTGGAAGGGCACTGTGTCAAAAATGGCATGACCTTTTCCGAGTCACAGATAACTCGGAAGTAAATGGTCTTGGGTGCGTCTGGATCCGTGTCCTACCAGCCAAAGCACAAAACGGGGCACCAGCTGGTGTCTGCTACAGACCACTACATCACACTAGAGAATGGCCAGCTCCGTACGCACCTGTCTATAAGTAGGGCCCTAAACGGCCATGAAAAACACGTCACGGACCTTGCAATCTGCCATCCCCTGTGAGACCTGGTCTTTTGTGTACTCACACTGGAGCGTGCTGATCCAAAAGGGGGTCGCAAGGCTATTGTTGTGGGGTTGCAATATTGCCATCCTTACTTCTGTGCTGCCTTGAGAGCTGGGCGGCCGTCGAGCGGCAGCTGCTGGCCGGGCACCCAACTCTAAAGGCAGCTCTCCGTCAGCAGCGGCGCAGAAATAAAAGTGGCATGGTATGAGGGGGTTGTCATTTGGGCGGGGAGGGCATTGTCACAGCCTGAAATATTTTCAAAGGGGGTCCCAGCAAAAAAAGTTTGAGAACCCCTGATTTAGCAGACGCTTTTATCCAGGGCAACTTACAGAGCTGTAGTGCAGTCCAATACTTGTTGTCTATATACTGTATGAACACAGCTGCAAAATTTGCTCTTCAGGCCATGACCAACCCATGAAAAATAGGTGATTTTGCCATGATTTAAGTAGACCCCTAGCTATAATGTACGGGGGGGGGGGGAATCTCTATTATCAGGTAGGACTTCAATGTGAGTGACATGGTAGGGAATTCGTTGCCAGGACTAAAACAACCTGGGAATTTCTAAATATTAGAGCTGATGGTTACTGAACTCGCAAAGTGCTACTTGGGGGACTTTTATATGAGACCTCGCCTTTGCCAGGTAACGAGGAATTGCTCACAGAACTAAAACATAGTGCTAGCTAGGTACAAGTGATCATAGACTCCTAGAAGATGAGGGCTGGAAGGGACCTCAGGAGGTACCTAGTGAAACCCCCTGCTCAAAGCAGGACCAACTAAATCATCCTTTGTCAAGCCAGGTCTTCAAAAGCTCTAAGGATGGAGATTCCACCGCCTTCCATTCCAGTGCTTCACCCCCCTCCTAGGGACAGCGACTGGATCATGACTGGATCCCATTTGTTAGGTGCAAACACAACCAGGTCCAAACCAGACGAATTTTTGCTGCTTTAAAAGGGCCAATTTCATAAAGGTGAAAACAATTGTCAACTAAAGTAGGGGGGAGAAAGAATTTTAAACAGAAAAATAAAAGTAAGAATTGGGAACTGGTTAAGACCATTTTACTCACTTTAAACTAAAAGCTACAATCTTGTGGCTCTGACTATGTTGGTTTAAAAATCTGGCTTAGAAGGGAGAGCAAATGGCAGTGATCCCATCATCTAATCTCATCTAGCGAAAACAAATGGGGTAAAAAGGGAAGCTGATGGAAAGGGGTGACCCGGGAACCTCTTTCTGCTGACTGAAGAGGACACACCGGTTACAAGGCTCCCCTAGTATTTACGTTCTAGTTCACCCAGTGTTGCGTGAGGTCTCTAATGAAAGCGTGTGTCACACTCTCATTGCAAAGCACACGTACAGATGTTGTGCATGGACTGATGGATATACACTGATAATTCAGTTTTAAAGGGCTGCGTCTAGGCAAAGGTGAAGAGCAGCTTTGCCTTCAGGCAAGCAATGTTCATCTGCCTGGCTGTTTACATGTAAATGAAGTCGTGCGTGGGGCCTGTATCTGAACCAAGTGCTAATGAAGGGTTGTAAAATCTTCCAAGAGAGGAAAGTCACAGGAAGAGGTAAACAGTGGCGAGTGGGGTGCTGGTATCTTGAGGTGCACATCAAAGGTCTGTGCTGGTATATTCAGGGGCACAAAGAGACATCTTGGCATCCCTCAGCTAGGAAGTAAAGGGGCAGTGCGTTTGCTTTGTGAAGAAGGAATCTAAACCAGGCTTGGCTGAAAATGCTGGAGGGAACTTGGAGAGAGACAAGCTTCTTTGGACAGGAGGAGAACTTGGCTGTTAAGTTTAGTCTTATTAGAGTTTGTTTTCCAGAGGACCATTAGTTCCCGATATTCTTACAAATTATCACTTGAATCTCTGTTCTTTGATGATACGCTTGTGTTTCCACTAGTAACATATCTAAATGCAGAGTTGTGTTCTGAGGTGTAACTAATAAGCTGTGGCATGTATTGAACAGCAGACCTGGTAGCGCCATGAGTGGCCAGCGAATGAGAGGCTGGACACTACAAGGAACGCTTGGAGGACTCAGGAGTTGAAAGAAAGCAAGGCCTGCGGAATAGACAAGGCTTCCTCACATGAATGGCAGGTGGTGATGAGGTGCCTCACACCCCTGGGAAGCATCACACAAGGAAATAAATTAGAAGCTAGAAACTGTAGAAAATTGATAAGGGAAGCAAAAGGACACAAGATGTAATCTATGGCTAGTAGTGTTAAGGACAATGAGAAGGAGTTTTTAAAAGTAGGTTAGGAACAAAAGGCATTCCAACAATGGTCTTGGTCCATTACTAGTGGGAAATGATAGCATTAACAATAATAATGCAGAAAAGGCAGACGTGTTCTGAATATGGGAAAAAGCCAGATGGTATATACATATCACATGATGTGGAGTCAATCTGCAGGATCAGACCTGGTCTAGCTGGATCAGTAGCCCAAAACTGACCTTATCTCCAGCCCCAGAGAAACAAAGCTGCTATCACAGAACTGTACCCAGTTGCTGCCCATTGGAATGGAACCTGGGACAAGAGCAGACTGGTATGGGAGAGCCACCCAGAAGCCCCTTAACCGCTCCTGCATCTAATCGAACCAGTGAGTGGGTTTTCGGGTGGATGCTGTAGTGGGATTGTCCATAAATTGGAACATTATTTTAGGGCCGCAGCTTGGCCCAGACTCTGGGTGCACCGATTTGGGCGGCTGCATTTCTGGTGTGTACATATATGCCAGGTTTCCACTTTTCTTGTGATTGTTTTCCCTCTTTGCCCAATTAAAAGATCCTTGTGGTTCCACATGCCCAAGGCTGCTGGCAAGCGGGGCTCAGGGAGTGGGTGTTCTAACGTCCCAAAGGCAGACATGGGAGTCCAGCGTGGGAACGAGGGGGGCTCAAGCCAGAGTTTGACCCCCTAGACAGACTGAGCCTGGCCCTTCTGGCCAAAGGGTTGCAGATAAAAAGGTGACTCTTTATTGGGACACAAACCCTGTGGGTCTCGAAATCTCTAGCTTCTGGATCTATGGTTTATTACAACAGCCTGTGACCCACTAACCCCCCTTCCCTTTTTGTCCTACCATGGCTACTGGGGTGTTAACTGGCCACTCTATCTTGAATGGGTCCTTCCAATATGTGTTAACAACTTATTCCAAACAATCTGTCCCATCTGGTATTTAGCTGTGACACTGGAGGCTTTCCCAGTCCTGAGGAAGGGCTGTGTGTGGCTGGAAAGCTTGTCTCTCTCTCCCCAACAGGAGTCAGTCCAATAAAAGATATTCCCCCATCCACCTTGTCTCTCTAACAGCCTAGGACGCACACACAGCCTGAAGAACACTGCAGAGCAGCCGTTTGGGTTATGCACCGTGCCAGCAGAGGGCCCATTAGCTCTATCTGAACAGGTTTTAAAGGATCACCCATCACAAGAGTATCCAAGCGCCTCTCACAGGCAGCAAGAGGAGGCGCAATAAACCGAGGACTGGCTGTGGGTTTTCTGCAGGTCCTGGCCCAGGGCTCGGCTCTGTGTTCTTGCCTTTCTCCCGTCCTTGGAGATGATTTCACAGCCTGCCGCCAGTACCAGGAAAGCTCATCCCCTCTCTTCCATACTCCAGAGTCAGAATGAGGCCCAGGCAGCCTGTGTGAAATCGGCGAAGCCAGGAAGAAGGCCGGGCAGCCCGTCTGTTTTGCCCGTCGGCCCCCAGCGGACTATTTGCAAAAATCCCAGGTAACTCCTGGCAAACATCAGACTCCGCATGCGCAGCTCGGCAGGGTCTGGCTGTGTCCCCGCAGGTTCCACCAGTGCTCCGCCAGAAACGGGGATAAAGGTCCCCCCACAAGGCCTTGAACTGAGCTGCCTGATAAAGGAAGTTAATGATCAGTGCTCGTGAAAGCAGGGCAGGGAGCTGGATGGACCACACCCCTCTGTACAGCTGTCTCATTAGCGCAGGGCACAGGGCCGGGCATGCTGGGAAGGCTGCCAGGGGGGAGATGTGGGCGCTGGGTCCTTGGCACCAGCGTGTGCCCTGGAAGGGAGGGAGGCTGCGCTATCGAGTAAGAGCCTAGCCCTGGATGCTGCTGGGACACCAGGGGCGCCCAGGCAGGGGCCTGTGAAGTCCCAAATGCTGTAAACACGCAACAGGGAGGGAATGCCCGCTCCCTCCTCCTGTCCAGACCCGGCTCTGGGCCTGCAGCATCCAGTAGCTGGGACCTGAGTGGAGCGAAATTGCAGAAGCAGGGTGTGCTCAATGCTCCCCTCCTCAATTATCCCCAAGTCAAATATCTCCAGGGTGGCGCTAGCCAGCTCCAGCCTCTCCAGGTCCCGGCTCTGTCACCTTCTTCTCCGCAAAGAAGGTTTCCTGAGGACACTGCGTCCTTTCCTGGTCAGCCCGTACGGCTCTCCCTGGAGGTGAGCAACACTCGGGGCTTCAGGAGAATTGGGAAGCGCCTTCAAGGGCCCAGGAGAGAGGCATTGTCAGCGAGTCTCTTCAACCACGCACTCATTAGAAATGCAGCCAGTGCCCTCAGCACGCTGCCTCCTAAACCTGTGCAGGCCTGGGAAGGCAGTACAGGTGGCGAACAGGTTCACTTTACCTCAGGCCTGCAGAGGAACCGTGCTTGGAAGGAGGGGCCTCCCGGAAGCAGGAATGACCAAAAAAAAAGGGGGGGAGAACTGATACAATCTGTAGCTCCATTGAGAATACAATTAACACGATGGATTTTACTGTGGTGCACGAGCCTGCGCTGTGACACCCCGGGTGTACGCACACACCGGGAGCCAGCCACTGCTCTGAAGAGCTCACAGACCAACCAAAGGGTGGGGGACTTGGTACAACAGACAAGCAGAGGACTGGGAATGGAGCGGTTTAGTGACTAGCCAGGGTCACCCTGGGAGTCCGGGGCAGAGCAGGGGCTGAATCCGGGTCTCCCCGTGCTAGCTTTTAACCGTCTCAGTATCCTCATGAGGCCATCCAGACCTTCTCGAGGAAGCAGCAGGGCTATTCCTCTGCTCTGTTTGCTGGATTGCAGCAGCACAGGGAGCTGCCACTGCACTCGGCCACGGCCTTGGAGTTTGATCCCCTGGACTAGCGCAGCAGAACAGTCTCCCCCTCCCCCCATCTGCATGGCCACTTTTGTCTCAGCCATGTGCTGGCGAGAGCCACCCTCACAGCGCAGGGCAGGGGAGTTGGCACAGTGGTTCAGAGGGTGATGGGGTGCCTTGGGCAGCCTTGGCGGGAGAGGGGCTGGCTGGGTACCAGAGGCCAGGGGCACAGTCCCAGCAGAGGACTCTGCTCTTGGCAGCATGAGACCCCCATGGTTAGTGGCCTCTGCCCAGGAAGGCTGGATCCCCCCCTCCACTTGCCCCCCCTTTAGCCTCCCTCTTCCTACTCCTGCTGCCCTCCAGCCCTCACCAACACCTCTCCCGTCACTCACCCCACCCCCTCTGTTATGTTGGGATCCTTGGAAGTGACTTGCACTCAGAGAGAGCAGCAGGCAGGCACTCAGAGAGACGTACACACGCCCAGACTGGGGTTTCTGCTTCCACTGGAGACCAGACAGAACGGGCTGAGCTAGCCCATAACAGTCTAGCTCTGTCCGCTATGGCAAGCTAGGCACGACACAAAAGAACCCAACATATTCCTCCACCCTTGATGGAAACGCCCATTTAGCAGAACAAGCACTACACAAGGGAATGAGGGCAGACCCTCGTTTCTTGCCTAAACCCGGGGGTTATTCTGTCCTGTAACATGGGCTTGCGCTAGGTAAAGATCCAGCCATTGAAGAGGCCTAGGTGGTGCGTGCCTGACAATGGGCTCAGGGCTCGTAGCTGGAGCGGGTGAGGGTGTTGTATCTGCTCAGACGGGGAGGGGGCTGTATCTGCTGCAGGGGTGGCTGGAGGAGGCGAGTCGGGAACAACTCTTGGCTGGCGGATATCT
>ML675620.1:72521997-72555656 GCA_007922155.1 Mesoclemmys tuberculata | reverse complement strand
GCCCAGCTGCAGTCTCCACCCAGCCCCCTCTGCCCAAACATGGAGCAAGGTGGGCATTGAAAAACCCCAAACAAGCCAGCCCCCAGCAGAGGCAGGGGCAGAGAATAAACCCCAGGGGCCTGTCGTGTCGCTGGCTGCAGGATTAGAAAGGGCCCAGGTGCTGTGGTGCTTGGGCGTGGGTGGGAACCTGGCTCAGCTCCAATGGAATGGCGCTGAGCCCTGGGCTCAGTAACAGAGGCGGCAGGGCACATGACAGAGGTAAAGTCCGGGCAGTTGGTAGGCTGGACTTGGCCACAACCCATGTTTCACTACAGCCGAAAGGGGATGAAGGAGTTTCTTATGTCCCTTTAGCCAGTCATGGCCTTCCTCTGTGCCTCAGTTTCCCTGTCTGTCGTCTGGGGCAGTACATATAGCTATTGACTGATTCCTCTAAGGACAATTTGGGGAACCATTATTTTTCCTTAGGGGGCAAAAAATGCCACTGGTGTTGCCACTGGAGCCGGTCCCTGTTTGATGTACAGTCCCTTAGAGTTTCGATCATTGGCCCCGTCTGATTATTGCTTATGATCCCCTTGAAATGAAGTGGCCGAGCCCGGACTGTTACAAACTACATGCTCTGCTCAGTTCCCGACCCCTAACAGGCTGCCCCACATCTACGCCTGGGGGCTTGCAGCTTGTGGCCAGGGGCCTTCATCTCACAAACACAGTCTGTGTCAGTCAGAAGGCAGTGGCGAGGTGCTGTGGACCTGAGGCGTTTGTTCTCCTCTTTGATACCTCCTCATAATCTACTAAAGGAGCTGTCAGACTCGTTTAGCAGGAAAAGGCAGCAGTGAAAGCTGGCAGCCAGCAAGGTCTGTGAAAACCATACCGGTGTGATGAAGTTGTTATCTGAGGACTTGATTGGTCTCCTGTAATGCAGCTAGCTAGCCCGTGGCCAGAGAGGAGACGGCTAGGGAGACCTTCCCTTTGCATTTCCAGTTGTCCCCAGCTGCACTGCTGTTTGAAAGCGACACTGTCACTTTGCGTTTCATAGACTCACAGACCCTGCAGGGTCAGAAAGGACAGCAAGGATCAGCTAGTCAAGTCACCTGCCGAAATGCAGGATTCGTCACCTTTCCAAAAGCGGGCATGAGTGTGAGCGAGAGCTTGAAAGGGGAACATTCTTTTCAAACCCTTTCAGAGCTCAGTAGTGGCCGATATGGTCGATACCTTAACTCCAGCTTAACAAAGTCTTTTTGTCTGGGGATTTCCTTTGTAGTATTTTTTTTTAAAAATAAAAAATAAAAATGGCCACACTGAATCAGACGAATGGTTCACCTAGCCCGGTATCCTGTCTTCCAACCATGGCTGGTGCCAGATGCTTCAGAGGGAATGAGCAAAGCAGGGCAATTATTGAATGGTCCATCCCCTGTCATCCAGCCCCAGCTTCTGGCCGTCAGAGGCTTAGGGACACCCAGAGCATGGGGTTGCGTCCCTGACCACGATAGTCATTGATGGACCTATCCTCTATGAACTTATCTAATTCTCTTTTTTATTAACCCAGTGATAGTTTTGACCTTCACAAAACTGTTTGGCCTGACAAAGACCAGAGTCCCTTGAGAGATTGGGTGCATTTCTGCATGATATACAGATGAAGATATAAACAGAGAAAGATTGGTTACTAAGTACTAAGAATCTGGCATGAGACCTTGACATTTTTGGCCATCCCAGTTGCTTTCTTGATAACAAGCAATATAACGAGACCATGCAAACTGTAATTAGCAGTTACACACTTTAAACTGTCCTCCTCCTGTGCAGCTTTCAGCCAAACAGATATTCTGCACGTTGTTTGTCAAGGGGAAGTTATTCCTCCTCCCAGCTTTTCGGCTGAATTCACTGCCATTTCTAGGTCGCTTTTCAAGTTTGATCTCAATAGAACCTAAACATTAAGCGTCAATGCATTGGCCAGCCAGCCTGTGGAGAGGGGAACATCTGATCAGTAACTAGGTTAGTAAAAAGAGTGAGTGAAAACCCCTTGGAATGTTACCGGCGAGGACGGGGAAGCTATAACTGAATTATTAGACGTCAGATGGTGAATAGCGAACTCTGCCTATAGGCCAAAGACCTTCTTCCTTTCACTGCTGTGCCTTAGCAGGATGATTATTGTTAGATGTATTTGCAAGGTGCCCATCCTGGTTTCTCCCTAGAAAAAGGGACCGTGGGTAGTGTAGACGCAGTGGGGAGAAACGTTCCACACTAGAACCCTGAAGAGAGAGGCCGGTTTTTGAAGTATATTGCAATTTTTGTTTGTTCTGATGAAACCGCGATAAGAGATGTTGGCGCCACAACTAATGAGGGAATGGACGTGCCCTTGTCTGCTCCAGCGAGGTCTCGGTCACCTTCTTCCGGTCACATTCCCAAATAAGGCTTCATTCTCCTGCAAACTAATCAGCCAGTGCAGCAGAGACCCCCAAGTAGACGTGCCCTTCATTTTTGTTTAACTGTATTGTGTGTGTTTATGCTTTTACTCAACCTGGGCCTGGATCCTGTCATGGACTCAGCTAGCCACCGGCATTGGATCGGGGCCATAGATTGTGAGATCATCAGGGACCGTGGGCCAGATTCTCAACAGGATTGAGAACGTTCTCCAACAGAAATCAACGTTTCATTGCTTCAGTCTCAACTGTGATGGCCTGTTGTGTGAACAAAGGAGCTGCCAGGCTGGCTCTGAGCCCAGGTCTGTGCCCCATCTCCGACAGGGTTCAGAGCAAGAACCCCTGGTGACAATTCTGGAATAATCTACCCGGTGGGGAAGTTTGTTCCTGCTCTTGCTTGGCCAGAGGCTGGCTCATGGCTTGCTGCAGGCCGATTTCTGTATACCCAGGCAGGTGTCGATAGCTTTCCTTATCGGGTTGGGATGTTGCATGTTCCTTGTTCTTCTGTTACACAGCAGCATCCGGAGCTGCATCACATCTGCCTTCTCTCTCCCATTCATTATTCTACATGCCTCTGTCCCACCTCCTCTTCTTCCTCTCCTCCAGTCAAACTCTGAACTGGTCCCATTTCCCTGGCCATGTGGAAATCTCTTCCTTCCTCTTCTTTCTGGTCTCAGTCTTTTTCAGCAGTGGTTTCCTCTGAGGAGAGAGGTACCCGTATCCACAGGAGGCTGCCCCGCTGATTTACACAAAGGTATAGGAGTATTCTCTGTATTATTGTATGTCCACCCTGGTCTTTACGCATCTGAACACCTTGCTTGCTTTTTCAACCGCGACTGTATGTTGAGCAGAGGGTCCCATTGCACTGTCTACGGTGATGCCCAGATCCCTTTGTTGAGTTGATACAGTTTATTTAGACCCCTGTGCGGCGTGCAAGTAGTTTGTATTTCCCCCCAGGTTCATTGAATTTCAGCTGCTGTCGTCTTTCCCATTCACCGAATGTGTTCAGGTCTCTCTGCTCCTGACTCACCTAAGTAACTTTGTGTCACCTACAGATTGTGCTACCTCGCTATTCACCTCCCACTCCAGATTGTTGTTAAATAAACAACCCAGGTCCTAGTACAGAGCCTTATGGGTACCACGGCTGCCTTTGGCATGATGCAAACAGACTGTTTAATGCTGGTCTTTGCCATCTGTCTCCTGGCCTGGGTTTGAGCTAGGACAATACTTTGCCTCTCATCCGCGTCCCCATTTAGCTTCTTTTGTAGAAGCTTTTTCTTCAGGATGCTGTGAAAGGCCTTTTGAAATGTAGATAAATTGCATCGGCTGATCTCCTTTCCCCATTACTTTATTGTCAAGGCCAGAGGAGAGATGAGGAAACATGACTTTGCTTTGCAGATCTGGGCTGGGCAGACCCTCTCCGCTCATGACCTTCTAGTGTTTGGTTCTTTTACTTTTAATTCTCCTTTCAACCAATTAGCCAGCTATCAATGTGAGGCTCGCAGGCCTGGAATTCCTCTAGTCACTCGAGAGCCTTTCTTTAACTATAGGGACAGCATTTGCTACTTTCCTCTTCTCGGGGGCTGCGGGTGTTTTCAGTGAGCGATTGTATTGTTGCAAGATCTCAAGAACACTTGCGAGACGGACACCGAAATGAGGAAACAGCAGTTTATTGATTGGCGCCAACCGGCTCAGCAGAATCACTTCCAAAGGCTGAGCCCCGATTGTACTGGGGCGTAGCCTTATATACCTTTTAAGATTACATGAATATTTATACTTAACATCACTATATTTCCAAAGATACATTCATTAGCAATTTATCAATTGGCTTGTTAGCATTACTTAACAGTATTCACACCCCTTTTAGAGGTGGGCCTTACCCTTGTTTTTCATTATTCTATTGGTTAACAACTACAGGCCAGAAAATAGCAGGCAGCTGCACTTTGC
The DNA here is from genome assembly GCA_007922155.1 of Mesoclemmys tuberculata. Taxonomy (NCBI): domain Eukaryota; kingdom Metazoa; phylum Chordata; order Testudines; family Chelidae; genus Mesoclemmys; species Mesoclemmys tuberculata. Next base: position 72,551,295 of record ML675620.1, on the reverse strand, counting down.
CAACGTCTGCTCAACATCCTGTGGTTAGGCGCCTTGCCGGCCCGTGGAAGGCGGCAAGCGCTGCAGGTGGCAACCACAGAACGCTTCTGCTTATTTTCCACAATCTCTACACAGCTAACATATTTTATACTGAAATAACAGACAAAGATTAACTTAACTCTTAATGAAGCAGGGGGCTGCCCAAGCAAATGCAGACTTCGTTTTGCTCACAACCTAAACTGGATTGCTATTACTGGGAGGAAGTCTAGAGTAAAGGGACTTTTTACAAAGTTACTGATCTAGGGGTTAACCAAAGTTCTTAGAAAATTGCTGAATTAATATTACTGTGAGGAAGTTGGGGAAGGGGCTTTTCGGAGAAGTTGCTAAGGGAAGTCAGCCACCTTATAGCTTAGATCAGGGTCAAAAGAACAGAGACAGAGCCGGGCGGTTTTAACCACAAACCAACCTTTAGTTATGAGGCACAGAAGGAGTGCTGAAATAGCGTTAATACAGGAAAAACTGGGGGAGTCTTGGCAGCCTTTTATAGGGTCAAAGGGATAGACGCAGGCCAGTTGATATAATCCCTTATAAAGCACAAAAGTATTTATAGATAATTTTTTTAGGGGTCAGGGCTTGCCTCAGGGTCTTGCCTCAGTATGTTGTCAGCCACTGCAGACTAGAGCTCCTTGAGATCTCTTGGATGGACCGTCCGGGCCTGGTGACATGTTGCTGTTGAAATGATCAGTTTGCACCAGCCCCCCTTCTTCTGTCCCCTCGGTCTGTGAGAGCGCCTGGTCGTTCTTACCAGGAAAGAGCAAATTCAGAGTAGGAATCTCCCATGTCCTCTGTGGTGGAACCTGATGCTCTCCTTGGTCCCTTAAAACTCTTATATGCTGCCCACGCCCCAAACAGAATGCAGCCTCACAGGAAGGGAAGTAGCCCAGAACCCAGGGACATTGAATTTTACCATGGGCTGCAGGGAGGTTTCTGGCTGGCCCATTGGACTGTGGGCAGGTAAAGCCCTCTCCTCCCCGACTGTCACCATGGTGTCTGGTCACTACCGACCTCTGGCTTGATTGGAGATTGGCAGCCCACTCCCAACTCTCCAGCACTGCCCCAGGGGTGAGCGTGAGTGCCTCGTATTCACTGGGGCTATGGATATAACAGGCCTCCCAGAAACCTGCAGCACTGCCCCGGGGGTGGAATGAGGCTAATCAATGGGGCAAGCTAATAGCAGGATACAAAAGATATCGGAAGGCCAGAATAGGTCGTACTGGCGGGGGAGTGGCACTGTGTGTGAAAGGAAGCGTAGAGTCAAGTGAAATACAAATCTTAAATGAACCAAACTGTGCCACAGAATCTCTCTGGACAGTAATTCCCTGCTTGACTAGTAAGAACACAGCCGCAGGGATACACCACCGACCACCTGGCCAGGACGGTGACAGTGCCTGTGAAATGCTCAAGGACATTAGAGAGGCTAGAAAACTCAAACACTCAGTAATAAAGGGTGATGTCAGCTATCCCCATATTGACTGGGTACATGTCACCGCAGGGCGGGATGCAGAGATAAAGCTTCTTAGACACCTGAAATGGCTGCTTCTTGGAGCAGCTAATTCTGGAACCCACAAGAGGAGAGGCACTTCTTGATTTAGTCCTAAGTGGGGCACAGGGTCTGGGCCAAGAGGTAAATGTGGCTGAACTGCTTGGTAATAATGACTGTAACATAATAAAATTTCACACCCCTGGTGTGGGGCTGGGTGAACACCAAAGCAGTCCCCCATAGTATATTTAATTTCAGAAAGGGGAACTATACAAAAATGAGGAAGTTAGTTACACAGAAATTAAAAGGTCCAGTGCCCAAAGTGAAATCCCTGTAAGCTGCATGGAAATGTTTTCAAGACACAGTAATAGAGCCTCAATTTAAATGTATGCCCCAAATTAAAAAACACAGTAAGAGGACCAAAAAAGTGCCACCGTGGCTAAACAACAAAGTAAAAGAAGCCGTTAGAAGCAAAAAGGCCTCCTTTAAAAGGTGGATGTTAAATCCTATTGAGGAAGACAGAAAGAAGCATAAACTCTGGCAAGTGAAGTGTTAAAATATAATTAGGGAGGCCAAAAAAGGAATTGAAAGAACAGCTAACCAAAGACTCAAATAGTAACAGCAAAAAATGTGTAAGTACATCAGAAGCAAAAAGTTGCTAAACAAGCAGTGGGGCCCCTGGACGATCGAGATGCTGAAGGAGCACTCAAGGAAGATAAGGCTATTGTAGAGACACTAAATGAATTCTTGGCATCTGTCTTCACCACTGAAGAGATGGGGAAGATTCCCAAACCTGACCTGTTATTATTAGGTGACAAATCTGAAGAACTGTCCCAGATTGAGGTGTCATTGGAGGAGGTTTTGGAACAAACTGATAAATTAAACAGCAATACGTCACCAGGCCCAGATGGGATCCACCCAAGAGTTCTGATGCAATTCAAATGTGAAATTGCAGAACTACTAAGTGTGGTATGTAACCTATCATTTAAATCAGCTTCTGTACCCGGTGACTGGAGGATAGCTAAAGTGACACCAACTTTTAAAAAAGTCTCCAGAGGCGATCTGGGCAATGACATGCCTGTAAGCCTAGCTTCAGTACCGGGCAGATTGGTTGAAACTGTAGTAAAGAACAGAATGATCAAACACCTAGCTGAATACACTTTGTTGGGGAAGAATCAACATGGTTTTTGTAAAGGGAAATCACGCCTTGCCAATCTACTAGAATTCTTTGTGGGGGGTCAACAAGCATGTGGACAAGGGGGGGTCCAGTGGAAATAGCGTATATAGATTTTCGGAAAACCTTTGACAAGGTCCCTCACCAAAGGCTGTTAAGCAAAGTAACCTGTCATGGGATGAGAGGGAAGGTCCTCTCCTGGATCAGTAACGTTAAAGATAGGAAGCGAAGGGTAGGAATAAACGGTCAGTTTTCAGAATGCAGAGAGGTAAATAGTGGTGTCCCCCAGGGTCTGTGCTGGGACCACTGCTCTTCAACATAGTCATGAATGATATGAAAAAAGGGTGGCAAGATTTGCAGATGATAAAAAAAAAAATACTAAAGACAGTTAAGTCCAAAGCAGAGTGTGAAGAATTTCAAAGGAATCTCACAAAACTGGGGGATTGGGAACCAAAATGGCAGTAATGCAAAGCAATGCACATTGGAAAACATAATTCCAACTACACATATAAAATGATGGGGTCTAAATTAGCTGTTACTATTCAAGAAACAGATCTTGGGAGTCATTGTGGACAGTTCTCTGAAAACATCCACTCAATGTGCAGCCGGAGTCAAAAAAGCTGCCAGAATGTTGGGAATCATTAGGAAAGGGATAGATAATAAGACAGAAAATATCATATTTCCTCAATATAAATCCATGGTACGCCCACATCTTGAATATTGTGTGCAGATTTGGTCGCCCCATCTAAAAAATGATATATTGGCATTGGAAAAGGAACAGAAAAGGAAGAAAAATGATTAAGGGTATGGAAAAGCTTCCATCGGAGGACAGATTAATAATACTGGGACATTTCATCTTGGAAGAGAGATGATTAAGGAGGGGATGTGATAGAGGTCTATAAAATCATGACTGCGGTGGAGAAAGTAAATAAGTGTTATTTACTCCTTCTCATAACACAAAAACTAGGGGTCACCAAATGAAATTAATTGACACCAGGTTTAAAATTAGCAAAAGGAAGTATTTCTTCACACAATGCACAGTCAACCTGTGGAACTCCTTGCCAGAGGATGTTGTGAAGGCCAAGACTATAATGGGGTTCAAAAAAGAACTAGATAAGTTCATGAAGGATAGGTCCATCAATGGCTATAAGCCAGGGTGGGCAGGGATTGTTGTTTGCCAGAGGCTAGGAATGGGCAACAGGATGGGTCACTGGATGTTACCTGTTCTGTTCATTCCCTCTGAAGCATCTGGCATTGGACACTGGGAGAGATGGATCCTTGATCTGACCAATCTGGCCGTTCTTATGTCCTTTGAACCAACCTGCTGTTGTGGTTTGCAGGTGCTGTTCAAGAATGTTTATGGCCCCATATGGAAATCCACCTTTGGGAAGTACAAGAATGTGAACATCGGGAGCCCAGAGCTCCTGGAGCAGTTGCTGCGGCAGGAGGGGAAATACCCCATGAGGAGCGACATGGCCCTGTGGAAGGAGCATCGCAATACGAGGCAGCTGCCATACGGCCCTTTCACCGAGTGAGTCCCTCCTGCTAACGTGGCCGCCCTTCACGAGTGGCAGAGCTTGCTGCCCTGTTTCCTGTAACAAGCAGGTGCTTCTGGATGGATTTTACAGGGTGTGCCTCGCTTTCCGAGCTGGCACGTTCTTCGGGGCATGAATCGTATCTCCCTATGTTTGCCCAGTGCCTAGAACAGAGCTCCTGGGTGCTGCTGCAGTCGAAACATCACCTGTGAGAATAAGGGCTCCCAGACCAATACAGGGCTGGATTTCACAAGCAGCTGGGTGCAGTTTAATGGCCTGCCATGTGCAGGAGATGAGATGCCACGGTCCACTGGGACCCTCTAGACCAGTGTTTCTCAATGACCAGCCCGTGGCCCAGCGCGGTCCCTGAGATCTCCCTGACACAGCGGAGGAAGGCAGGAAGCCTGGTATCAGAAAGGTTGATAACCACTGCTCTAGGAGACCCTGAGAGACTCCCTTGTGTGCTAGAGAGAGTAATGTTGTTAACGTTGGGGGACTGATGGACGGTGATTGTCCCCAGACAGCACTGCAGTTGGACTCCTGCCTTCATTCCATCCTGAAGGCTTGCCATGGCCTGCCAAAACGTGCCAGGAGCCATACAGAGAATCAAGGCATGACCCTGCTCCAAGGTTTACAAGAGACTGGCTGGATTAGCGTGCCAAAGCCAATCCAGTTTCCCCCACCTGTGTGCATGCTCCTGGAGCCTGTAAATGTCCTTCGGGGGAACGCACACTGGGCTGTACATCAAAGGCAGGTGTTCATTGTGATTAGAGAATCGATAGCAGGTCAGAGTCCACTGCAAAAAAAAAAAACCCACATGCGACATGAACGTTTTCCGTTTTGGCTCAGGTTTGCCTCAATTTTCTTTTGCAGTGGAAAGCTTAGAGCCAGAATTTTTCAGAAGGTGGTGTTTAATTTTGGTAGGCAAAGCTCTATGTCCTCCCACTCTTTTCCCGTGCAGAGGGGAGCGAAGCGGGAGAGAACACTTTTCATTCCCATGAAAAGACAATTTTAAAAAAAATGTTGTGCTTCCAAATCATTGGTCAAAGGCCAGGGAACGTAGACGAAATCCATGATTTGGCAGAAAGGCTTCGGGGCCTTGGAAACGTGGGTGTTTTCTGTCAAAATTCAAATCACAAATGATTTCCAGTGATGCATTCTTGTTCCCACTAGCTCCTTGTTCTTGAGTTGCTGTTGGTACTGAAAGCCCATAGCCAGACAGGGTCAGCGCAGTGTTACAGGCAGCTGGGAAGCGGAGGAACAGAGGCACTGGGCTTTGCCCAGGATCCCATCCCAGAAAATGGACAATGCCAGCCGCTTCAGAGAAGAGTGAGAGTTCCCCCTCCCCACCCCACATGGGCACTTCTGGAATAACCTGCCTGCAGGATGTATTTCCCCCATACCCAATAGTCAGTGGTTGGCTTATGTCCTGGAGCAGGGGGATTTAGTGGCCTGGTACAACTATCCCCTTCTGGGGGCACCCAGGCACGTGGTACGGTCTATCTGGATGCAGCACAGTGCCTGTCGGCATCCTTTGGGGAAGGGTGGGCCCTGTGCCCTGTTTTGGCTGTTCCTTGGGGCAGCTGAATGAGGCACAGCCTCTATGGGGAAAGAGAGGGAGGGGCGCAGTAGGCCCAAAGGAAAAGCGAAACTCGGCGTTTTGGGGCAGTTCCCAGCCTTCCTTCCATCTCTCGGCTCTTCCCCATCGAGCTGGTTGGTCCCAGCATGTCTGGGCGTGGCTCAGCGCCCTGCTCCCAGCCGCACCTTGGCACGGGTAGGAGCTGAGCCAGCTCCTGCTTCTCCCCGCAGGGAAGGGGAACGCTGGTACCGTCTGCGCCAGGTCCTCAACAAACGGATGCTGAAGCCGACGGAGGCCATGCTCTATGCAGGAGCCATCAACGAGGTGGTGTCGGACCTGATGGTGCGGCTGCAGGAGGAACGGGCAAGGAGCCCCTCGGGGGTCATGATAGAGGACATGTCCAGCCTGCTCTACAGATTCGCCTTGGAAGGTAGCAGGATAGGGGGGCCTTGGGAAGGAATGGGGCTCAGGGGTCTCCCTGGGCCATTGCACGCTCCCCCTAGGCCATCCTGATGGACCTATTGCAGCCTCGTGCTGCTTCCCTCAGATGCCCAGGCCTGTGCCACCTGCCCCATCTGTATTCCAGGCCCGTACCAGCCCCACTCCTCTCCTTTCCGCCAGGCATCTCCTACATCCTCTTTGAGACCCGCATCGGGTGCCTGCAGTGGGAGATCCCCATGGAGACGCAGCGCTTCATCGACGCCATCGGCCTCATGCTGAAGAACTCCATCTTCGTCACCGTCCAGCCCCGGTGGAGCCGGGAGCTGCTGCCCTTCTGGAACCGCTACCTGGGCAGCTGGGACACAATCTTCGCCTTCGGTCTGTGCCTGGGACTGGAGGGAAGTGGGGCGGGGAGCCAGGCACAAGAGCCACGGCACACTGCACCCGGGTGCCGCTGTAACACTCCTCATGCGTACCAAGGGCTGAGAGCCGTGTTGCCGCCACCTGCCCTTAGCAGGGATCAGATATGAGTCTCCTCCCCCATGGCTTGTCCTGCAGCACTCCCCTGTGGGTTACACCTCCTCTCCCACCCCACCAGTTTTTCCGGGTGACTTACTATGTCAGTGGGGCTGTCGTTGGGTTGGCTTTGCGATGCTTAATTGACATTGGACCAGGGTTGGTGGAGAAGGCGGGCGCTGGCCAGCCGGAAATCGGCATGTCCATGCTGCTGCGGGGCAGACCTGGGTATAGACTTTCCATCAGCATCCACGATCAGTCTGTTTCCCAGCAATACTAACAAATCTTTGTGTCGTCGGCTTTTATCCACTACCATGCCAGACGCTTGCTGGATACGTGCCAGGAAGGCAGTGTGCCAGGTGTAACGAGTTTGTCAGGGATGATGGGCATTGCTAACATGGAGCGGGTGGCCTTGAGGGGCTCCCAGCCAGCCAGAGTGAATTCTGCTGTGCGAGGGTCTCTGCTCACCCCGTCAGACATGCAGCTAGCCCTTAGGCAGCAGAACAGTTCGCACCAGGAGACTGTCCTGCTCCATGGTGTGTGTACCAGGTCCCCCGCCCCCTTCACGGTCGGCTCTGGCGGGCAGCAAGGATCCACTTGGTCCCATCAAGCTACGGCGAGGAGGGGGTTCAACCCCCCCGAGTCTTGACACCCTCCCAGCCTGGCTCCATGCATCCCCAGGAGGCCTGTCAAGTGCCCACTGGCAGATGTGTGGCAGCATGGAGCAGTGGGCAGAGCAGTGCACATGGGGTGGGTTCCTCCACGTGGGTGGAGGCTCAGGAGACAGGGAGATGGCTCCAGATGGGCCATGGTGCCAGGATGGAGCAAAAGATCCCAGCCTGCCCCTGCAATGAATTCCCAGCCCATCCGTTCAAGGGACGGACTCTATGATGCCCCCCGTCTCTGGTGCTAAAGGGCTGGGCTGGGCAGCCGCCCTGACCCATGCCTGCCCCCGACGGTGGATCGCTTGGCTCTGCCTGTGAGGGGGATGTTCTGCCTATGAGTTCCCATTTCTTGGCACCTGTGGGGGGAGTCTCCTCACGCAGGGGGAGAAACCTGTCCATTGGGGGTATTCCCAAGCCACAGGTCACTGCAGGATCCTGCCAGAGACCACAGAGGCAGCTGGGGATCACCTGGGTTTGTGACCCCTGTCATTGCTTTGTGGGCAGCCCCTGATGCTCCCTGTTCCCCTTCTCCCACCTGCAGCCCGCACACGCATGCACACACCCCATGCCACCAGGCCAGCCGTGACCAGGTCTCAACTCTCTGGCCCCACAGGCAAGAATCTGATTGACAAGAAGACGGAGGAGCTGGAGGGGCACCTGGCGCGGGGCGAGGAGGTGTCTGGCTACCTGAGCTACCTGCTGACCAGTGGGAGGCTGACGCCGGAGGAGGTGTATGGCAGCGTGGCCGAGCTGCTGCTGGCCGGTGTGGACACGGTAGGGGCGACGCGGCGGGGACAGCCATCTGCAGCCGCGACGCCTAGGCTCCTGCCAGCTCCCTGCCCAAGTAGGGTCAGGCCCAGTGGCGGTTTGAATGGGGGGCTGTTGGACAAACCCCTTTGCAGGGGGCAGGGCGCGGTGCGCTACTGAGGACCTGCTCTGTGTGGGGAGGGACGAGGGCAGTTGTGGGTAGCTGTGAGCTCGGTGGCCATGGGATCTCATAGATAGGGCAGTGGACTGGCCTGGGTTCCATTCCTGGCTTGCCATGGCCCTGCTGGGTGAGTCACATCCCCCTCTGGGCCTCAGTTTACCTGCTCAGCCTTTGCCTGTCTGGTCTATTTAGATGGTGAGCTTTTTGGGGCAGGAGCTGTCCCTGATTGTTTCTGGCCAGTGCCTGGCCCAACAGGGCCCCCATCTCAATTGGCACTAGCAGACTGTAACGAGCCAGGGGGTTTCCTGCTGGTGCTTCCTGCCATGCAGAGCTAGGTTTACGCTGAGCTCCCGAAGGCTGTGCTTGCGGGGAGCCCCCTGCCGCAGGCTCTGAGTGGAGGCGTTGGTGGGGGGCTGGGTCAGGGCAGCGTGGGGTGGTCCTGAGGAGCCAGGAGGGGCCGCCCTGTAGGTTACAATCTGCTCTCACCTTTCCTCCCTGCGATCTCCCTGGTGTCCGTGTGGAGCTGCTCCCTCACCCCTGCCCTGCTGTCGCCCCCTCCCAGACTTCCAACACCTTGTCCTGGGCCCTTTACCACCTTGCCAGGGACCCGGAGGTCCAGGACTCCTTGTACCAGGAGGTGGTCGGTGTCGTGCCCGGAGAGCGGATCCCTGGCGCCGAGGATCTCGCCAAGATGCCGCTGCTTCGGGCTGTCATCAAGGAAACACTCAGGTCTATCCCCAGCTCTCCCCAGGGTCTGGTCCGAGAGGGCCCCCTTTGGCAGAACCCACAGCCCCAGGGTGATGGCGTCCCTGCCTGGCACTGATTTTGGCATTCCCCTGGCCTTGTTCACTTGCCATTCTCACGCTCAGCCCATGCCTGGCGTTCATTAGTGACCCACTGAGGCAGGGCGGGTGCTGCTGGCTTGGAAGCTGCCAAGGGATGTGCCTGGGTCACTGCTCTTCTGCGCTACCTCCAGTGACAGAGGGCCCACGGGGGGGGCCATCAGAGCGGGTCTGACCCACCAGCTGGACCTTAGCCTGCATTCTCTGGCAGAGCGGTATACGCTGAGCCAGCCAGCGGGCAGATGGGTGTGTCCAGAGAGACAGACAGTCACACCAGTATTCTTGCCCGGAGGCAGTTTGGGATCTGTACCACTCCCCTCCCCACCCAGGATGTTCCTGGTTCTCTGGCCTGCCTTTTTCTCCTCCCTCCTTTCGGATCCTTCCGGCTGGCCATGGCGCAAGCGAGGTGTGACCCTGTCTCTCCTTCTTGCCTGGCAGGATGTACCCCGTGGTCCCCACCAACGCTAGGGTCATCGTGGAGAAGGATGTTGTCATCGGAGGCTATCACTTCCCGAAGGACGTGAGTGGGGGTCTCTCTTCTGCTTCCCAGCCCACAGGGCAGAGGCCGTGGCTCTGGGCACCCAGCCCTGGGGCCGGACTGGCTGCGGGTCCGAGGGGAGGCGCTGGAGCAGCTAAATATGTCACGTGAAGGCAATTATCACAGACCAGCTCCCCCTCGGGCACAGCAGAGCAGTGCTGCTTGGAAGGGGACCAGACTAGAGCAGGGGGTGGGGAGCCCAGGGCCAGCAGGTCCCGACCGAGGGGCCCAGATCTAGCCAGCGCCCCCAGCCCTTCTGTAGGCCCCATGGCTGCTAAAAGCGGCACGTTGCCAAGGATGGGCACATGTCTCACCTTCTCCATGTCCGGCTCCACCAGACTCTCTTCGTCCTGGCTCACTATGCGATGGCGCACGACCCGACCAGCTTCCCGGACCCTGAGTGCTTCCTACCCCGACGCTGGCTCCGGGGCCATGGCTCCCCCCACCATCCCTTCAGCTCCATCCCCTTTGGCTATGGAGTCCGTGCCTGTGCCGGCCGCCGCATCGCTGAGCTTGAGATGCACTTGGCTCTGGCCAGGGTGAGTTGGGGTGGGGCCCTGGCCCCCCGGGGGGCTGGCAGTCGGGCGGGGCAAATTGGCTGGGGGCTCCAAGGGCCAGAGCTCCAGATACACCTCCTTCCTCCCCCCCACTGATTGGAGAAATGCCAGCGGCTAGGTGTGCGCCACCCCTCAGTTCTCGGACGCCACCTGCCGTGGTGCTGGGCTAGCCTGCATGAGCTGGGGGAGCTCAGTGTCTCTCCGCCCAGCTGGTAATGGCACCCCACTCTCCACGAGCTGACTGCTCCCTGGAGTGCGGTTTCCTGCCCCAGCCCTGGCATGTGCCCCCAGGGCAGAACATGCCCAAGCCGCCCTGGGGGGCAGAAGGAGATGGGGGCGCTGAGCTCCCCTGGGAGCGAGGGGCCGGGAAGGAGGCTCTGGGGCACTGAAGAAGACGTCTCCCCTCCTTACAGATCACCCGGGCGTTCAAGCTGCGGCCGGACCCCCGCGGCAGGGACGTGAAGTCTGTCTCCCGCATTGTTCTGGTGCCCAACAAGCCCATCAACCTGCAGTTCATTGCCCGGCAGCCGGCCCCCTGAACACGCCCACCCCACGTCGCTCTTCCCATGCCCGGCCGGGACGCCCAGGGGACGCCCCTCACCTGAGCCTTCCAGGCTAGACGGGCCTGGCCTGGGAGGACCGGCGGCGACCCAGCTCTCCCCGTTAGGCCAGGGATCAGGGTCCAGGCGGGAGCTGAGCCGAGCCATTGACACGGGCGTGAAGCAGGAGCTGTTTGTTCTCTGCCCCACACGCTTTGGGGGGGTCCCTGGGGTCTTGGGGGCAGGGCGATCCTGGGCTCTCAATGGAGCTGGAATAAACGGGCCCAGGGCGTTTGTCTGCCCAGTCGCTGTCCAGCGTTAAACGGTGTCAGGCGAGGGCTGGGCTTGGGTGGGCAGAGCCCTCGGCCGGCTTGGCACTGGGCCCTGGGTGAACAGCTCGTTAAACAGCACAGCCGGGTGTAGTAACGAGCCAGCACAGGAGGGGAAAGGGTGGAAGCCTGGAAACGGGAAGGGTTGGGTCAGGCTTGGAAGGCGCCGCCCTCCATGGAGGGAGGAGAAGGAAAAAGCCCCGTCGGACGGGCTCCGCGATGGCACCAGGGGCAGTGGGGCGGCGTGCGGTTGGCACCGGTAGAGGGGGAGATGCCAGCTGGGTCCCTGTGCTCAGGATGAGGAAAGCCCAGGTCCCAGGAGACGAGGGCTGGGGGTGCAGGGGTGACTCCACAAGCCTCCATCTGTTCATCCTTATCCCCCCCGAGTCTCTGGTTGAGGGCCCAGCCCGTCCCCTCATTGTTTTGTCCACCCATTAGGCCTAATTCCCCCTTCCCCCGCCCAATTCTGGTTGGTTAATTTCTGGGCCCCCCCGCCTCAGGCCATGTTCAGCGGGGCTGAGCCCAGTGATGATATCCAACCGGTTCGCACCAGTTCGCGCGAACCGGTTCTTAAAATTAAAAAAATGTAGCGAACCGGTAGTTAGCGCCCTCCCCTGTCGCGCTCTGCGGGGCGCTGGTGGGGTTTTGAATTTGACAGGGGAGAGCGAGTTTCACAGCAGAGATTCTCCGCTGCGATGCCGAGTCTCCCCCTCCACCGCCGAAATTGACAAGGCAGAGTCAATTTCACGGCGGAGAGTAGCCTGAAGTTCAGAATAGGTTCTTAAATTTCACCTGCCTTTATAGAACTGGTCATTGGAAATTTGGGAGATCATCACTGGCTGAGCCCCTGGGGCCAGGACCCAGCAGGACTTTTACTCAGACTAGGTTGGCCTGTCTCCCTTCACCCAGTTAATTTAGGCACTCCTACCTTTTCCCAGTTCACACATTAAGGCTCCAAGACTCCCCTCCACCCTTTCCCAGCTGTAGGGCTCAGAGGGATGGCACCTCACTCAGTTCACACGTAGGGCTCAGGGTCACCCATTCTCAGGCCCTGGGGTGCAGGTGTGACTTGGTTAATCGAAGTACCCACATCCTTTCCCAGCCATAGGGCTCCGAGTGCAATTCTCGGCAGGTTTGCAGGATCTTTTACCAGTGCAAGAGCCTCACGCAGTAATAGCCTTATTCCCTATGGCCCATAACCAGAACAGAGCACACGCTGAGCACCCAGTGCTCCCCACGCCCCACAAGGCAGACACAGCTCCTGGGGGCCAGTCAGGGGTAGACTATTGGGGACTCCAGCTGCATGGTGCAGTTGGCCAGGTGTTGAGGTCTGGCAGCTCTGATCTTGGGCTGTGTCCTGGAGTTCGGTTCCAAACACTTCCTTTTGGACCTTAGTTTTATAGTTAAAGCGTGGGGCCTGCTTCTCTGTACCTTAACCAATCATTTAAACTAAACTACTACAAAACACCAATCCTAGCCCATTACGACACAGGCCTTTAACCAATCCTATCCCGCCACCTTCATTGATTTAAATAGTGCACACGCAGTCATGCAACAGCCAGACCCAGCCAGAAACCTTTCAGATAAACCATAGAGAAGTGGATACCATAAAGACGAAACAATAAGAAGTGTCGATTCTACAATGGGTGATTCCTGGCCAGGCAGAATGCTAGCAAACAAAGTTTTCTTTAAGCGTCTTGAGATCTGTTTCTTTATCTGGTGCGATTAGGACAGTAGCATCTGTAGCCCATAATACCAGCCTGCTTGCTTGCATTATATATGTATATTTTTTTTATAGATTTAACTTTGTTAGTTTGGTAATAATAGAGTTATGTCAAGTTTTGTTATGTTAAGATTGGCTGTAATGCAAGGTACTTTACAGACCTCATCCTGTATGATTTTATGTTGAAAGCCGCCAGAAAGGCCGCAGCATTATTAGTCCCTACAACTCTCCTGGGTTGCACCCAGATCCGTCTATCACAAGCGTATCCCAGCTGTTTGGTAGGTCCCTACTGGGTAAGAATCCTCTCAATCAACTAAGAGCACATTAATCATCGAGGGAAGAGAAGGGAACTCGCCCCCCCTTTCTGTTTATGGGACTTGTTTGAAGTAACTGAAAAATAATTATTGTTAAGACCGGTCAGGGGTGTTATCGTTCTTTTATTATCTCTTCTGTGTTAGCAAGGGGACGCCTTCGTGAGAGTTAGAGATTTTAAGGCTTGACATATAGTGCTTATACTGTTTGAAAGTAAGCCAGCAAATAAAGGTTTATAGAGTTAAACTCTAAACTTAAAAAAATCTTTCTTATAAGTAAGCTCATTTTGTGCTCAAATGAGTGAGGCAAGAGCCATAGAATCCGTGGCCATTGCCCGTAGCACGGCTTTGGAAGATTATGCCAGGAGATACATTAAGGAACATAAAGGAGGTTTAGGACACTTAAAAACAGCGATATTATCTCTGAACGTAGCAATCCATGGGGTTTCATGAGTCAGGTTTTCAATCAGGAGGTCGAACAAAAGAAAAAAAAGGCTAAAGAGGTGAAAGGGAATTACTGTGAAATGTTTGCTGACAGCTTGTAATGCACTTGGGCAGAAATTAAATAAGAAAATAGAGTTTCTTAAAAAAGCCCAGAGAACTTTGGAAAAAAAGAAAAAAACTAACCGGGAGTTAATAGTGCGACTGAGTGAAGTTTCAGAAAATCAGTTAACCATTTATAAGAAGGGACAAGAGTTGACAAAATTGTTAAAGCAAACTCGGCGCCAAGTAAAAAAAGCAAAAAAAAAAAAAAAAAGTCGTAGTTGGCAGAGGCAGGCAGATCACTATAAATCAGAGCATTGTCAGTGGTTGGAATGAGTTAGTGAGTTAAAAGGTTTAATAAATGGTTATAAATCAGAACAGGGTTTGTTGTCGAATCAAAAAAAGAAGTTCAAAAAGCTTTGTGAGGTGTTAATAAAAAAAAAGATGAATCGGCCCACAGCACCACCCGATTATAATCAAAATACAGAAATGTTGGCTAAGAGCCCAGTGGAAAAAAAAGTAAGTGAAGAGGTGCAAACGGAGGCACAAGTAGAGTTAAAGGATAACGGAGCACTGATTCCCGTCCCTGTTGGCATGGTAGAACCAACAGAGGAAAATCTTGCAAGACCAATCACTAGAAGTAGGGCAAGTCTCAAATGCTCACTTAGCTCATTGGGCATTGCTGTTGCAAAAAAAAAATATTGCAGTAAAACCTGTCAGGACACCATCTCTGTTACCAGTGGCTCTATTATATAAAGGAATATTATATATTGTTCAACACCATAAAAGGGGGAAAGTAAAAAGACTTTTCCTATCCTTAACCCAGGGAGCAGATTCTTTTAAAGGGTACCAGTTCTTTGCAAATGGCTCTAGTTATTATCATAAAAAAAAACAACCTTATACTAAATTTGGAATTTATGCAATTCCTCCAAAGGCAAAAGAAAAACCTTGGAAAAGGGCATATTCATGCACCCCACATTCGGCCCAATATGCTAAATTAGCATCGGTAGCTTGTGTATTGGAACACTGTGTGCAGGGTTCCATCACTACTACAAATCAAAATATTTGTCTGTTTTCAAACTCAGCATGAGTATGCAACTCTCTCAGAGTTTCTACCGTAGTAAAAAAAGAATGGGTTCACAACTTCGGATGGGTCACCCATTAAGTATGCTTCGCTGTTAAAATACATCCAATGGCTGGCAGCAAAGCTTACTATTCCAAAAAAACCAGTTAAAGTAAAAAAGGTCCAAGCCCACTGCAAATCAAAACTCTGTGCTCTAAAAAATGAGAGGGCCGACAAATTGGCCAGTACCAAAGCCCAATTAAAAAAATCTTAAAGTAAAAAGGATCAAGAGTATCCCAGTACTATCTCTGGCCCAGTGTGCCCAATTGCCTCAACTAGGGTTGTAAAACATAACATACCTAACTTAAAAAAAATGCAAAAATTAAATAGAAACATAGTAAAAGTAACCCAAAAACTTTCTAAACCAGAGGGAGAGTGGTCACTCACAAATCCTTTATACAAAAAATATGAACAGCATTTGCAAATAGTTAAAAAAAAGTTCTTAAATAGTTTTTAATATTATATAAGATTAATTTACCTTTTGTTATTGAATTATTACATTTGGCTTTGTTTGTTTAAATTCCATAAGACACTCCCTGTGTGAGGGGAGCTGAATTGGTAGGTGAGGATATATATGTTTTACATTTTTTTTCCTTTGAGTTACTATGTAAAGGCCAACTTTTTTTTTAACCACTTTGTGGTAATGCAACTATTTTGGCTAACTTATATTGAAAGGTGACATTTTGCCCTCTAATTTTTTTAACCTGTTTTTTTGGTCTGTGGATTAATTCCGGATTAGAGCCCAAATTTACAACTTTTAAGATATTGCTTTTTTTTTTTAAGATTGGACTATTAATTTAATGTATTTTTACCAAATACAACTACTAGGAAGTTTTAGGGCATGAGTGGTAGTGCACACTTTTGCTTTATAATGGCCAGACATACGTGGGAGAATATTATATATTGTTATTGCCATTTTATTGGTCCACGCGGACCATTTGGGGGTTTTTTTGTGTGAATTTTATTAATTTTTTCTGTTTTACAGTATACTTTTAATTCAAAATTACCTTGTATTTTTTAATTTGAATTAGGTGAACTGGAGGGTGAGACTCCTGGGTTTTTTTTTCGACTTTAAACAATGTTTATTTTTGTATCAATACTTAAGACATAAGACTTAAGACCAGGTGGAAGAATGAGTTCATTGAAACATTTTCCACAGGTTTGGGATGCATTTTTAAAGTAATCGTTTGGTCTAGGGTGGTTGTAATAGTTACTTTTTTTTTTTTTTGGTGCATTTTGCTTTAAATGTTCAATTAATTGAGCATGCACATGTTGCTGTGTTTTTGAGTGATAGGTTGCACCCCAACCTGACCTAACAGAGCCCTTAAAGCCAATAAAAAAAGTGTCCTATACTGTGCTGGAGGTGCAGCAGACCTAGCATCTCCCCTTCGCCCCAAGGGACTGGCGGGGACCCATACAGCTGTGCCCCCCTGCCACAGAGCACCTGATGTGCAGTGGGGCCCTTGGCGCTCCACTCGCTAGGGCCTGTGACCACCAGCCTCTACTTGGCCCCAAGCCGGGCGTCCTGGCACCCTGTGGCTGGGGAAGGGGTTGGCCTAAGTTGGAGTCTGAGCTCACGGGGTGGGCGAGAGCTGGGCCAGGAGGGTTGGCTCAGGGTTGCTGTGGGCTGAGGGCCTGGATCCCTTTTCCCCTACACACTCACCCATGGCCGCGCCCTAGCCAGGTCCCAGCTCAGAGGCCCCCGTCACGACCCCTCCTCTGTCATCCCCACCTGGGGCTGTGGTGCAGGCAGAGGGCCCAGCTGGGACACTGGGCACCTGCTAAGGGCCACTCTCTGGGACGGCGGTGCCCAGGCAGCTCCGAGGGGCCCCAGGTGCCTGGCATTTGCTTCATCACCAGCTGCTACAATGTGCCCTGGCTCTGGGGGCGCGAGGCAAGGGACAGCTGGTCAGTGGGTGGGTACAGAGGGGCTGGGCCGGGCGCAGAGGCAGCAATGAGGACAGGCAGCCTGGCGCCCAGCGAGGGAGGCGTTTACACACCCAGTGTTCAGCAGGAGGAGGACAGAGCCGGGAACACTCACCAGCAACCCTACAATAACACACCAGTGTGTGACGTTCAGCATCCGTAACACACCGACAAGTGGGGGGGCACCGCTGAGTGAGCCTAGAATAACAAACCCACCCCCACAATAGCAAAGGCATAGGCAAACACAGTGGCGAGGTACGAGGTATTGGGCAAAGGGGCGGGTTTTATTCGTCATGGGCTCTCGGGGGCGTTACACACCAGCTCCAGCTCCCGGGGCACAGCTAAGCTGACCCGGCGCCGAGCCGAGAGAAGCGTTTTGGCCTGGAAAGAGGTTCAGGGGGGCGCGGGAGGGCGGTGGCGGGCCTGGGCTGTGCAGGCATCACCCAGGTCACCTGAGCTTTGCTTTATCGGCAGCTCCTGCCCCCGGCCCAGTGGGGACTGGCTGCTCCTCCCTTGGCCAGCCCCAGCCAGGCTCCAAGCCAAGCAGTGCCCCTGCTGCCCAGGGCGCGGAGCCATGTCTGTGTCTGCAGGGCTGGGCTGTCCCTCGTCCCACCGTGCCCTGGCTCTGGAGAGGGCACCTCCCCGAGGCAAAGACTGTCCCAGAAGTGGTGTCACTGGCCAGGCTCTGCTGTGGCCGTCCTGCCCCGGGCAGAGCCAAGGGCCAGCCAGATGGGCGTGGAAACAGTGGGTCTTGGCGCCTTCAGAGCGAGTGTCGGTTGACGCCTGTAGAAAACCAGGGCGGGGAAGTTAGCAGGATTCTGCGGGTCTCCCCGCACCCGCCAGGGGACCTGGCCCTGCCACCCCTAACCTCTCTCTGCCCCCAGGGTGTGGTGTGCCCAGGCACCCATCGCAGGCCGAGGACCCACCCTCCTGTTCAGAGATAAAGGGTGCAGCCTGCACTACGTGGGGTAGGATGTTGCATTAGGGATTTGTAGCTCCCTTTGGCTGCACATATGCCGCGGCTCAGGGTGACGCGTGGGCCTGGCAAATCCTGCCGGGGGGGGGGAAGGCGCCCAAAGCCAGAGCCCAAGCCCTGTGCTGCTGCAAAGAGCAGGTGTCGCTGGATAAAAGATGTCAAGCAGGCCAGAAACCAGCCTTTCCCCTTGGATACGGCTCCCAGCTGTGCCCGGGGGCCGTCACCTGCCTCCGCCCCCCCCCCTCCACTTGCAGCCACATCACAACCAAGGCCCCCAGGTTCACGCCATTTGTCCCCCACCTGCCTGGGCCAGTAACCAGCCGGCGTCCCTCCACCCCGACCCCCAGGCCTCCCAGCCATTCATTGCTCACCCCGTGGCACCCGGCCTGGCCCCAGAGCTGAGGTGCATGGCTGAAGTGGGGGGGTCCTGGACAGCGGGGGTCGGGGGAGGTGCAACAAGCAAGAAATGATACCGTGGAAACAGGTGCAGCTGGGCGGACAGCGAGGTGGGCGTGTGCTGGAGGAAAGACCCCGCAGCACCCGGGGGCATTGGGGGGGAGGGAAGCTCGGCCACCAGGCGGCTGGGGAGCCAAGCCAATTCGTCTTCTGCAGAGCCACCAGCAAGCGTGTGCAGCCGCGGGGCCCTAGCCCCCTCCTGTGCCCAGCCAGGTGAGAAAACAAGGCAGCTATCAAACAGTGAGGGGGCTGGAAGGGAGGTGAGGGGGGGATGGCCACATACCTCCCGGGACACTGATGGCCCTATAGGTCCAGCCAGCCTGATTTCAAACCCTCCTGTCTTTTGGGAGCCCCCCACCCAGGATGCTAGCTTAGATGTCCACCCCCACCCGGGCGCACTGCCTGCTCTCCGCACCTACGCTGCCCTGGGGGGGCCCGTATGCTGTGGGGCCAGCCGTGCCAGGAGGGAGCGACGCCACGGGCGGGGAGCGTCTCCATGTGCTGCCGGCACTGGGAGCTGTGCCCATCCAGGGGGTGCGGGGGGAACCAGGGGTGCCAGGTGTGTTTGCCCATGGGATTATGGGAACACAGTATGGCCTAGCTCCCCTCCTCTGGGATTGCAGTGCCCCCCCCCCAGCCCATCTGGGCACCACGCACAGCCACCGGCCCATGGGGCAGCCCGCCCACTGCCTGGAAAAGCGACCTCCATCATCAGGGCCCTGTCCCTGCCAGCGAGGGACCTGGGATCGAGTGCGCGGGACAGATCCAGGCCATTAGTGGCTTCCCCTAGGAACCAAGCTCAGAGCCCTACAACCGTGGTGTATGGTACAGCGAGGGACACTCTGCTGTTACGAGGGATGGATCTGTGTGGGATCACAGAGGGCTCCCCGAATCAGGGCTCTGTGATGACAGAGGCAGCTGGGACAGGACAGCTGGATCTGGAGAAAGGGATCCGTGCCATGGCATGGCTGGCCCCAGTTCCCACCATGTTAGTTGCAGCGGATCCTGCCTCCCCACTGGTTCCCCCCCAACCCCCCCCAAGGAATGGCCTCAGGTCACAGCTGTGTCTTTCCTGGGCCCCAACCAGCCGCAGGCAAGAAATGAAGCCCAAAGAGCTCCTGGATGAAAGGGACGTGGCCTGTCTGGGGAGTGGGAGGGGGTGCAAACAGCCCTGTGCCAAGCGGGGACTGTAGCCCTGTCCGAGGCTGCAGGAGACAGCGGCAGGGGGCCCACAGATTGTAGGGCCAGCCCCACCACCAGGGGCTGATTTTGGCATCTCACCCAGCAACGGCAGCTGTGGTTTGCCTTTGGCTCATGCAGCCGGAGAGGGGGACAGCCCCCCACCTGGCACAGGTGTGCAGAGTCCAGCAGCCGCAGGGAGGAGACCCTGGCAGTGACCGGACACCAGATTTTTGAGGCCAGCCGGAGAGAAATACAGACCTGGCGAGCGAGCTGGGCAGGGGCCCCAGGAGCGTGCCCCGTGTCCCCGGGCCGGCCGGGGTGGCAAGGCAGCAGCGAGCGGCAGGGGCTGGGGAAGGCTGAGGGCTGAGCCTACCTGAGCCGGAGAGAAGCGGAGCAAATGGAGGGTACAAATGGAGAAAGGACGGAGCTTCGCGGGCTTAAGAGTTAAGAGCATCGATACCTGCGGGCGTCAGCACAAGGGCCTGGAGGATGTCGGACAGGGAGATGATCCCCCGCGGGCAGTTCTTCTGGTCCACCAGGACCAGGCGATGGACCTGCCAGCCAAGCGAGACCGGCTGTCAGCCTCAGCCGTGGGGCAGAGGGCAAGGCGGGGCTGGGGGCGGGCCAGGAGAGGGCATCATGGGGCAGGTTTGGGGTCCACCAGTGAAGGGGGCAGGGACCAGGGTCAGAGGGGCTTGGGGTCAGTGAGAGCATGTGGGAGGGGGTCGCAAAGGGGGCGAGCATCCCTCGGAGTGCTGCTGGGGGCCAGGAGTCAGTGTGAGGACACTCCAGGGCTGGACCGAAGGGGCGGCTTCTCAGACGGGTCCAGGGACGTAGCTCACCGGGAGCAGGATCGGAGGAGGGGAGGGAATGCCAGGGCGGGGAGGGTCAGAGACCCCCACCCTACCTGCTCCCTTGCGATGCGGTTGATGATGTCGCCCAGGGTCTCATGGGGGTGGCAGGCGAGCACCCCCTCCAAGCAGACCGTGCGCCGCTTCAATGCCTCCCGCACGCTCATGTCCAGGTTGTTGTAGGTCTTCTGGGCCGCCAGGTGCTGGGGGGAACGAGGGGCAGACAGCCACGGTCAGGGCCCCAGCACGGCACCAGGAGACTCCTGCCCCCCCGAGCATTAGCCCCCCTGTCTCTGCTGCCCCACTATCCCCCCAGCCTGAGCTAGACGATTCATCTTCACACACCCCCCCAAGCTTGTGCGCTGTGACACAGCCGCCATGTTCCATCCCAGAGGTGGCTGCACGTGATGGTCGGGGAGGATCCCAGCCCAGCGCTCTGGGGAGTAAAGGTAGGCCACGCACAGGGGGGGACATGAGCCGGCCCCAGTAGCAATACTTACGATCACGTCGAACCTGGAGTACAGGCCCACAACCTCCCCTGGAACGAGAGCCAGAGAGTAGGGGGGTTACTGGCGGGGCAGAGCAGGGCAGTGGGGGGCCATGGGGTTCAAGGGGCAGCCAGGGCATGGTAGGGACAGCGAGGCAAGGAGAGAGGTGGGCCCACCTGAGCCGAGAACCCCAGTTCCTACAGCGATGCTGGGAACGAGCCGTGAATTGGGGCAAGACGCCAGCAGGGATGCTGTGCAGTGCGTGGCATGGTCGGGGGATCCAAGGAGGGGGCAGATGGGGAGCCCAGAGAGGGGACCCAGGCAGTGGAGGCGAGCAGGGAGGGGTGAGGTCAGGGAGACTGTCTCGCTGCCAGTACCTGCTTCATTGACGACGGGCAGGGCCGACACCCGGCGGTCGACGAAGATCTCCAGGGCAGAGTAGACAGGCGCCGTCTCCAACACCATGGCCACGTCCCGGAAGGTGCCGACGCCGAGCTCCTGGATGGTTCGCTGCAGAAACTGCGGCCTGGGCAGTGCAGCCCCCTGGGGCAGGAGAGGGGCAGCAATCGGGGCAGCTCCCAGGCAAGAGCACCCACCAAGGGCCCTCTGTGCCAGGAAGCAGCACAGCCGGGCAGGGCTGGGATCAGGTTTGCCCTCTGGACTCAGACTGTGCAGTGCCCTAGGCCATCGGCTGGCAGCACAAGGTGACATCCCCACCCCCACACGCAGCTGGCCCCAGGAACACTGCAGACCCCCCCACGCCCCAGCAATGGCATATTGCTGCCAGCAAGCAAATCAGCATGGGCCAGGGGCACACACCCAGCAGGCTGCCTGCACGCACGGACAACCCGCACACGCACACACCCACACACACCCCGCACGCACACAACCCGCACCCACACCCACAGATGCACTGCACGCGCACACAACCTGCATGCACACACACGCCCCGGACACACCCCTCACGCACACACACACACACACACACACACACACACACAACAGGCACACGCACTCCCCACACACAAACACAACCCGCATGCATGTGCCCCTTTGTATGCACAACAAACGCCTGCATGAGGCACACAGGTGTGGGGGTGTGTGTGCTTGTGCCCATTTGAGCACCCGGCATGAATGCACACGTCACCCTCCTGCCGGTGCCCCGCACTCCCCTGGCCCAGACACCCAGGCCCGTGTGTACCCAGCCATCCTCACCATGGTCCAGGCGTGCACCAGGCCACACGACCTGCCAACCCCCACACGCCTTGCTAGGTACACACCTGCCTGCATGGCTAGGCCACACCCCCTGCCCGCCCCCTGCTGGACAACACAGGCACTGCAAGTGGGGCACTGGGGCAGAGCTGCCCGCACAGGGACACCACTCTCCCAGACACCCCACCCCCGAGGGTGGGGCTGGCTCAGCAAGGCCTGGGGGGAGGGGCACCGACCCCACCCACACTCACGAAGAGGTGGAGGAACTTGAGAATGCGCTTGTGGGTCAGGATGTGCAGCACATTGCCCGAGACAGGCTCGATGACCGGCAGCCGGTGGATCTTGTTTTTGATCAGGGAGTAGACAGCGTCGAAGAGGCTGGAGGAGACAGAGACAGGGATGGGGTTGGGGGAGGGCAGGAAATTCCCTTGCCTCCTGGGGGCACTGTCAGCACCCGCTGGGGGTAATACCAGGGACTGGGGCGGCTCTTGGGGTCAGCTGCTCCCTCCTTCCCCGGTCTCTCTCCCTGCCTCCCTCGTCCCGGCCTCTGCCCCCCTCCCAAGTGCTAGCTCGCTGCTGTGTTCTGATCCCTCCCCCTTCCCTATGGGGCAGACTTCACGTCCCAGCCCTCTGTGCCCCCCCATGCCCCATCCAGGCTCCCCTGACAGCCACGCACCAGCATAGCCATAGGGGCTGCACCCACCATGGGGGGCACATGGAACCTGGGCCCTGGCAGGCTCCATCTGGGGCAGCCAGTGGGTCTGCAGTGGGGGCAGCAAGCCCACAGACATGCCCCCCCACATCAGTGCTCCCCCCTGTGGGTGTGGGGGTTACCTGTCATTGGGGGAGATGGAAACCAGGGGCTTCAAGGACCCTTGCAGATAGACCTCTGGAAAGGAAGCAGAGGGGGTGATCTGGGGGTCAAAGGCCCAGGTGGAGGAAGAGGGGGTGATCCAGGGGTTGAGGGCAGATGAGGCAAGCCGGGGGTCTGGGGTCTGTCTCCGCGGGGACAGGCTCTCTGCCCACTGGCACAGCCAGGCCACAAGGAAGCAGGCTGCAGGCATCGGACAGTGCAGGCAGTGGGACACGCTGGGGCATCCGACCTACAGCCCCAGGCACACAGGACACCCTCCAGGGGTCAGGGCTCAGGGGGTGGATTCTGGTGAGTGAAAGATTCATAACCCCCATTGTCCTTATTGCCTTCCCCCGCCCCCTCCATATCACCCTCCACCCACCCATACCCCCAGCCCTACACATGCCTCCCTGGCCCCCCACCGGACACCCCCACCCTGCCCAATCGCCCCCCCTACCTCTCCAGGTCTCGATTTTATGCTCTTCCAGCTCATAGATCTGCACCTGCAGCGTACAGATAAGTGGGGGTGAGGGACACGGCATGCCCCAGCCAGGTGGCAAAGAGGGACCCACGGGGAAGGTCCTGGGGAGGCAGAGGGGGTCGCAGGGCCCATCGGGGGGGTACTGGGGAGCTGCCTCTGGTCAGGGGCTGCTTTTGGGTGCATAACTCCCAGCAGGGACTTCAGCGGGGCACCATTACATCCCTCCCTTGGCATCAGATGAGCCCAAACTGGCAGCTGGGCCATGCCAGAGACACAGATCCCAGGAGAAGGGCACCCAGACGGACCTACCTATGGCTTACCAGAGCGGGAGGGACCACGGGCCCATCTGGCTTGGCATCCCACCTCCCACCGTACTGGAAGGTGTGAGTCTCCCACCCTCCACTGGTCAATGCTGGGCCAAGGGGCCCAGAGGGTCATTCCCCAGCCAGCCGGCTCTGCCCGGGGGACATGCTCTGCCTTTCATGCTCCCGCTGAGCCAGCCAGCTCCTCCCGGCTCCCCACGCCAGGAACTCAGCTCCACATGCGCTGGGGACGTCCCGCCTGCCCCTCTGCCCGCCACACAAGTGGCTGCTTCTGTGCAAGCGGTTCCTGGGCCCCCTCCCCGGGAGAGGCTGCGGGGCAGAGGCCAGCTCACCAGCGGAGACCGGTAGTAGCGGTGCAGGATGTTGATGAAATCCGTGATGGTCAGCATCCCTGCAGGGAGATGGGGGCAGCTGGGACGGCTGGAAACGGGGCACGGGAGAGGCCGTTCCCCAGCGCCAGGGCTGGGCTGTCCCATGGGGCACCTACCACCTGGGCAGTGCACCCGCAGCTCCCCACACTGTGCCCCATGGCAAGGGATCCCCGCCCACCCCATGTATGAGGCAGCCGGGCCCCATGGCCCATTCGCCGCCAAGCCAGAAACGGGGCAAGGTGTGGTGCAGCCGACAAAGGGTGAACCGGCCCCACCCAGTGCTAGCAGCCATGGAGCACCTGGCCCCATGGGCGTGGGGGCAGGCAGAGAGCGTGGGCTGGGGCTAGCCATGTCCAGAGCATGGATCCTGCACCACACTGGGCATCGGGGGGCACCGCTGAGCTCCCCGGGACTTGGGCATCTCTGGTCCCTGCTTCTGTGACTTCGCGGTGAGCTGAGGCTGCCACGGCCCTGGCCCAGACTCGCTGCCCCAATGGCCACCCCAACCTCTCCTGCCTCCCACCCCCCCCCGCCCATGGCACTCACCCACGAAGCACTGCTGCTCGCTGTCCCAGAGCGGGGCAGCCCGGACTCCGTTGGCCACCAGCGCCAGGAAGGCTTTCTTCATCTGCAAGCCAAGCAGAGGGGCCGTGAGAACACATGGCAGAGGGCTGGGAGAGCAGCCCCTCTTTGCCCCCACCCCGCCTCATGGACAGCTCAGGATGATGCCCCACGGCTCACCCCCCTCGGCCCTCACCTGCAGCGTGGTGTCGAAGACCAGCAGCTTGGAGCTGGTGGGGATGGCGTCGTAGCAGCAGTGGTGTCTCAGGAAATGCATGTAGGGCTCGGCGTCTGGCCCCTGGAACGCGGCGTCCGGGCACAGGCTCAGGGTCTCGGGGCGCCAAGGGAGGCTGTTGGCATCTGGGTCCAGGGCCATGGCATCAGAGCCCGTCGTCCTGGCGTCAGACCCTGCCTCCCTGGAGTCGGAGCCCAGGTTGGAGCCCGTCATCCTGGCCTCGGAGCCTGCCTTCCTGGCATCCGGCTCCACGCGGGGACCTGGCGGGGTGAGGCGGGGTCACCCGCTGGGACGCCAGCCCCAAGCGCCTGCGGCCCCTTGAAGGGATGGGGGGAAGGGCAGGATGGCACCAGGGGCCCCCGGGGCCTTTGCCACACTGAGATGAGCCTCTCCCCCCTTGAGAGGCTGGCGTCTCACAGGGGCCTGGGACGTTCCCGCCCCAGAGGCCCAGAGAGACGTGCCACATGCTGCGCCAGGGCCCCCAGAGCACAGCCGGTCAGCCCAGAGATGGGGGGGGGTGGAGGAACTGAGCCCGTGAGCTAAGTCCAGAAGGGTAGGGCCCCCGGGAAAGGCAGGGGAAAGGGGCACACCAGTCCCTCGGGGAGACGCGCCTGGGCAAGGGGCATCGGGTACAGCAGCTCTGGCACTTTGATCAGCTCTCAAACTGGAGGAGAGAATCGGGACTGGGCGGGAGGGGCTGCGGGTCGGGAGTGAGGGCCCTGGGAGAGCTGCAAGTGGGGCAGGCCGTAGGGCAGGATTAATTCAGCCCCATGCCAGGTGATTTTCACCGCCAGGTGCTCGTGGCTCGGTGCAGTATTTAGCGGCGGACGCTGCTGCCCAGGACCTGCTTCTGGCGCGTGGGGCTGAGATACGACGCCCTCGCCGCACAGATGAGCAACGTGGCTCAGCCGGCCTGTGCCCCTCTGCCAGCCCCCTACCCACCTGCGTCCTGTGAGCGGAGGCACCGGGTCGGTGGCTGTACCTGGGGGGTGGAGGCAGAGAAATCGGTGGGGCCGTGAGCAGAAACAAAAGCCAGCCCATGCCTCACCCACCAGCACAGATCTGCTGGGCCGGGCACCCGTGCCCGTCCCCTGGGCATTGCAGCATGGCAGCCGCAAACCCCCCAAGGGGCATCGGGCCCCATCTCCCAGCCGAATGCAGGCCCCGTCCCATGGCTCCCAGCAAGCCCGAGCCGTGGGCATGGCTAGTCCCTGTGCCACGGCTGGCCCCTCTGGACAGCTGCCCCCCGCTCGGGTCACCCCAGAGCTTTGCACCCAGGGCCAAAACACCCAGCTGGGGTACAGTTGGGCTGGCAGGCACCAGGCTGGGACATGCTGCCCAGGGGGGCTGTGGCCGAGAGAGGCCCAGCTCCCTGCCCCATGGGGCTGACGGGGCGCGGGCTGGGCAGTGCGGGCACACACTGGCCAGGCCCAGGGCTCCGACGTCAGCTGGCGAGCAGAGGAGGTGCTGCCCCCACCCCAGCTTGACAGATGGAGGGGGAGGCTGGAGCAAAGGAGGGGGGGCGTTTGGGAAGGGGCCCTGAGGGGCAGCAGGGGAGCGCCAAGAAGGGGAGAGGGCAGCCGCAGAGGGGCTGGCCATGGGGTACATGGGGTGAGAAGCTGGGAGGTCAAGGGGACGAGGTTCCAGCGATCAAGGCCAGGGCCAGGAAAGGAGCCATGGGGCTGGGGCAGAGGGCCACTGGGGGGGGCAGGGCAGTGGAGTTTGTGGGGGGGGGGGTGGCAGTGCGGCAATGGGGGAGGGGAAGTGATGCAGCCCGGGGTCGGAGCAGAGATGCTGAGCCCCCCTTTGGGCGCAGCGGGGGCCCAGTCCTGCCAATGTGTCACCTTTGGCCCCACTGCCCCAGTCCCCCCACCCGGCTCGGCCCCCTGAGCAGCAGCCGCAGAGACACTGGCAGCCACAAGGGGGTGCCCCAGGGCAGGTGCGACCAGAGCTGGGGGGCAGGTTCCTGGTCACCCCCCCACACTTGGGAACCCAGTGACAAGGGGGGCCACCGTGCCCCCCCATAGAGATAGAGACACCCCCACAGGCAACCCCAACACACACAACCCCCACCACCCCCCCAGACACACAACTCCCAACACACCCCATAGAGACCCTTCCCCACAGACGCACATCCACAGAGACACAGCACAAAACCAAACACACACCCCCATGTGCACCCCGACATACAGCCCATGCATGCTGTTACCCTCCATCCCTCCCACACACACACTGACACACACGCACCGACCTGACACGCACACCGTTACACACACACCTGGTCTCTCCCTGCCCAGGCCCTTGTGCAGCAGGCAGGGCTGCATCGTAGCCAGTGTCTGGGGACGATCGTGGGGGGCCCTCCCCCCAACCCCCCCGGCAGGCTCCCATCCCCGAGCAGACCTGGCGAGCTGGTGACGCCCATGGAATGGGCCTAGCGCCCGGCCCCGGGGGGACCCCCCTCAAACACTGAGCCAGGCCAGCCGAGCCCCGAGCGCCCCCCTGGCAGGGAACGGGTCAGCATAGGACTCCCCAAAGGACATGGCCTGGAATGAGAACCGCCCCCAGCCAACGAGAGATCGGAGGGAGGGAATGGGGCACAGGACCTGTCCCTTCTAGGGGGCGCTGGCTCTGATCTGGCTGGCTGATGCAGCCAGCAATTGCAAACAACCTACAATAACAAACCAGCTGCAGGGCAGCCCTACAATAACAAAGCAGGCCGGCACGCCCCAGCAGGGAGAATCCTGGCTGGGGCAATGCACGTGGGTGTCAGATTCTCGCCGCACTTTTGTTCCAAACCCGTGCCAAGGGCAGAGTAAACTGAGCCAGGAATCACAGCTGCCAGCCTGGAGCGCCCACCCCAGGGAAATGGGCAGAGTGGGGCAGGGGGCAAAGGGGAGCAGCTGGGGGCAACAGGTAGGGAAGAAGGGGTGGGATGGGTGAGGGGAGAAGCCAGGGGGGGTCGCTGGGGCACGCCGGGACCTAGGGCGTGCAAGAGAAAGCTGGCCATGCAGGGCTGAAAGGAAGCGGGAAGTGGATGGGCGCAGTTTGGGACAGGAAGTCCCCCGCTCTGAGCACTGGCATGGCCACAGGAGGGGCCCAAAGCAGAGCTGCAAGCCCTTCTCCCATGCCCCCTCCCGTTTCCTCCCCTACCTGCCGCGCGGCCGGGGCTGTGAGCTGCTCCATGCCGGTCTCCGTGCTGCCACTGCTATTCTGGGCCTGCCACCCTCTCCCTGGCCCCATGGGGCAGATAGAGTGTCAGGCGGGCGCCAAGCATTCCCCGGGCACCCATGCCGCTGGGACTGGAGCAGCCTGCCAGGCCAGGGCCCGGGGCGATGCCGGGCAGGCAGACACCTGTCAGGGGCAGCCCCGCTGGAGCAGATGGACTCACGGACACTCCCCGGGGGCTGCAGGGAGCTGAATGGAATAGAGCCCTGAAAGGGGCGGGGGGTCTAGCCTGGGAACTGCGGGCAGACAGACAGACTGGAGTGAATGGGATGGACAGAGACTGGAGATGGAAGGACAGCTAGAGAGGTGGGCCCGGGGACGGACAGACGGAGGCAACGGGCAAATTTTGAGCTGTCCCCGGCCCTCGACTGCGGGGCCAGGAAGGGCTCCCCGAGCGTCCCAGCAGGTCAGGCCTGGGGACTGCGGCCCATGCGTTAGCACCACCCACGTAACACGCCCGGCCACGCTGAGGGCCTGGCCAGCCCCGGCGAAGGGCTACGGGAGCGCCACGGAGGGTCCCTCGCCCCGGCGGCCGTGGCCTCTCCTCACACTGTCTCTCTGGGGCTCTGTGAGACGAGCAGAGGGAACAGGCCTGGGGACAGGTGGGGGGTGTTTGGGGATGGACGGACAGATGGAGATGGCAGCGGGATGGGCGGAGGGATGTTTGGAGACTGCTGGCCAGGGACAGCACCCCCATGGCTTTCCCTTCCCCTGCCCTGTCGCCGAGGGGGCCCAACCCCAGTTCTCCAAGCCCAGGCCAAAGCAGGAAGTGTCGGCTCCAAGCTGAGAACTCCCCCCGCCCCCCATTCCCCTCCTGGCTGGCAGGAGCAGGGGGTGGACAGAGGCTGGATTCACGCTGGGCCATGCACCTGCAGCGCGCGGCAGAGGGAGCCAGGGCCGGGGGGATACGGTCAGGGTCGGCCTGAGCCTGGGGGGAGGAGACAGGAGGGGGCCGGGGCGATGCGAGGGGCCTGCAGAGGAGATGAAATGCGGGGGGGAGGTGGGGATGGCGGCTGCCGGCGACCCAAGGCGGAGAGCCCAGCGCTGCTGTGTTATCATAGGGGCACCAGGGGATGGGCACGCTGGTTTGTTATTGTAGGGTTGTGGGGGGAGGGGTGCACAGGTTTGTTATTATAGGATGGCCAGGGGATGGGCGTGCTGGTGTGTTATCGCAGCGTTGCTGGGGGCCAGGCGCACTAGTTTGTTGTGTAGGGTCACTGGAGGACGGGCATGCTGGTTTGTTATTGTAGGGTTGCAGGGGGTGGCTGGGCTGCTTTGTTATCGTAAGGTGGCGGGGGCAGGGGCATGTTGGTTTGTTATTGTAGGGCTACGGAGGATGGCTGCGCTGGTTTGTTA
>ML675620.1:72499002-72521987 GCA_007922155.1 Mesoclemmys tuberculata | reverse complement strand
GGAGAGACCGTCTCGCTGCCAGCTGAAAGGGCTGGGGGTTCCCTGCAGAGCCTGCCCCCTTGGTGCCCAGCCCCACCTCAGCCAGTGCCCCGCTGCACCCCCGCGTGCCACGGCTGCACGCCCTGAGCAGGGCTGCGCGGGGCCCCGCCCCTGCCCTCCGCAGGAATTGCACAGGGGGACGCACGCTCCACACAGGCCCCAGGCCAGCACCTGCTGGCGCTGCCCCCCACGGAGCAGCCTGGCAGGCTGCCGGGATTCCTAGGCCAGCCGGGCCTGGGCGGCTCAGTCGTGCCGGAGGGCCCTGCCCCAGCCCTGCCGGCGGCCACGTTACCTGCATCACCCTGCATTACCACAGCTCCTGGCTGCCTGGGAGGTGCTTCCTCCTGCTAGCCCCTGCTGGGCCGGGCGTCCTGCTTAGCGGGCTTGGCTCATTGCTCTTCCAGTTCCCCGCACAGGACTCCTCATTTTCCCTGCTCTGGTTTGCTGCTTTCTGTGGGCTTGGCTGGGCCTGGAGATCTATTTTTGGAAGCATCTCTCCTCGGTTCAAATAACCTCACAGCCAGCAGCGCTGACAGCAGCAAGAGCCAGAGCCAAGAAAGGAGGGACGAAGAGGTGAAGGCTGGAGGAAGAGCGCAGCTGCGTCTTCCCCGAGACTGAACCTACACGGTCAAGGCCTCGTTAACAGAGCTGACAAAAGATCGAGTGGCTGGAAGTTACAGCGAGCCTCTTGCAAACTGGGAAAAAGGCGCGAATTGAACAGGGTGGGTAATTATCCCTTGGGACGGCACGTCCAGGGACATGGGCGACTCCTGACCACGTGTGTCAAGATGGGACATCTTCCTGGAACATGCCCCCGGGCTCAATGCCAGAATTACCGGGGGCCTGGGCGACCGTGGTCAGATTAGAGGATCACAAAATGCCCCCTTCTAGCCTTAAGATCTATGAAGCAGGAGGCAGTGAGGGCTAGTGGGTAGGGAGCCAGCAGCAGGAAACCTGGGTTCTGCTCCAGACTCAAGGGAGCGCTGGTAACTCCCTTTTGCAGCTCAGTTTCCCAGTAAAATGTGTGCCGGTCCCCACCTTGGTAAAGCACATGGAGAGCAGCGGGTGCAGTGCGAGGGGAGGGGCACCAGGGACTGTCTGTTTCTAGGGGACAGGAGAAGTGGGGTTACGGGCGGCGCCGGCCACGGGAGAAGGAAGCACATAGGGAGCTATGGAATGAGACCCAGAGCCTGCCCCGCTGGGCTCTCCCGGCAGAACAGGGAGGGTTGTTGGGTAGGATCCTGTGTCCAGAGCCAGCAGCCGTTCGCCTCCTGGCAGGTTGCCAAGGTGGCAAGGGCTGTCACCCAGGCCCACGTTGAGCACTTACAAACTTCATGACAAAAACTCCGACCTCCCCCACCTCCACACATCCTGCGTGACCCAGGCAAACCGTGCCGCCTAGAGAACGTCTCCTAGTCGTGTCACGTCACTGTCCCTCCATGTGCAGGGCTGTAACAAGCCAGGGGCCTGCCTGAGGAAGGAAGCCAGGGCGCCAGTAGAGGGTTTATTTTCCATTAGAGATGGAAGGGCAGGTTGGCAAGACTCCCCCCCCTCCCCCCGGAAGCAGAAGCCCCTTCATATTGGAGGGAAATCTATGAGCAGGGAGGGAGGACACCTGACCAGGCTTCTCTGCTTTCAGCCCGGCAGCTATTTTAGGTCCTTTGATACAACCTGAGGCTAGTCGAGGCAGGGCTGGTGCGAGGGAGACCTGAGGCCTGGTCCAGGGGACTTCCGTAACAGAGGAGAGGGGAGCGAACCCCTTTGCAGGCTGAACCAGGGCAAAGCAGGCCTGGATCCCTGTGGCCGTGGCCCAGAGATGGCGCATTCCCAGGGAATTCACCTCCTTAGCTGCAGGGAACAACTCCGCTGCCTTGGCCCAGCCCTCGCCCTGCAGGGTCATTCTCCCCTTGAAATTGATGGAAGTCATGCCCCCGATTTCAGGATCCATGGCACAAAAGAATGGCCGCACTGGGTGAGCCCAATGGTCCATCCCGCCCATGTCCTGTCTTCCCCCAGTGGCCAGTGCCAGGGGCTGCAGAAGGAATGAACAGAACAAGGAATCATCGAGTGAATTCATCCAATCGGCCATTCCCAGCTGCTGGCAGAATTAGGGGCATCCAGAGCATGGGGCGTGTCTTTGACTCTCTTGGCTACCAGCCATTGATGGACCTGTCCTCCAGGTTTGGGAACCCAGTTACACTTGTGGCCTTCACTCCATCCCCTGACAGCAAGGGCCCTGGGTTGAACACCAAAGGGCCTGAGTTCTGAAAGGGGCTTAGCACCTCTTCATGGCATGAGCCGCGGACGCTCCCTGTCTCTGCATCAGGCCCTGCAGGGTGAGTGTTCTCTGACAGCTGTGCTCTCCTGTTACAAAGCCCAGCCAGGTTAATCAGGCAAGCACAAAGGGAGGGGCAGGAGGAAGGGGACACCTCTCCAATCCTGTGTGCCGGCAGGACGAGGGGCAGGGGAGAGAGAAGCTGACCGGGGTGTCCTACCAGCAGGATGGGGGCCCCCTGCCAGGGAAATCCACCCTGGGTGAAGAGGAAGGAAAGAAAACCCAAGGGACAGATGCAAGTGGAACTCTTCTTGGCTGGTTTCCAGTGAGGCTGGGGCAGTGGCCAGTGTGGCTAGCAGCCTAGGGGCTCACAGTGCCAGCCCAGGGACCTCACCATGCCGGGAGCAGTCAGCCAGCTCCCCCGCAGCCTGGCCAAGCGCTCGAAAGCGAGGATGCAGTACCATGCCTTGGAATCACAACTGGTCCCCAGCTCTGCCGCTGACACTCCTCCACCTGCTGCTTCCATGTCCCCAGGGACCCGTGCAGCTCAGTAAGATCCCACCCCTGCTGCAGAGTGGCCGGGAGCTGGAAACCATGGCACCCGGCAGGGTGCGCACACGTGCTGGGGGTGGCCCCGGCTCTGTATAACACAGCAGCGACAGCAGGAGCACTAGGGCTCAGGCCAAGCCAGACAACCGCACGCTGGGACTTGTCGTCTTTAGCTGCTGGGGATGAGGCTCAAGGGGGAGGGGGACGACAAGGGAAAAAAAGGGGTGACATCCTTTCCCCCATTAAGGAGAAAGGCCGCAGGGTCACAGCCACCAAGACCTGCACCGTCCCCTCCCCACCCCTTCCAGCCCAGCAGCAACCCATTCCAGAGAAAAGCAAACAGCCTCCTGGAACCCAGGCTCGGGGACGGGAAGAGTTCTGAAGAGTCTGGGAAGAGGTTGCTGCTGCAACTGTCCTTGCCCCAAGAGCCCTAGGTCAAAGGGCAGCATATTGACACAGCCCAGAGAAGAACTCCTCACGGACAAGGGATCACAGAGCAGACCAGAGACCTGGGATGAATGGACATGCGCCGCTGGTGGTCAGAACACAGGCTGTGCGCGCCCTTGGCGTGGGTCAGTGTGTGTGGGGAGAGGTACCTGCCTTCACATGGGGTGTGCAGGGCACCGACGGGGTGATGTGTGCATTCATGCCAGGTGCAGACAGGTACATGCAACCCCTGGTGCTGCATGCAGGCGTTTGTTGTGTTTGCGTGTGGGGTGAGTGTGTGCTCCCTCGGGTTACAGGGGGTCGGGCTGAGATGGGAAAGGAGGAGGAGGCGCTGTCCCTCTGTCTGATCAAAAATCAGTCATTCATCAGGGAGACTGCACCCAGCTAAACCAATCAGTAAAAGCAGCCGAGGGTGTTAAAGTTTAATAGAGATCCTTGGGAAAAGGCAGGTAAAACGGTCCCCACAGAGAAGGGGGAGCCTCCCAGAAGGGCCCTAGGCTCTGAGAGCAGGGGGCAGCTGCAAACCTTTCGTACACGTACCCCGTACGGGCTCATCTCCGCTGGAGTACAGCCCAGTGCCGACGGCTACCCTGGAGGGGCTGTTCCTCGGGTTCTCTCACCAGATAAAGCTTCAGAGAAACCCCAAGGCATTAGCCTGGGTAGGGAACATAGCAAAGGGACCGTGTACGCTACAAACTGCAAGTGTTTGTAAGCAGAGCAGGAGACGAGCCCGTTGCGAGGGGAGCCCCTGCCCGCGTTGCACTGATACTGTAATGGGGTCCTGCTGGGGTCTCTGCAGACCAGCCGCGGCCGGTCCCTAGTGCAGTGCTAGCTCCGCCTGCCCTGGGTTCCCGTGGGGCCGAGGAGCAGCAGGGACGTTTGCTAAGTGCTCTGGAAACACAGGGCTGCTCCCCTAGGGCAGACACACTGATAGAGACCCTAAAGTCTGCTCCTTCCAGAGGAGAAAAGCAGCAGCAATGAAGCCCAGGGCCCCTGCTCCAGCAAAGCCCAGTTTCTGGGTCACAGCCCAGGATTGCTGGCTAATGGATTCACCCGCCGGATTACCTGGGGCAGAGGGACACCGGCTCGCAATGAACCATACGAGCGAAAGCTCAGCCGGGTTAAACCCCCATTAACAAAGCAAACTTTGGGCTCCATAGCCCTGCTGAGCCTCTGGCACCCTGCCCATCACCCACAGGTGCAGTGGCACTTTGCAGCAGAGAGGCACATGCGGCTTTGCCAGCTCCCGCAGGCGCCCACAATTCCTCTGCGCTAAGAAACAAACCTGACTGCCTGAGCCTCCGGCGGCTGGAGATTTTTTCTTTTCTTTTAAAAACTAGACATTGAGCATCTCGCCCTTCGGCCAAGTGATAACCCCTCTCCAAAAATACCCCTCCGGCCCGCGCACAGCCCGGGAGCCTCCCACAACTCTCCTGGCCGCCAGCGCCAGCGTCTCCTTTTGAGGTAGGTGTGTGTGTCCCCCCGCACCCGGGCACAGGCACGGCGGCTCAGTCACATGACCAGGGTGGAGTCAGACAGGCAGCTGAGCGTCTGAGGGATGACGGCTTTCTGGAGGGCTCCGCCGGTGTATCTGATCAGAGGCAAACTCTGCGTGCAAGCGTTGGGCTCCAGGGACTTGGCAGCTTCCTCGGCATCTCTCGAAAGGAGAGCTTTGCTGCGGGGAAAGGGAACACCATGCCGCTCAGTGACTGAGGGGGAGGCTGCTGTCAAAGGCCACGGAGCTACAGGGAAAGGGAAGCTTTGAAAGCTCGTCTTGGCCCATGCCTGCAGACATCCCAGCCGCTGCCAACATCTGCAGCCGGCCCTGCCTGGCAGGAGTTTGTAGCCGCGGTGGGGCAGAGGTTTGAGGGAGACGCAGTGCACTCTGGACAACGGGGCGGTTCTGCTAGTTATGAAGCAGCTGTGGGTACTGTTTGCATGCCCTGCACACCTGACTGGGGCGAGCTCCCGCCATGCCCAGTCCAGCCCCATGGGCGGGGTGCTCAGAACCCAGAAGACTCCTTCAGTCACACACCCGCTCCCATTGGGCTAGCTTGACTATGTCTTAAAAAGC
This sequence comes from Mesoclemmys tuberculata, assembly GCA_007922155.1. NCBI lineage: Eukaryota > Metazoa > Chordata > Testudines > Chelidae > Mesoclemmys > Mesoclemmys tuberculata. The sequence continues at coordinate 72,516,603 of ML675620.1, read as the reverse complement.
CAAGGCAGGTTGGGTAGACCCACCTCACCCCCACGCCCCGCTGCTCTCCCTGTCAGTCTCAGCTCCTCCATACAGCAGCCCCAAGGCCAGGTACGTCCCCTCCCCCCGTCCTTGCCATAGCTCCTGCAGACAGCAGCCCCGTACAGACTGAGTGAACTTACCTGAATCGGCCCGATTCCAGCTTGCAGAAGCCATTCAGGTGGACGTCACCCTTCAGGAAGAGGTGAGATCTTGGCAGTGACCACTGGGGGGGGAAGAAAGGTGCTTCAAGCAGCTGGCACATGGCAAAATTCCCCCTCAGCTCAGAGACCAGCTGCTCCCCCCCTTCACAGGGCACGGAAGGGTTGCCCAAAGGGCACCTGTCACACGCGGTGTATCTGCACTGCGATCTTTGGCTCGCACCGGCAGGCCACTGCATCAGCCTCCACACCAGAACCGATTGACTGGTACTGAGATGCCCCCACCGCGGGGCCGTTAGCTTCCCTGACAGCGGGTGGAGAGAAAGCAGTTCAGTTTCACATCTCCTGCCGCGGCTCTGTGCGTTAGGGGTGTGGCCAGGCCGTTGGATGCGCTCTGCTTGCACCGTGACCAAGTGCAGACTGCTGGCAGGAGATGACAGCCAGTGCCGGGGGGAGACAGACACCAGGGCCCAGCCGAGCAGCACCGTCAGCAGGGAGATGGTCGTTTCCCTGGCTGCACTCTCAGGACCCATCAAATGGAGGCCCTACAGGCCTTGGCTGTCACACTTTGCTGACCAAATCTCCCAGCCTGGTGGGAGCGGAGCGCTGCCTGGCCCAAAAGCAGGTTTATTTTCACGACCGAACCCGGTTTTACCGAAGTGGGATCAGTGGCAGAGTTAAGAGTGTTCCCTTGCGGAGGGCTTGCCATGGCCAGTACAACGCATTATAGTTAGCGTTCAGACACGCCCTCAGCACCCAACGCTTTGGCTGATCTACTGACTGGCCTGGCCTGGCAGGGCGCACCCCAAATCCTTGAAAGCCTCGACAAGAGAGGGCAGCACCAGACAGAGCTAAGGGCAGTGAGACCAGGGAAACCTGCAGCAGCTAAGGGAGAGAGACAAAGCTAGAGGGTGACTGTGGACGATGGAGACCCAGAGACGTGTGGCTTCCTCCCACCCTTGCTCAGAAGCAGGAAAAGCCCCTTGGATGTGTGACACTTGGCCAAAATGAGCTCCTGGTCCCGGCGAGGGAGGTTCAGACACATGGTGAGGGACAGCCTTGTGGACAGTCAGATTGATACAGCTCGAAAGAAGACACTCACCATCTGAGCCAAGTCCATCCCTGCCCCGGTAAGGTACCCTTTGTGACACCAGTTTCTTAACAGATCCAAACCTAGACAAGGACGGACATGCAGTGAGACGTGGGCAATACAGAGAGCGTTTGTACAGAGACAAGTCCACACCATGCTGGGTGTCCCCAGCCACATCCAGAAACGGCAGCATTTGCCAGCATGGCCCCTTAAGCCTGGCCTCCCGCATATGGCAATGGCCAATATGGGGTGCTTCAGGGAAGGTGGTGTCCCTATAGTTCACCAGAACAATTTAGGAATAGAGCTAGCTCTCTCATCATCAGCTTCTTAAGAAGCTAAGAACAGCCAGGCTGGGGCAGCCCAATGGTCCTTCTTGCCCAGCATCCTGTCTGCCAAAAGTGGCCAAAGCCAGGTGCTGCAGAGGGAACGAACAGAGCAAGCGATCAGTGAGTGATCCATCCCGTCGGCCATTCATGGCCTCTGGCAAACAGGCTAGGGACACTTTAGAGCATGGTTTTGCATCCCTGCCCATCCTGGCAAATAACCATTGCTGGACCTATCCTCCAGGAAATTATCTAGTTCTTTTTTTAACCCTGTCACAGTCTTGGTCTTCACAACATCCTCTGGCAAGGAGTTCCACAGGTTGATTGTGCACTGTGTGAAGAAATATTTCCTTTTGTTAATTTTAAACCTGGTGCCAATTAATTTCATTTGGTGATCCCTAGCTTTTGTGTTATGAGGAGTAAATAACATTTCCTTATTTACTTTCTCATGATTTTATAGACCTCTTATCATATCCCCCCTTAGTCATCTTTTTTCCAAGTTGAAAAGTCCCAGTTTTATTAATCTCTCCTCAAATGGAAGCTTTTCCATACCCTTAATTTTAGCTGCCCTTTCTGCAGCTTTTCTAATTCCAATATATCTTTTTTAAGATGGGGTGACCAGATCTGCATGCCATATTCAAGATGTGGGCGTATGCAGCAATATGATATTTTCTGTCTTATCATCTCTCCCTTTCCTAATGAGTCCCAACATTCTGGTAGCTTTTTGGACTGCTGCTGCACATTGAGCGGATGCGTTCAGAGAACTTTCCACAATGACTCCAAATTCTCTTTCTTGAGTGGTAACAGCTAATTTAGACCCCATCATTTTGTACGAATAGTGGGGATTCTGTTTTCCAATGTGCATTACTCTGCATTTATTGACACTGAATTTCATCTGCCATTTTGTTGCCCAATCACCCAGTTTTGTGAGATCTCTTTGTAACTCTTAGCACTCTAATTTGGACTTATCTATCTTGAGTAATTTTGTACTAGCTGCAGATTTTGCCACCTGACTGTTTATCCCTTTTTCCAGATCATCTATGAACATTCTTATTCTTGTGCTGGAGGAGGAGATTTGGTGACTTTCTCCTAGCGGGGCAGCAACAAAGAGTGCCCACAAAAACAGTCTCTTTCCAAACCCAGCTGCCCTGCTCCCTCTGGGATCCGAGTCCCTCCTGTGTGAAGAAAAGCTGTGATCCAACAACCCCTGCCTTTACAGAGCTCTAAGGCTGGCAACATAGTCTGGGTAGCTGGATGGGAAAGGTGACGACCGTGACTGGAATTCTTTGAGTCGAACTCTGCCCATGGCACGTCTCAGGAGCGGAAACACCCAGGTCATCTCGAAGCGGAAGGGATATTACATTTTTAACTGCACCAAGGCAGCCTGATCTCATCATAGGGCTCATTAGATCGGCTGGTTAATATTCGAGCGGCAACAGCCCAGTTCAGCGATCCTAAATGCCCTGAAGCTCTCGCCAGGCTCCCTGCCAGCTGCATTATACATAGAGTCCAGCCGTGAAAAGGGCCTCATAAAAAGCAAAGCACAGAGTCAGCGTTGTCCCCTTCTTGGCGGCTGGGAACTGCTGTAAGACCTTCAGCTGCCTTGAGATTTAAGAAGCCGGAGGATGTGGGCTAGGCAACGTGAGGCCACCTTGCTGGAATTACCATGGCTCTGCTGCCCAACATGGGCACATTTAAAGGAGGGCTTGTTTTTGGCCAGAGCTGAATGCTGTCCTTCAATGACCTTTCAACACATCCCAGTCCTGAAGAAAACGCATTTTGTAGCTTGGGAGAGGTGAGAGGCAATTCAGCCTACAACCTCTGCACCACCCAATTGTTCCACAAGAGACAATGGGATGTTTTGCATTCAGCTGCCAGCCTGGGCCAGAAAAAGGCTGGTTTCTAAGGGGAACTGTATGGAACGTCCATGAGTTTATGGGGAAAGGTAGGATTTGTGCCCTTTTCAGAGGCAGAGGAAATGCCTGGCGGGGTTATTTTGCTTCCCTGCTTGTTTAGAAGGATCTCTGATATTGCTGGCGTACTCTGAGGTCTTCAATGGACACTGTGAGGTCAGCTCTTCAGAGGACAGGAGGGAGATGTTGCCTCAAAGATTGGCCTCTTAAGTGGTTATAGGGTGTTTGACAGACTCTTAAACAGACTAAAGAGAAATCACTTCCTCTCTCAAGCAAGGGCTGGTCTAAATGAACAAGTTCATGGTGAAAGAGTTTGGGTGTGACTTTAAAGCACAATAGCTATTGTGCACAAGCAATGCTATTCCACGCTGAGTACCCTTGTGCACTTTAGATTAATCCACTTCCAAAGCTTTTCCAGGCTTTTCCCTCATGTACACAACCCCTCACCTTGATAGCCCATGTCAATCCTGTTAGCTGAAGATACCCAGTCTTCCAGGAAAGAAGACCTGAACGTCTAACATTTAAAAAGCAAAATCCTCCCCTCACTTCAGAAGCCTTATTCATACTGTACATAACAGCAAGAGAAGGGAAGAGAAGCCCGATTCTCCCCCCACTTCACAGCTTGCCTGGCAGGAACAAATCCTAGCAGACTGCAGAAGTTTCCCCGGTGGTTTTTAAACCAGTCTGAACATCCCCTGTTGTGCTGGGATCTCAAACCATAGCAGAGGGCCAGTGCCTGGGGAACAGCAAGTGCAAATGATGAGAACTAAGCAAAACTGACACGTCTAATGCCACGTGTCTAATGCTAACTACTTCTCATTTTTACTCCCCTCAAAGAGCAGAAATGGAGAGGAAGTTTCCATTCTCTGGTCCTCGGATGTGACCAGAAGGGCCGGAAGTGTGCAATGAGGCTTGCGTTATGTATCTGGAGGCAGCACGTGGCCCTTCCGGGTGGTCGGGGGGCAGGGGAGACTTGTAGCGCCTCTGTATAGGGAGTGATGGCGAATTCTAATGGGTGCCAGGAACACCAACCAGTGCTTTTGCCAAAGGGCTGCGCTCATTTTGCGGGAGACAGGGGCAGCCTAGCCTAATGCACAGGGGACGGGCATGCTGTGACACCCCAAAGGGGAACAGCCCATATCTCAGCAGGGTTCTGCCCACAACAGGGAACATGGCATACTAACCTTTTCACACCCTGACTGTGGTTGATGGGCACCCTAGTCAGTTGTGGCCACTTGTTCAGAACCAGTTACTACGAACAATGATCCACCAGGAGAGATGCAGCAGGCACTGCAGAAGCACACCATGGCATGTGAGCACAAGGGGCTAATCCGCGGCCGGCAGCACACACAGATCTCTCAGGGAAGCAATGGCGCTTTTGGGTGGGCAGTCAGCTGGCACCAAAACCTTCCGCAGAAGGCCAGATGGTACCGACTGGCCAGGGGCCTGGTGTGTGTGCTTCTGAATACAGCACTGGGTGAGCCGGGTGACAAGACAACCCCTCCCTGGCCAGCCGAAATCAGGCAGGGCACGCCTCTCAGGGTTGCCTCGTCTTGGGCTGTCCACGCATTAATGGCTGCTCAGCATTTGTGATCCGACCTTCACAGCCGCCGAGCTTTCCTCCCAGGTGCCCGACAGAACAAGCTTCCCCCTGCTACTGTGAAGACAGCCTGCTCTGCTCAGCTTGCTGCCCTAGCTATCTAGAGCCACGAGCAGGGGCTGCCCTGGTGCAGCAGCAGAGGCGGGAGCACCTGGGCTGAGATTTCCAGGGGCAGTTGGTTACCTTTGGGTTTGTTCAAGTAATATTTCGACTCCCACTGGGCAGCGAGGATGTTGAAGTAGCGAGGCTGCTCAAAGAAGCGCAGGTACCGCATGGAGATTCGGGTCGGGAACACCCGCTCAAACTGTCCGCGCCGAGCAAACTCGTCCTCTGTCTCCACCAGCACCCGCACATCGTCCGGAGTCAGGATGTCCAGGATGGAGGAGTAGAAATCCTGCAGCCCAGAGTGCACCTGGGTCATGAAGAACTAGAGAATCCCATGCCCCTCCCCTACTGCTCAGCCCTACACTGCTTTCCAGCCTAGGATAGCAGCGCACGGATGTCCCTGGAGCGGCAGGCAGGCATTACGGAGGTGGAAACGGAGGCACAGAGGTTAACTACTTGCTGCAGAGTCCCAAAGGAGGCATGGCAGAGCTGGGACCCCTAGAGTTTAAGGCCAGAAGAGACCCCCACATCATCCAGCCTGAGCTCCGGTATATCACAGGCCACCCATACACAGTGCCCGTACGCTAACCCAACAGCAGGCATGAGATCAGAGTACCACAGCCCACAGGAGACTAGGCTGTTATGTCCCATAGGCAGAGAGCAGGAGGGGCCGAGGTGCACCAGTGCTCTAGGCTCCCACAATGGCAGGGAACTGATGAGATGAGACAGACCCAGATAACCCTGGCAAGCGACAGGTGCCCCACACTCCAGACAAGTGACAAGCCTCCAGGGTCACTGCCAATCTGACCCAGGGAAAAATTCCTTCCCGCCCCACATATGGCGACCAGCTAGGCCCTGCGCATGTGAGCAAGAGCCAGCTAGCCCAGCAGCGGAGAGGGAGAATGCTCAGAGTCAGTTAAGAGCCCTGGCCCTCCCTGCCCAATGTCCCATATCCCTGGTGCTTCAGAGGAAAGAGATTTAAAAAACCTCTGAGTGCATTGGGGAGAAAGCCCCCTCCTGACCCTGTCTGATTGAAACCTTGAAGCACGAGCTTTAGGAACATGATATATAAACCAGAAGTGAGCCCCAAGGCTATTGAGCCCTGCCTCCCCCGCCCCCTGCAAACAATGGCACATATCCATTTATCCCGCTTTCTCTCTCAACTAATGAATTGTTTGTCAGGGCACCTGTCAGATAATGATCACCCAATGACAACGACAACGCTGAGAAGAGAGGTGGGATGCCAGGATTTAACCACAGCAAACATTGCACAAGTGGCATGAAAACAGCTGCTGAGGAAACTGGGCTGTTAGAGTTTTAAGCAAATAAAGGGTGAAAACCAGAAGTTCCAGAGAAGCAGCAACATTTGACAAACTCGACTGACACCCAATTGTCCCAGTCAGAGGGGATGCACTGGGAAAAGGAGGTAAATAGCAGGGGAGTGAAATACAGGAACATGCCACATGACAGCTCATCGAGAGGAAGAGGGGGCGAGTGCTGGGGAAAAGATGTGCCTCACACCTGATCAGGTAGCTTCTGTGTCAAGTAATAAGCTCTCTTCATCTTCTCTGCTGTGAATTGCTCAGGGGCCGACTTCGGCTTCTCCTTCGTGGTGCTGCTTAGACTAAGCAAAGGACACATGCAGTCAGTATTTCCCCACCAAATGACATGCTCAGCCAAGTCAGTACTTCCTGCTTCCCCCGGAAACACTATCAGCCAGGACACACCCTGGGCAACATTCTGCCCCTCAACAGCATCTTTCATCCAAGCATCTCAAAGCGAGCTGCACACCTGCAGAGGAGTTCGGGAACACTGTGGGAGGACATCAGTCAGCACTGAACCACGGCAACAGCTTAAGAGCACACAATGGCCTTAGGCCAGGAAGTAAAGAGCCAGCTCACAACTGTCTGGAATGGCAGGGAGAAAAGGGAACTGCCAGATATGGAAAGCGGCTGGACCGGGGTTTATAGCTGACGGGATCTGCAGTGATCAGGATCTCCGTTTCGGGTCTCCTCTAACAGATGACACATCCAGCAGCACAGCTCCCCTCCCTCTAAGCTTGGGGCACTGGTTCAGTGCAAAAGGGAAGAGAGCCAGCGACCGAATGACTAACATTGCTTCCGAGGGATTCCTAGCACTGACCTGGCTTGGCTCGGTAGTTCCAAGAGCAGGTGGCCAGGTGAGATTTGAACGGGAGAGGAGAAACACTGCTAATGTTAACTGACCAGAGATCCAGCCTATATTGAGGCACCGACAGATAATTCTAGGCTCTGCAAATACCAGTAGCCAACTCCCGAACTGTTCTGATTAGCTGGTAACATGGCAGCAATTCAGCGAAGCATTTACAGGTTCATTTCGATACCAAGCGTTGGGAGACCGGCTGCTCCTGCAGCAGTAACATGCTACGTTTACAGAGGTCCAGAGTGTGTATTTTACAGCCACTCGTACGCAAGTAATTGGACCGGCTGCCCCTCAAACCAGTCTCTGGTCAGTGGTGTGCAGAGGCTGGGAAGCATAGTGGGCACACGAGCGTATAAGGCAGCCGGCAGAATTAGGAGCAAGAACTAAATCCGTTTGATCACCCCCTCCATGGCTGTTCCGAGCCAGTTACATTTGGAGTTGGGGACAGAAGAGCGGGCAGCACTCTTCTCACCCCTCGGTTCTATTTTAATAAAAGCCAAAGCTAAGCGGCTCCAAGCCATACGCTGCAGATCTATGCAGAAGCCATAATCAAGTGCCCGGACCATTGCTGGAGGGACGTGTCACTGGTGACCAGTCCCTGAATGCAGACTGTAGGCTACGCTTTCAGAAGTGCAGGGAAAGTGACTAACTGCAAACTAAACAGGCACAACTGCCCGTGTGAACTCGTGGCTGGAGCCAAGCTACAGACTTGCCAGAAGTACAGCGAGTACCCCGTATCGTTTCCCCTCCTTGATACCCCCTGGGGGTGAAGGAGTGCTCACCCGCAGCAAGAAACCTCTCCTCCCCCGCCAGGAAGAGGAAATATTTAATGTGGGAACAGCACCGAGAAGGGCACATCCTTTCTGAGAGAAGTGAAGAACAGGCCCCAGATGCACCTCCCAGCACTAAATCTGGTCCCGTTGCTGCCTGCAAGGGGGTGAGTAAAATCTGCCATGGTGCCACTCCGGGCTCACGGAGGCCTTGAGGGTTTAATAATGGAAATAGAGTGGCTGGTTACATACAGGAGGGTCACCGCTAATGGAGCATGCTGGAACCTGCGGTCTGCAGGCTACCTCTGTGTGTTACGATCAGGGCAGCCACAGGCCACTTTCCCATGGGTCAGCCTCACTTTGCTCTGTCAGCCTGGCTGAGAGCCTCCGCGGTGGGGAAATGCCATGGAGCGCCTGCAGACAGGGACACCCGTCCCTGCCAGAGGGTCAGGAAGGAAGAGGCCACAAAACTAAGCCCTTCTCAAGCCTCGCCCTGACCTGATGGTGGAGCTGCTGGCACTCCCTGTGTCCGAAGTCCCCTCGGCCACGCTGGGCAGGACAAAGCCAGCCAGGTTGAGGAGATCACGGATCATCTGGCCCTTGATGCTCACGTCCAGCGGCGAGTTGGAATGGAGGCTGTGAGGAAAGCGAACAGACTTGTCTGAGTTCCAGGCTGGAGGCTGCAGGGACTGGGTAACCCGCCCACCTCCCCCAACTTGTCTGGGTTCAGCCTGATTCAATGCCCGTGGCAACTATGAAATCAACAAGGCTGGGGACTAGCGCCCTGCTCCACGGGACAAGGGACATCATGGGCAGCCTCAGGCTGCCTTGAATAAACGTCACACCACCTGTCCTAGCCGGAGCCCAGCGAGGGAATTCAGTCTTCTCAGCCCTCAGCTTCTCTCGAGGACTAAGGGGGATGGCTGGTGCCTGAGTAAAAACTGGAGCCACAAACTCATTTCACTGGTGCCAACGGGCAGCTCAGAGATGCTCGTAATGTTCACTCCTGCCATCTCGAACGTAAGAACCGCTGAGCTATCCCTTATGGCAGAGGGCATCTGACACGGCAGACGGGCACAGGGCTAACTACAGACCCAGCACACGCTGGGCGCTCCCCGCTCGGCGCAGAGAGACGCGGGGGGACACCGGCGGCCTACCTGGGGGAGATGTTGACTTCCAAGATCCAAGGCTTGAGGTTTTCGTCCAGCATGACATCGAAGCCAAAGAGCTCGTGACAGCAGTACGGACGCCGCACGTACATTTTCACCAGGCTGTTGACGTAGGGCTCAGACCTGACAACAAGGAAGGAGAGGCTTGGTTTCGGACAGGGAGGCCACGGAACATTTAAGCCACCTGCAGCACAATACGTTCCTAGGCTGTGCACTACACCCCAGGCATTTAAATGCAGCATGCCGCCATGCCTGGATCTAAATTCAGGTCCCGAGTGACCCCCACCTAGTACAGCATGAGCAGGATTCACAAGAAGCGTCTTCCAGCCCAAGGCTTGGAGGATCTGCCGTAAGAATAAGATTCCCCTCAGCACCACCAGAGAGCCTTTCTCCCTGCCTCTTCCCCAGCCAGAGAAGGGTCAGGGAGGCTAAGCAGAGACATGAAGCACGGAGCATGCTGCCCTCTAAGGCCTCCTGGGCACACACCGTCAGATACTCACTCACACAGCCCTAGAGGTCTCTCTCCACTTATCTCGTGCTGCTATTGCGGCATCAAGGACAGAAAGCTGAATCAAGGGAGGCTTGGTGGGACAGCCAAGAGACGAGGGCTTTCAAGCAGAGCCCAGTGGTGTCAGGAAAGAAGAAGGGGGCTGCAAACAGCAACAGCTGCTGTGGACTCTCCTGCAGAGAGGAGGGTGGGAGGGGCCCGTAGGACTCACGCAATGATTGTTTTGATAACGATGTCCTTGATCTTCTCCCAGATGGCCTCACTGTTCACCCCCTTTTGGCTCAGGTAGCTCCAAAGTGCCTTCAGTGCCCTGGGAAGACAGAGAGCAAAGGGAAGTCATCAGGCCGCCAGGCACCTGGTCTAACACTGCCTCCTGGCATTCCCTTCCCATGACTTGTCAGTCCCAGCACATCAGAGGTTAAAGGTGGTTGTTGGTGGAGGAGTGGGGGGAACGGAGGAACTGGGAGCTGCTTCCTTGATCTGCCCTTAGCTAAGTGACACTGGCCCCCTCCCCTAAGAAAGAGGAGCCACGGCTCACCAGGGAATGATCAATCAGGGCTGGGGCGGCAGGCGGGCAGGGCCCCCGTCACAGAATGAGAACCCCTCACCCTCCCTTTCCAGCAGGCAATTGCCCTCACGTTCTGGCTACTGCTCTCCCTGGGTGCGACCAAAGAACAGGAATACTGAGGAGAACTATTTTGGGCACCACATTTAGATGAGTACCTAGTTGTTGGTGGGATGCCCCCACTTAACAGGGGTGAATCCTGCTGGATCCCAGCACAAAACCACCCCTCCAACATTCCTTCCCAGGGAGCATCTCGAGGCAGCTACCAGGATCCAGCTACATTCCAAGAGACATTTCGGAGCCAAAGCAGCTTCCGCAAGGCTTTATGGGTTAGGGAAACAGGGATCCGCGAGGTTTGTCTGTCTAAAGGTTTGTCGGAGATTCCCACACCACACACAGAGGGGTACGAAGCAAATCAGGCCATCCAGACACTCAGCCAGGGGTCCTCAATTCTGTCCAATGATGACCCTGCTGGCAAGTGGCCAGGAACCCAAGGGCTATGCTTCATGCGGGTGAGATGGAGAAGGTTACAGCTGCCTTCATCTTTAACATGGAAACTGCTGGTCTCAGTAGGCAATGCTGCACATCTTGATCTGGACAGGCAAGCTGCATTGTACACCATTTATTCTGAAATATTCTGAAGGACCCTGGACACCACAGTGTCTATACGCAGGCAGGAATAGGATGGCAGACTGGGAACTAGTCACCATGGGGGCACCGTTACATGGCAGAGGAGAGCAGCCAGCGGACCACTGGAGAACACCCCAAGACAGAACAGCCCCTCTTCCCCACTTTGAAGTTCAGCCCTGCTCTGAAGTGATTCGAAGCCGCTCTCCAGTGTGCGCCTGTTGTGTCAGCCCCTTGGTGCTGGGAGAGGGGGCTGCATTCTAGCCCCATCCGCCCTGCCGAGGAGCTGGAGTCTAGCCAGGCACACGCATCAGAATTGTTAACGAAGTTCCAAGGCACAGCCAAATTCTGTCCCCAGAAATACAGTTGCTCAAGTGCTCAGTTCTACCTCTGTACCCCCAAATTGGTCCAGTGGGGGTGGAAAGGTTAATGAGGACAGTCCGGAGACAGAAGGGTTGCACAGATGTCAATCAGGCAGAAAATGACTAGTAGAATCTTTCCCATAGGGGATGTTCTGTGAGTCAGTCAGAACCCAGCACAACCCAGAGATTCCAGGAGCGCTCGCGGGGGTGACAGCACGAAGCTGTTTTTCTGGTAAATTGATCTGAACTGACTGAATCACAACCATGGTGTCAGCGGTGCCATTTTGAGGGAGACTTCGCAGCGCAGACCTGAAACATAGGGGTTCTAGAGCAACATCAGAGCAGAGGGTTGCCCAGCAGGGCATGCGCTTTAGCAGGTGTGTGGCAGACGTGATCTAGAGGACTGAGACCTAGGTTCTACCCCCAGCTCTGCCAGTGACCCCCCCTCTAACCTTGACCAAGCTGCCTGCCCGCTCCCTGCCTCAGTTTCCCCATTGAACACAGGGATGATACCGCTCCACCCTTTCAAAGCGCTCTAAGCTCCGGGGATAGAAGTACGATATAAATGCTACTAGCAGCAAGATACTGTACAGCAAGTCAGAGTGCAGAGGAAGGAAGTGGCCCTTGCCCTGGCCTCTGCAAACATTATGTACGCAGCCCTTACCACTTGTGCCCCTGACACGCAGTCTCGTCCGAGTTGGATTTGTACTCCGTGTTCTTCTTGTTCACGCTATAGTTGGTCAGGTGCATGAACTTGTTGCTGAGGCTCTTCATGGAGGAGGAATACCTGAGCCAGGGGAGGAGGAGGAGGAACAGGGCGATCTGATACCAAGCAGCTGCTGCCAAGAGGTGTGGGGCAGGTGGCGTGAGCTGGGAGCTCCATTCCAATCCCAGCTCCAACCCAACCTCGCTGCCTCGCGTTTCCCAGCCTCATCAACAGCTCTCATGCCCACCATGCAGGGGGCTCAGAACTGAAGGCAGAAGATAACACGGTCTTGGACATCCCCAGGCCCCTCAGCCAAGCACTAGCAGTTGTGCTCACTTTCCCGTATATGGGGCAGACAGTGTCCCCTCCCCGAATCGAACCTATCAACACAAGCGATGTCCCAGCAGGGGAGCAGCTGTCTAACAAACCATGGCCACTGGCTGTCGAGAGGCTCCAGCCTGCGGACCCCACATCAGCCATCCACCCTCCCCACTGCAGACCGCGCTGCCCCGGCGAGACCTACTTGCAGCTCGCAAAGCGTACTAATCCGTCTCTGAACAAGTAGATCCTGAGGGGATCATAGCAAGTGACGTAAACATAAATCCTCAAGTCAAACTTGCTTCCGCCAATGAGGTAGGGTTTGTGCAAGTATCTGTAAAGGAGAACAAGACAATCCGGTGAGCGGGACAAACTCTGCGCGGTGCAGGGCCTGGGCGGGGGCCTGCCCTGGACACTGCTACAGGAGATGCAGCGTCTCCATGATGAGAAGAGACCAGGGCCAGCACAGGGGTAACTCCGGGAATCCTGGGGATTCCTTTAAGTGCTTTCCCACTGAGCAGGCTGCAAACTCCCAGCTTGGCTTGGGGAGTAAAGCTGGGGGGAATTTCCTGCCCCAAAATGTCCTTTTTGTAAAAATTGAAATTTCCCCCTGGAAAATTTTGATTTTGCTGAAAAATTTTGATTTTCCATTGGAAAAAATGGCAGTGATGGCTCCTCATCTGGAAGACTCTTGTCAGCTGGCAGAAAGTGAGACTGACCGGGCCCTGGGGGGCAGGCAGCCAGCAAGCTGAAGGATTCCGTTTTGGTTCTCCTGCATTTGCCTGGAAATCCCTTCCTGTGAAAAATTCCACGTTTTTACATTTTCATCCCAATTTGGGAGGGAAAATTTTTCAAAATCGTGAGTTTTCGCTGGAACGAATTTCCATTTTCCAGCCAGGTCTGTTTCAACCTCAAGGGGAAGTCTTGCCTGCGAGTGTATTGGGAAAAGGTTCGTTTCTGAGTGGTTTGCCTGTAGGATTCACAGACTCCCTGGCTGGAGCAAAAAGCCACCAGGATTACACTGCAACAAGCTTCTATATTTCACAGAGGGAGAGCTGAAGTTGGAGCTTCTGCCTGACTGATCATTAGGCTGGTGTTGGAAGAAACTATTTCAGAGCATGCCACAAACTATTTCACACAGAAGAAGGTTTCCTCCAAGTATGTTTCTGGAAGCAGCTCTGGAAAGGGAATCACGCACCCGTGGCCCTCGTCTCTAACTAACGGCCAAAGCCACTGAACGATGGGCAAGACGACACAGCTTCATTAATTCTTCAGTACAAACAAAGGTTTCCTGATCTACGTCAGAGGCTCATGTCCCACTGGGCCAGGGGCTGCAACCACCTGCTCTGAGGCCTCAGGCTGAAGCAAAGACCAGAGGGTGGAAGTAGATTCTAATCTGTTTGTACCCTGCTCTGTGTGAAGGGCGCGTGGAAAGGCCGAGCTCACCTCTGCACCAGGAGCGGTCTCCTCTTGGGCAGTTGGCTCCATTTGTGGATGACCTGGATTCCGATGCCCCTGGCCGAGGCCGGCTGGAAGAACACACACAAGAGGGCATCAGCGTATCTGGCTGCAGCGGCAGCAGGGTAAGTCCCTCAGCCCTGCTTGGTTCTTACCGGTTTCACGATCCACTTCTGGCGGCTGCCACTCTCCTCCCAGGCCTTCCTCAGCAGCTTGATGTCCTGGGGCAGGATGAAGGACTGGGGGAAGAAGTTAAACTCCTTCTTCCCAAAGCGAGTCTGCATCTTCGACAGGTTGCGCCACAGCCGGTCCTTCCTCCCGATTTGAAACGAGCCAGGGAAGTGGTTTAACTGGGAGAGACCAAACCAGCGGCAGTAAGGCGGCATCCATCGCCGACTGCCCCATCCGAGCCGTCCTGCCATGCTGTGCCTTCGCTTGGGGTACCCTCCCTCCTTCGCCCTCCCTGGCGAGGCCAGCATGAACTGACAACCTCATGCTGCTTTATGGCCAGCACTTCAAGGGCTCAATATACTGTACTTACTTGGAGCAAGGCCCCTTTTTATACAGGTATCTGCCCTCAACCCCACCCCCCCCAACACCCTGTGTCTAGCTCCAGGCTGCAATAGGTTTACCAGGGCTCTCCTCTCCCAGGAAGAGTCGTGCATATCACTGCAGGAGTTTTTGGGAAGTGGTCTCGATGCAGCAGACCATAAAGGTAACCCAGCCTGGCTGAATTCCTTCGCCCGTAGCAATGGGTATCCAGGGACGCGCACGCAGCTCGGCCAGACTGCACTCTGAGCCCCAGTGCTTCCATACCTTCTGGTGCTCCTTGATGGCTCGGAAGCCAGGAGACTTCATATGATGGCCCCAGCAGCCCAACCAGTCGCAGTTTTCTGAAAGAGGAGACGAGACAGAATTGGGGACCAAGTTTATCTTAAAGGAGGGTGCTCGAGCACTCTCCCCACCTCACACCCGAGGGACAGGTGAGAGAGGCCTAGACGCTGCCAGCAGGAAGCAGGCAGAGACGCTGCTGACAACCCTCCGGCTCTGACGAGGCCGCCAAGCCAACTGCATGCGTTAGGGTCCAGTTTCCCTCTGTGGCTAGTTTCTCCATCAGTGAAGCTATCACGGCTGCTGAACTCGCTCTGCACTGAGCCCACAGACGGCACCTCCCATCTTCACAGCACCACACAAACATTTGGGAATTCATTCCCGGGGAGAAAAAACCTAACCAGCCCCAATTTTACTGATGGGGAAACTGAGCCAGAGAAGTTCAGAGTCCTGCCAAAAGCTAACGGGAGGCAGTGGGGGAATTCAGGACTACTTTAGTTCCCACTCCATTATATTACAGTGCCTCTTCGCCAGCAGCTTGTTGTATTTCTTAAGCAACAGGCTGAGGACAGGTGTCCTGACACAATTAGGAGTCTAATCACGCGACTGGCCAAAGCCCGGAAGGACACGTTTTAGGGGACAGAGGGGCTGAATGAACTAAGAAGGCTCCCCCGTCCCCACATCTCAGACTTGCACAGCTTCTCGACTGTAAAATTTCCAGCCAGCAGGAGCTCCATGTTCATGAGCTCCAGTTACACCCACGCAACAGGCCACAATAGCTCTCCCTTCCCCAGGGCGCCGAGTGAACGAACCACCTAGCTAGGAGATGAAGGAACACATCTGGGTTTTAATGTCAGGAGCCATTTCAAAATTTTTGTGAATGCAACGAAATGCATTCGTGAATGCAGCTCAACTGCAGCTCTGGAGACATGCCCCAGCCGGTCCCGGTCTCTGCTCCCACACACGCAGCTCTACCGATGTCTCAGTCCTGACTTGCAACCCGCCCAGCTTCGGGCACGTCAAGCCGAAAGCGCTCATGATGCCGTTCTCTGCAAAGACCTTGGCAGTGCAGGCATGCGTCTGTGCGGGACAAGGCCGAGACTATGACATGTATTCTACTGTGACCTAACAGAAGTCAAGTCTCCAGCAGTGAAAAGGTCAACTTATTAACCCACTAATTCCACCCAGAGTGGGACCGCCCTCTGGTTGTCCCTTTGTGCGGAGCAGATTCCTCTTTCGGGAGGACGAGACGCCTTTGCCTCCAGGCTGAGAGGGGTGAAGCCTGGGGCGAGAGCTCAACACATTCACCCAGTGTCAGCACCTGCCAACGCAGCCAACTTACTCTTGCTGACTTTAAAGTGGGACCTGCCGATGGTTTGCTTCACTATATTGGGAGTGACGGTGCTCATCTTCCATCGCAGCAGCTTCCTTTGCTCCCAGGGGAGCTTCTCCACTGGAAGGGAAGGGCGTGATTGCAAATGTAAGAAGAAGGAAAAACAAGATCTAATCCTTCTGCGGCCACTTCTGTCCTGAAGGATCCCGGATGGCTTTACCGGCTTAAACTGATGGGTGAATATGGGCCTGAATGTACCAGCTGCTTGGGAGGCAAGGTGAAGGAGAGCTCTTTACTCAGCTAGGACCAGAGGGTAGTTCTCCAAGTTAGAAAAGCTTTTTTCTTACGACTCAACCAGGTCAAGTTATCACACTGGAGACAAGAGAACTGAAGGACAGTCAGGAAATGGAGTGGGTAGAGCCCCACCCAGTAGGTCTCAGTCCCTTCTGTCAAATGGACGCACCCATCCAGTGAGGGAGAGCCTCGCAGCCAAGTGTCCCTTTTTCTGCCATGGTGGGAAGACTGCAGACAGCATCTCCAGGTTCTTAAGCCCACTACTGCATGTGGAACCTTCCCAGCAGGGGACAGGCTGTCAGTTACCCCTGGACTCTTCCCACCAATACTTCTAACACCTGTCCTCTCTCACAGGCTAAAACTATGGGGACTGTGATCCCAGCACAGACCAGTGAGCCGTCTGGATCGGCAGCCTCTGGAAGCAGGAAATGTCAGATTTTCAGAGGAAGGCGCCGACCCCCTTTAATGAAATGAACCATGCAAAGGAGGACAGCTGTATTATTGACACCGGCTCGTGGTCAGCTGCTACCCTGAAGCAGGAAGAAGTGCTACCCTCGCTACAGATGTTGTTCTTAGCCACCAGCATTTCTAACTCCTTCAGTTATTTGAACCCCGCATAACTATTTGCCTCCATAACATGGTGCACGGAGTTCCATGGTCACTTTAGTTTGTTCCTTTAATTTCACAGAGGGGCTTACTTGTTCTTTTATCACAGGATGAGAAGGGAGCACCCAGTTGGCCTACTTCAAACCATCTTCCGGCATGGCTGTTACCCACGATCAGGTACTCCTGGGGGAATTCTGTGCCACTGCACCATGCAGAATTTGTGCAGAAATTAATGTTCTGTGCAGAATTTTCTTTCCTCCCCACTGCAGAAATGGGCTGCAGAGCTGATGGCCACCACTAGGGGCTGCTGGAGCCAGTAGAGCCCAGCTGGCAAATAGAAGACACTGCAGAAGGGCAGAGGTTGGCGCTGGAGGATTCCTGGCAGGCCCTGAAGGAGGCGCTGTGCAGGGAACTGCACACAAGTTTGGGACCCGGAGGCAGGCTGCTTCTTCCTCTGGATCCTTGGGATCTCAGGGCACAAGTGTCTGGGCTGAGGGGAGCCCCATGGCTGAGCTCTGGGCAGAGGGGGTGTCTGGTCCCCCAGCTGGGCTCTGCAGGGAAGGGGGCAAAGAAACTGAACTGAGTTGTCATAGGGGTTTCTTTAACTCTCTACTCCTGAAGAAATCTTTTGAGTGTCTGTATTGCTCCAAACTTAGTTGCTGG
>ML675620.1:72477273-72494002 GCA_007922155.1 Mesoclemmys tuberculata | reverse complement strand
CACTGACCATGGACCTTCTCACACCCGACTCTCCAAATCCAAGACTAGCATCACCCGACCTCTGCCCTCTGCCAGCCAGGTCATTTGCAAAGCCAGAAGAGCACTGTTCACAGCATCCCAAGAATGCCTCCCACCAGCTCTACTATGACAGCAGCACTTACCTTCCTCCTCCTCCTCATCCTGACAACAGCCATCTTCTAAGCCATCGGGGAGCTCTTCTTCCGCATCTTCTTCAGTCTCACCTGGGCCTAGCAGGGGCAGGCTGACAGCAGCACTGAAACGTGAGGAAGTAAACTCAGAGGTGAAGTCCATCCGTGCTGCTGCACGTGTGGCTTGCCCCATGACAGTACGAGAAGGATCTCAGTCACACGCCTGGTCTGACACACATCACACCAAGGCATGGGAGGCTAGAGCGTGACACCTGGAGTTTTATGGCTGCCCGGGTCTCTCGTTGCTACAGAGCGTGACCCGTGGCATCCAAAAGGTTAAGATCTCTGCAGTCAGATGAGAGAAGGGGACGCAGGGGGATTATTACCAGGGGCTGCACTTCAATAGACATTTCAGGAGGCACAGTACTCACGCCCTGGTCAGGCAAGCACAAAGTCAAGCTGAAGGGTGGAAGGATAAAACCCGTTCTGTGTGACACATCAGGCAGTCCTTTCGTTACCGCTGGCCAGAACACCCAAGCACACTAAAAGCAGAGATGCCCTCCTCTTTCACTCCAGCACTGGGGAGATTCAAATCAATTCCATCTCTTCCCCCTCAGCCATTCAAATCCTTCCTATCCCGCAGGGGCTTCTGTCCCCTTCTCAGTGGGAAACAGAAAGCCTTCCCTTGAGTCTCAAGGGCTGCGAGGGGTATTGCAACCTTGCTCTCCCCCTTACATGCAGCTCAATCCCCTCCCCTGCAGCCCCCCCAGATCACCCCCACGCTCACATAAGGCCAGTCAATCCTTCGGGAAGGTCTGGTCTGCAGCTTTCATTTTACCACACCAAAGACACAAGCCTGGATTCTCTGCAACTGCCCCTTCCCCCGGGGCAAAGGGCTGCATCTGAAACTGGCTGCATGTTTCAAGGCAAGGGTGAGTGTTACCACTTCAGAACTAGGCTGGTGCTGAGACAAGCGTGCTCGTTTTTCAGACACACTTCAGCACGCTGCCACACCACCAGCTACAGGAATCGCTTTTACTGGAACCAAAGACAGCCTAACGGCCCAGACTGCAGGGGCTTAGCTTCCTACGCACACAGGAAGCAGAGAGAGGCTGGCAGATCCCCTAGGAAAGCGAGATAATTACAGGCAGATCACAGGGAAAGCTGCAAAGGGAGCGAGGTCTCTCTGATTGGGATTTAATCAAGAAGCTTTACCCAATACCTGGCAGCTCACCTGCCATTCCTCACTCGGTTTCCCCCAGGCCGAGAGACAGGTCTCAAAAGCTCAGGGCACTTCCCTTTCACTTTTGTCTGAATGTTTGTTATTAGCTCAGGAGACTAACCGGAGTAACACGTTCTGCACCAAAGGGCTATTTTGTTATTATGACAGGTCAGACAACTTCCTCCTCGCACAGACACTACTGCTTGAAAAAAAAAATGCTGAGCCAGCTAGTAGCTGCCTAATTCAATGCTGCAGCTTTGGACTTACACAGCTGTTCGCAAAAGTGAGTCCAGAGATGACAGATGGGGAAACTAAGGCACGGATGGGTGGTGAAGGGACTTGCTCAAGGTCTCACAGGGAGTCAGTGGCGGATCCAGGGACAGAACCCAGGCACGCTGGCCAACTCCCAGGCTGGATCACGCTGCTTCCCTCCCTTCTACGGCTGTAATGGATGGTGGCGCACGGCCACAGCACTTGTAAGTACCTTGCCTGCACTCTCAAGCTATCCACTTCCCACCAGCCCCACATCCATGAGCTGGACTCTGGAGTGGCTCTAAGAACATAGAGAAACGCACACGCCCCACAGGGCCAGTGCCTGACGAGAACTACCGAGAAGCACCAAGGCCGCAGCAGCACAGTCAACCCCCCAACGGCAAAATCACAGAGGACTTGTGCTGCTGTACTCACCCTGGGTCTTTCAGGGCAGCGGCCTGCCCCCATCTCGAATCCTTGCTCAGCTGGATGGTGGACAGCTGGGCTGCTACTGCCGAGACCTCGGTGTGGTGGGCAGGCTCGGCTTTCACCGCTTGGTCTCCACTGCTCAGAGCCAGGAAGTTCACAGTCCGACAGGGGGCACTGGGGTCGGGGGCATCAGCGTTGGCGGTTAAGAGGCGAACGCTGATTCGTTTAGTGCAGACAACAGGGCTGTCAGGGCCAGCAAGGTTCAGGTTCCCACTCAGGCAGCGGCTCCCAATCTCCAAGTTCAAGGGGGCTGCCGTTTCTTTTGGGCTCAGCCGGGCAATGAGCTGCTGATTCCAGCGGCTGTTCCTGTTGAAGAGGTTGTACTGGAAGCCTGTGTTCATGAGGCAGGAACTCTCAATTCTGCGACCAAATTCATTGTAGGCATTCGCCTTCCCTGTCAGTTTTCTCACAGCTTCCGTGAGTCGGATCTCTCGTTCCTTGGCTTTTAAACTCTGCACCCTGCTCTCGCTATCCTCCAAATGCCACGAGGTTTGCTCGGCTCGGAGGGCCGTGCTGGTCTGAACAGGAGACAGGCGGGGCATGGGGCTTGTTTGCTCCAGTGTGCGGCCGGTGCCTTTCACAGATCTGTTCTCCAGACTCAGGGGAGAGCCATCCCCGTTCCCCCCAGAATGGGACCAAGGTATCATGGGAGACCTCGGGCTGTTCTTCACTTTCTTGTTCTCTGGCAACTGCAGCGAAGGCACTTTAGCACTGTTTGGCCGTAGGAAGGAGTTATTGTTTAGCACTGGTTTGTACGGGCTGGACGTTTGCTTACCTGAGCCTAGAGGAGAGTTCTTCCCCCCTGAACTGGGGCGCTCCCCAGCTGCACTCGGCCGGGGGAACGGCTCCAGCGCCGAGGACGACATGCCGCAGTCAGTGGGAGAGGCACAGCCCTGGAGACTTTTGGAAGGGAAAGGAAGCTGCCTGCTCTGCGAAGCACTTGACCGTAAGCAGATAGACTCGAGTCTCTGGTAGGGCTTGTGTCTGAAGTACGAGCGCCGATACAGCAACGTGCTCCCGGCGACCTCCGGGAAGGAGTGGGGTGGAGAACGGGAGAGGGGCAGGCGTGGGTGCGCTGCTTCACTCGGGCGACTGCTGCATAGCGAGGCTGGGTACAAGAAGCAGGCGCTCGGAGGAGGGATCCCTGAGTGGACTGGGCTGTGCTCCTGGAAAGTACTCACATGCTTTCTCTCTAGCGTCCAGATAGGCTTCACCTGCTGCTGAGTGAGGAACCAGGCCTTGCTCCCGGGCGGCCTCTCTACGGCTGGAACGGTGAGTTGGACGTTGCTTCCCCTTTTGAGGCCTATGCTATAGCGTTCCGGTCGTGCAGAGGCCATGGAGAGCCATAGCACCGCAGGCCAGGGCGGACTCAGAACAGGGGCTCAGGCGGTACCAGCAGCATCTTCTTCTGGGCCCTGTCAGCCTGCAGCAAGGACACAGAAAGACAAAGCCTTCAGCAGCAGCCTGCCCCGTTGGCACGGCAAGTCACACCCCGCCTCAGGCAGGAGAGGTTTTGTGCAGCTCAGTGGATGGTAACACAGTATTAGAGGGGATGGTTCGGTGGGCTAGGCTTCCTGATGCTTACTCCAGCCATCCCTTCCTGGCAATGGCTGCAAGCCCTCCCCAGGCTGCAGAGCCCCCCATGGCCCCTCAGGAGGCTTTGCACGGGCGTCCCAGTGAGGAGTGAACTGCTCTTCCTGGGGGCTGACGTTTGGAGGGAAGATGGGAACGTTCCTGATGTCAGTTACACGTGTGAGAGTGGCCACCCAAAGCAACATTTCAGCACCCAGCCAAGTGTAGGGCTGACACCTGTGGGGCCCTGATCTTCACCTCTGAAGCCCAAAACAAGCTAGCTAAAACCTCATCTGCTGCCACCGCTTGCACTGCATCACCTTGCACCTGCACCATCCCCCACCTGGGCGCTCCGCTGGGACACAGGCTACAGCAGCCCCCATTTGGCAGAGATGGAGCAGAGAGATCCGACCAGAAAGCGAGGAACTCTGTCCGTTTTGTGGGCTCACCTACGCAAGGCTGGTTACAAATATTCACACATGCCTCGAGTTCGGGTGATGGAAGAGAGGGGCATCTCAGCAAGCTAAAAAACTAGCTGGGAAATTCAAGCGTTACCAGCAGCAGGACATGAACGACACGTACGCTAACCAGCCATTAGGGGAGAGAGACTGCGCGGGTCAGACTGGCTGCACCACGCCCACCAACCGAAGCCAGCGGACAACTTACAGCACTACCCTGAACGGGAAGGAGTTTGCCACCTGTCCTTTTGAAGAGAACAGCAGTTTTAGAACAAACACTACTGCTGCAGCCAAAATCACGGCCATTATGGCTGGACATGGATCACAGACTATGGCTTGATTGTTTCCCTCACAATTCAGCTCACTTGCCCCGGGTCGCCACACAGCCAGATCCATGCAGACAAGGCGATTCAGGATGTCACACAGCTCAAGGGCTGGCTGCTCGAGTTCTGCTAGGAGCTAGCTCAGATAAGAGCCATACAACTCACCCACACTGGTGTTTTCCAGGACAGAGGTGAAGGCACGGGGCAGCGGGAAGCAGGCAGAGATTCTCTGTTCTTAGTTCTTAACTCTCACAGATGCAAGCTCTCTCTAGACTGGGAACAAAGTCAAAGGAAAAGCTGGTCTCACACACAAAAGTGGATGCTGCAAAGAACATCTCAGTGAGGCCTTTGAAACAGCTCTGCGCACACAAAAGCCTTTACTTCCTTAGCCAAGTATAGAGGAGAAGCCCCCTTTTCACTGCTCCTTTGCAATTTCGCTAGCAGCTACAAAAGAACAGATTTGGTGGCCGAAAAGTACAGCCAACGAGTCAGCAGATGAGACATCACACACAAGCTTGATTTAAGACTGATGTACAATGTAGGCAAACCCCTTTGAACATTTTTAGGTTTACACTATTCAACAGTTGTAGCATTCTTGACTCCTGTGTGCAGTTCGTGAGATAGTGATGCTTTTCTTAAAGACCCAGCTCCTGGAGTCAAGATTATATGAAAAGCTTAGGTCTCATTTGAAAGCAGAGGAAGTTTCTAACCCTCCTGGTTGCAGAGAAAAGCCTGCAAATGTCAACCAAGTGTATTCTAAAGGCTCAGGCCTGGTCTACAAATTAGAAAATAAGTTCGGTTTAACTATGTTGGTCCAGGGTGTGAGAAGTCCACACCCCTGAGCGGCATACTTAAGCTGACCTACGTCTCTGTATAGACAGCACTAGGTCGACGGAAGAATTCTTCCATTGCCCTACTCGAGGCGGTGGATTACAGACACTGACAGGAGAACCCTTCCCATCGGCACAGGTCATCTCTACGCAGAAGGAAAAGCACTAGAAAAGCACAGCTGTGCTGCTATCGCATTTTAAGTGTAGACAAGAGAATCCGCCCCGTGGATCAGTACCTGGATTATTCTTAGTTTCCACTAACCTAAGATTTAGAAGCGTGACACCTCTGGACTCTCCCCTTTCTGATCTTTGGGTCCTGGGCTGCTCTCCCCCACTGTGCGCTGGCAAGCAAAGGAAGCTTGCTGCAGCCATGTTCTGAAGTGCTGGGCGCTAACGCCATGCAGAGAAAGACCGGAGTGAGCACACTGCTCTTCAGTACCTGCGTGTGCCACGCTGCAGAGCTAGAAGTTGAGAGCATGATAAACATCGGCAGGTCCCCACAGAGGAACGAGACAACTTAGCAAACGGATGGAGGCCTGGCCTGCGTACTGCATGTTCTTCCACCCCCCCTCACTGTCTTCCACTCCCCCAGTTACCCAACGGGCTCACCTGAGCACGAGCCCAACCCGCAGCCCAGATCCGTCCTCCTACCAGCCAGGGCCCAAACGGCCTCACACTTCTCTACTGAGCCAACAAATAATGCAAACAAGCAGAACCGGAGAGATTCGCTCCCAGCAGAGAGAATCAACAAGGTCACAGCGAGTGAAGCCATGCAGTGTTACGTTACCTAGTCTACACCAAATAACACAGCGTGACCTCTTGTGCCATTCACATCAATTAGCGCAAGACCGAGACTGAGCCAAGAAACCATGACTTGTCTGGATTGCATTTCCCCTGGTAAACAGATTACTTAATACTTGCTTCTGGCTATCATTCTCCAGGCACATGCAGATTGCAAAGGCACTTGAAGTCTGAAGCGATTCAAGGGGACATATCAGGTTAGTTTGAGAAGAAAGTATAAAAAGGACTGAGGAAAAAAACCACCACCCAGGATATGCCTAGCTCAGGGTGTGTCTACACACAAATCTCTCCAGCCGCACAGCTGCAGCACTTGAGCGTAGACACTACCTACACTGATGAGAAGAGTGATTTCATTGGTGTAGGTAATCCACCACCCAAGCTGTGAGAGCTCGGCTCATGAAAGTATTCTTCCGTGGACCTAGCGCTAACGACACAGGGACTTAGATTAGCTTAACTGCATCATTCAGGGATGTGGATTTTTCACCCCCCTGAGCAACTTAGCTGGTGGACCAATCTTCTAGTGTCAACCAGCCCTCGGGCCAGGGTTTCATTGCCCCAAAAGGCGGGCTATTTACAGCAAGACAGCGAATGCGTAAAATCCTTGTGGAAACCAGGGGAGGGTAAGTGCTACCACAGTGTAGCTAGGGGAGGTCAGCAACATAACCCCAGACAAGCCTGACTTTGCCCAGTTATATTGGTGTAAAACCTACATGGGCCATGTCTCCAGTAGGCTTTTGCAGCAAAATAGCTAGTGTGCATTAGTTATCCCATTGTCAAAACCCACCTCTTTTAGCTGTGACAACTTAGCCTCAAGGCTTGTCTACATGGGGAAACAGGCTGGCAGAACTACAGCACTATAAAGGTGCTCCAATCTGAAGTGGAGTAACTATCCCAGAATAGACTCACTTGTATTCCAGAACAGAGAATGCTCTCAGATTGGAAGAACTCTGTGTAAACTCAAAAGCTTGTGCCTCTCACCAACAGAAGTGAGTCCATTAAAAGCTATCACCTCCCCCTCCTTGTCTCTCTAACACTCCCCACAAGCAGTTATACCGGCATAGTGTTCGCAGTATAATTCTAGCGGTCAGTTTCCCCATGTAGACAAACTCACAAAGAGTGCATGGGCAGAGACGGGAAGAATGGAAAAGTGACCCAGGGAGAGAGAACAGAGTGAGTTAACCACTGGGACAGCAAACAAACAACTCACCAGAGCCACTGGCAAAGCAAAGGCAGGCCCTAACTCTCAGAGAATTCTTCAGTATCTGGAGATTTTAGGTAATTGCTTCCTCACTCAAAACTAAACAGTCCTTGCACAGCCAACCTCAAAGCACTCACTCACTCAAATAGCTGCAAAAAAAGCTAGATGAACAAAGCACTGCAGTGCTGCTGGGAACAATCCTGGCCTAGCCCCAGGGCGTGGGCTAGCTGACCTAAGAATTTTCCACCTCTAACATCTATGATTTCACTGCTATTGTCAGTCATTGCCACAGAACAAAAGGAAGTGAACTTTCCAACCTAAGTGAGATGTGAAAGGCCAATCGCCTCCCAGGAGAGAGGGAGAGTCAAAGCTGCTTCTGAAGAACAGGTCTTCCCTGCCTGCTTCCCAGGTGGATGGCGTACACAGTGGGAATGAGCAGCCGTGCTAACTGACACCAGTGCAGTAAGAAATGGGGAGTGGAGGAGGATCACAAGAGCTGCGTCCATCAGTGGTCATGCAACGGGCTCTAAAGCTTCCAGGAACAGGCTAGCTCTGCTTTGCAGATTTGCCCCACCACTGTTTCTACCACTGTTCCCCCATTAGCAGAGCCGGTGTTTAACATTTACTCCACACCTGAAACAGAGCTAAGTATTTCTACCGCCACATCCCCTATCATTTCCAGGTCAGTCTCAACTCCCATCGCGCCGTTCAGTCTCAATTTAACATCACAAGGGAAACGTCGATGGGCTGAGCAAGATTAAAGCCACCATGAACATCGACCCTTTTTCCAGTAGGCCTGCTCCTTGCACATTCAGTTCAGTTTACTGAGTAAAAGAAGTTCCAGCTTGTCATCAGCCCTGCCAATCCACCAACGCCAAGCAAGGGAGGCCGGTTCCACTCTGGCTCGCAAGTCGGCAGCAGGCTGACTAAGTAGGTGGGACACTGGGCCAGAAAGAGTTACGCCTAGCAGGCTGAATGCCCCAAACACAACCTTTGAGAACACCGTGAAAGGGAATACAAAGGGTAATGAGAGCCATTCATTGTAAACTAAATACAACTTCGCTGTTTAAACACACATTGTTAGAAGTTTGGCAGTAAATAACGGCTAGGTATGCTCAGTTAGTGATTGCCAGTGTCACCAAACGCTTCCTGTGTCACTATATTCTGTTAATTCAAATAGCAAAAGAAGATATCAACATTGAATGAAATAACACTGTACTATTGTTTTTATTTCTCTCTGAAGTTTAAACAGTAAATGCCTGTGAACGGTTGTAATTTGCCAGTTGCATTGTGCTCATATAGCTAATTACTGGTGTGTATAGAAAATAGATGTTACTTCAAAGACACCAGTTATACACCCAAGGATTACCTGCTGTGATATCTGCTGTCAAGAAGATATCAATAACCCTGCAACGATCTATATATAAAAATCTCTAGGGTCCTGATCCTGTTTATCTTAGGACTGCTTAGATTTCATCAGGAGAAATTCAAGTTGCCAGCCTAAGGTCCCAGTCATGAGATTGGCTCACTCTGCTATTTCTTATGGAAGAAATCATTCAGACCCTGTACATGGACTATTTGGTCTTCATTTCCTGCTTCATTTCTCTGGGCTGGATTTCTAACAAGGAAGCTCTAAGCAAGGATTGATGACCCCCCAGTTGTTTGGGTAATTTCCAGCCATGTTTGCAAACGAGCAGTTTATTTCACCACTGCTACAAGCCTGATCCTAAACATACTTTGCAAGCAGTTCTCTCACCTTTGAAACTGACCTCAGCTCTGCCACAGACTCATGCTCTGCAGCTTTCGGCAGGTCAGTTCACCACCCCATTCGTATGATGCATTAGTACAGGTGCACGGGGGGATTAACCCAGTCTAGTTCACAAAGGACTTTGAGATCCTTGGATGGAGAGTGTTAAAGGAGTGCAGAGCATTATTACTGTGAGCTCCCGGCATGGCCTCATTAAAGGGTTAAGAACACTGTCATGAGTAGCCTGAAATTGCTCCGTAGCAGTTTTCTCCAAAGGACACTCATCAAAGCAGTGCAGAGCAGAAAGATGACTCAGCAGAGCATCCCTGTCACCGCCAGCATGTGACAGGCGATGTCTGACTGGAGAGCGAGAGAGCAAGGCCATAGGGCAAACGGTGCGACCGTACTGACTAAACAACAAGCAGCACAGGGCAGTACATGCCCCTCCATCTGCTCCTATGGGCTCCAACAGCCGCAACGTAGGGTGTGGATCTCTGCGCAGTTTCCATTCCACCCAACGCAGCTGGCAGCAGACACCCCTTGTACAAACCTCAGGGCAGAGAGCAGCAGGCGTAGCCCAGCACTGGCAACAACTACGAATGCTGAAGTTTTGCTTAACCAGAGGCCACAGCTAATATATCTCTGTACTGATTAAACCCTGGGAAACACGAATGAAACATCTGCGGGTGACAGCAGACAGAAAATTCGGCATGAATCTACATGGCAGCGAGGTCCACGGCACTCTGGGGCACCACATACACGCAGCTGTCACACCACAGAGGGATGCAACCAAGCCCCCATCCCTCCTCAAACAAGGCCCTGACGAAACTCTCCTACAAGCAGGGCACTTAATTCTGGGTGCCACATTCACCAAAGATATTGACAAACTGGAAAGAGTTCATGGAAGAGCCACAAGATCAACTGGGGGCTGGAGAGACTGATTTGTGAGGTACAAAATCGGATTATTTTGGCTAAGCAACAATGGAGAGACAGAACAGTCTTGTGATATCGGCAGGATCACTCAGGAGGGGAGGAATCATTTACAAGAATTGACAATGGCTAGGAGGGTGACAAACATGGCTATTTCTCAGGCAAATCCATGTTCATTTGACAGTTACCTCCCTCTCCCATCTCATCAAACTCAGACTGTAAACTCCCCTGGGCAGGGACCGGCTTTGAACATGTTTCTACCACACCTAGCAGACTAGGGCCCAGATCAGCATCCACAGGGACTATTACAGTCTAGTAGACAGGGGTATAGCTAGGCGAAATCAGATTAAAGGGAAAAGTTTAAAAAGCCTCTGAGATGATGGTGTGTTGGTGTGTGGGGACTAATCTCCCAGTCATCCTGTGTAACCTTGGACACTAGACTGGCTAGAACACTAGTGACGGTCCAATCAGGGACAATCACACACACGCTGGATGATCTCACAGGGCCTCCCCACCCCTGGCTGCTATGACGCGTAAGCTGGTTGGAGGAGGCATTCAGCACATATTGCTAGGCTTGCCTCAGTTTTCCT
The DNA here is from genome assembly GCA_007922155.1 of Mesoclemmys tuberculata. NCBI lineage: Eukaryota > Metazoa > Chordata > Testudines > Chelidae > Mesoclemmys > Mesoclemmys tuberculata. Next base: position 72,483,441 of record ML675620.1, on the reverse strand, counting down.
TCTGGGTACCACTCCCCTGTCAGAGCCACCAGCTCCTTTACAGGGCAGCAGAGCAGCTAACAAAGATTCACATGAAGGCTGCCCGGCCTCGGGGGCCAGAGAAAAGAGGACAACCCAAAGTTGCCTTCCCACGCAGCTCCCAGTAACCCTCCAGCCACTGGCGCTGCGCGAGACCTTAACGCTTCGGGAGGCGAGGAGCTACGGGAGGGCCTGGTCTCTCACCGGGGTGACCCTGCTGCAGGTGAACCAGATCTGTAACTTTCAAAGGCAGAAGGGACCGCTGGGGTGACCGAACCTGACCGAGCGGCGCAGAGGCCAGGGGCCCACTCCCAGCCGTTCCTGCGTCGGGGCCAGTGACTCGCGCTGTCCAGCAGCAGCAGGCCTGGCACGACTCCTCCCGGGTGGCTATGCCAGAGCCGGACCCAGCTTCACAGCCGGTTCCCCCAGCTGTCCCACGATGGGGTCCCTGTGCCTGGGCCCCAAATGACTGCGAGCGGCGGGCTGGAAACGTGTGGAGGGGTCTGCACAACAAGCCCCGGCGGGCAGAATCCTGGGCGCACCCGCCCGCCAGGGGCTCCCGGCAGGGCGGCGGGGCGTCCTTGGGCCGCGTTAAGTACGCAAAGGACAGACACCCTCCCGGCGACCGCCCGTCCACACGGGGCGGGGCGCAGCCACGCCGGGCTCCGGCCCGTCCCCCCCGCGGGAGCGGGCAGCCGTCTCCCCAGACCGGCCCTGGGCGCCGGTTCGCGTCCCTCGGCGGGCGGGGCCCGACTTGGCCGGTTCGGTTCGGGCCGCGTCTGCCCCGGGGCCGAACCGACTTCGCCGGGCCCGCGGGGGGAGGGGCGGGGGCGGGGGCCGGGCCCCTCACGGCGGGAAGGGAAGGGGGGGCACGGGGGCCGGACTCACCGGCTCCGCGCGGCGGGGCCTGGTCCCTGCCGGCGCCTTCCTGCCCCGCAGGCTCCGCGCGCCGGGCGCCGCCGAACCGCCGCCGTCACCATAGAGATCCGGGGCGGGGCCGGCACTCCGTCACCGCCCCCGTCCCGGCGTGCCCCGCGCGGCCGAGAACTACCGCCCCCGGCGTGCCCCGCGCCAAGAGAGGCCCCGCCCCCGTCCCGGCGTGCCCCGCGGGGCTGAGTGCCCCACGTGCGGCCCGCCTGCGGCCGCGGGAGCAGGGGCCGTGCGGGAGGGCGGGAGCCTGCCCGTGCTGCTGGGCCTGGGCCGCACCCGCTCGGTCTGAGCTGCAGCAGTGCCCGCCTGTCTGTGCGGAGGGGCTGGGGGGCCAGTGCATGGCCCTGCCAGCCGTGCCACTCGGGCAGAACGCAGGGCTAGCCGCCCCCCCCCCCAGGGGCAGCCCCCCCCCCCCTGCAGGGCCAGCCCCCGACGAGCTCCCTTTGCCACCAGGCTGCAGGCCCGAGAGTAAGCGCTGCCAGCACCGGAAGTAGAGCCTGCCACCCCAGCCCTGCGGTGTGCCCAGCTCAAAGGATCCCACGGGCTTCTCAAAGAGAGGGGAGGATGTTCCTCCCAGCCCGCCAAGGCCAGGGGCGAGCCAGGGTGCAGAAGCTAGAGAAAGCTATCCCGCCCTGCCCGAGACGGGGCTGTAATGCTTCAGCTGATCAAGCAAGCAGATTCCATCAGGAGACTCCTGCAGGGCGCAGAGTCCCTGGTTCGAGGATCAGTGATCTGGTGAGCAGGACCAGGGAATTTTCCCAGGAAGGGAAGAGCTGTTTATTATAATAAGTTACAAACGTAAATGCAACCGTACAAAAAACAGATCTAGAAAAGTGACTCCAAACCAACGTCAGACAAAGTCTCTGTTACAAAACTCACTACAAATGGCTAGAAAATGCTGGCTGGAAAAGTCCAGCCAAGGGCTTCTCTGTACACCCAAATACAGCAGTTCCCAACTCATGGCCTCCGGGGACTTTAATAGTGGCCTGCCACTCCCCTCCTGCTGGCTGCATAGGGAGCTGCTGCCTAATGACCCAGGCGAGGCACGTTGCTGTGGAGCTACAAGACCGGTGCAGGCTCCTTGCTGCAGCCAAGGGGACAGGAGATCAGCGCTCCCCTCCCCAAGCTCCAGCAGACAGCAAAGTGTTCTGCCTGGGTCCTTAAGTGCTAGGGTCCATGCTGGAGGCAGACAGAAAGGAACACTGATCTACAATCCCCCCAGCTGCAGAAGGGAGCCACTGCCTAGGACCCAGGTGGAGTGCACAGGGCTACAGGAAGAGTGTGGTTTCCCTGCTGCAGCCAGAGAGATGCGAGATCAGTGAGAGGCAGCCTCCTCGCTGAACTCCTGTCTGGCTGCAATGGGGGAGTGGGCAGAGAGCTGCTGGCGGAGACTGGTGGCCCTTCAGGGTTGTAAAAACGATACTGATGGCCCTTGAGCCAAAAAGATTGGGAGCCATTGCCCAAATACCACCAGGAACCCATTGGATCGAGCATAGCCCCTTGTCAGACCCACAAGCACTGAGGTGGTACGTGGAACTTCAGGGAGGACATGTCTTGCATTGCCCAACTGCAACCCCTCTGGCCGAGTAAGCAACGCTCGCAGATTCTCCTGATGGCACTTGACTGTCCAGTTCTCAGCCACAAAGGCGATGGCTCCCACAAGCATGGAGCTTGTGGATTAGGACCAACCTTCAGCGTTCAGTCAGTGCCGCAGAGTAAAATTCGCCCCCAGTGATGACAGAGGAGAAGGGAACCCATCTTCCTGAAACTGAGCCAGGGAGACAATCCCCAATGTCCCAGCTGAAGAGAAGCCCTCATCAGCTGGGAACAGAATCCTGGACACACCACAAGCCCCAGCTCAGCTAGGACTGATGCTGAGTGTGGCTCGTGTCACCTGGAACCCGCCATTAAACACTGGAAGTGCAGGGTGAAGGTACGTCTGTGGAACGTGTCCCGGAGAGAGTCCCTGAAGCGTCGTGGCTTGATGTTGGGTTTAGTCCATCCAGGACCTGGTTAAATTCAATCTGATCTCCCTGGAGCTCACACACAAGGAGGTGGGGAGAGATGGGGCACGTCTCTGGCGGGAGAGAGACCGAAGGAAGGGGTGAGAGGCAAAAGGCACGCTGGATCTTGCCTGGATCGCCTGCACGGCTGCACCTCGGTGACTAAGGCACTTCTCAGTAAACATGAGCCTGCTTTGTGGAAGCGGGGTTCTTTAATTCAGAGGCTCCTTCCCAGGATGACGCTTGGCATCAGAAGAACCTCTGAGTTGACGTCAGACCTGGGTGGATGGGGTTCAGCCTGGGAACAGGGTTGGGTTCGCTCCCAAGTTCTCATGGGATGGAGCGTGGTGGGGGAGGAGATTGCACAAGATGGCGCAATATCCACGTCTGTCCCTCAGGAAGTTTGAGGGCGCTCCCTTCGGGCTGAAGAGATCTCCATGAAAGGACAGTCAAGCAAGCGGCTTGGCATGATCTTTCTCAGGTCTCTTTGGAGGGTGGGGATCTGGATCAAGAGGAGGAGGAGTTCCGGTTTTTCTTGCACCCGTATTTTTCCCGTCTTTGTCTTTTATCAGATCAGCTAAAGACAGGGTGGGTCTCCCCCAATTCCACAGGGACCTGCCATGCTCAGGCACTGTGTTGCTCTCTGGAGATGCAGGGTGAGGGCCCCTGTTTCTGGACGGAGGATGGGAGCGTCCCCTGTATTCCGGCACTGCCTGTTGGCCTCATTGGTCCCTCCCAGGGCAGCGACTTGCTGTTCTCAGGCACTGTGTGTTGGTCTCAAAAGGTGGATGAGCTTCTTGCAGTGATGAGCTGAAGAAGGTCGAGGGCTTCCATAGGAACCAGGCTGAGCATCATTGACAGGAAGTGCCACCAGCTTCTCCCAGGCCTTGAGAGACACTAGCACCTGGAGCCCAGAGGAGATAACATTCACCACAGCGCCCCCCCGGCTGCGCAGTTGCCCCGCTATGCTTCATGGCCTCTGAAGCACGAGACCCTCCCATGCCTTCCCTGCCCTGGGGGCACAAGACTGGACTCCCCCCGGGGGAGAGCTGGGAATTCCCACATGGTGGCATTGGGCCTGGGGAACCATCTCTGCAGTCTGCAGCTCCAGTGAGCGACTGGCACGTGGGGCATGGGCACACTGCAGAAGCCCCTTATCAATGGATTGGTGCCCCCAAACCCTGTGAGTGGCTGGCCCAGAGGGAGGCAGAGGTGGGGAGGGAATCGCAGGGAACAGGCCTGGCCGGGGAGTTTCCCGAGGTGGGCAGGGGAATTGACCCCTGCTGAAAGCTGTCTCCTCCCCTCCCCCCCCCCCGGCATTGAAATCTGCCCTGGTGCTCCTGACCTGGTGTATTGATGGCTGCTGGCTGATGGACCGCAGAGCAATCAGGGCTGCCTCCTGCACGGCTGGCTGGGAGTCATGGCAGGCCACATCCAGCAGGAGATGTGGGGCTCTGTTCTGGAGCAGCACGTCCCCCAGTTCCACTGCCTGCCTGCCCAAGTTCCCCAGAGCCGAGGCGGCGTTACACCGCGTTTTGCCCTGGCAGTCGCTCAAAAGCCTCACCAACCCAGGCACGGCTTTCCCCAGGGTGCGTGGGAGGGAGCCGGCCTGGTAGGCGGCGTTGCCCACCGCAAAGCTGGCCGACCTGCGCACGCTCTCGTCCTGGTCCCACAGGCGCTCTAGCAGGCGCTCCAGCAGCCCCGTCTGGCTCTGCAGGGCCCGGGGGAAGTCCCGGCTGTGCCGCAGCAAGTTGCCCACCAGGCTGCAGGCCCTGGCACGTATTGGGTGCTCCGGGTGGCACAACAGATGGCTCAGCAGCTGGTAGGCCGAGTCTGAGCCCCCCAGAATCTTCTGAAGGAAAGGCAAGTGAGCGGGACAGGCCCGGGCCACGTGGGCCAGGAGGGCCAGGAGGTCTGTGGTGAGCAGAGGGCTGTCCGAAAGCAAGACGGCTGCCAGGAAGGCGGTGGCACGGTCCGAGACGGCAGCCACCCCCACCAACTGATCGACCACCCGCTCGTTGGACAGGACGAGGTGGCACAGGAGGCTCAGGGGAAGAGCCGTCTCCGAGAAGGGCAGATGGTGGCAGCAGACCTAGAAGCAGGAGAGACGGCAGCTGCTGAGAGGCCACGTGATGCAGGTCTGATGGAGATGGGCACCGCGGACAAGAGGCGGGAACGGGAGGAGAGGTCTCCAGGGCTCGGCACGGCACACGGAGCTGGAGAAGGCGGGGGAGGACAGAGAGCCTGGTGCATGTTCATCCTGACTCCAGAGCCCAAGCAACGGGAAGGGGGGAGGAGGAGGAAGGGAGCATTCCTGGGTACCTGGAGCAGATGGGCGGGGATCTCGGACGCTCTCACGGCCTCCACGACCCACAGCAGGGTCTCAGTGTCCATGTCCAAGGAGAAGGGGAAGCAAAGCAGTTGGCAGGCCTGGAGCACCACAGCTGAGACCAGCTCAGGATCGCCGTCCTCCCCCACCTGCCTGGGTTCAGTAGAGACAATGGATCTTAAAGGGGGTCAGAGAACAGCCCGTGGAGGAGTCCCCTCAGCGGGGAGCTCTGTGTGGGTGCGCTGTTGCTCGGGGCACCAGTGGGCCATCTGTCCACACTGTGTCTGAGCAAGGCATCTGCAGAGATGCTCGCCTCGACGGCACGTTGGGCCAGGCCAGGGTGCGTCTCAGCTGCCCTTCGATCCATAGGTTCCAAGGCCAGCAGGGACCCTTGTAATCATCTGGTCTTGCCCCCGTATCACCAATACTGTGATCACGTTGCCCCGTCACCTTCCTTTGATAAGCTTCCCAGATCTGCTCTTCGAGGCAGGTTTTCTAAACCTCTAATCAACCTTGTGGCTCTTCTCCACACCCCCGATTTAGCGTGTCCTAGCTAGAGGCCACTTTCCCTGGGCACTGCCAAGCCCCCAACCACCACGTCCTGCCTGGCCGAGCTCTGACTGGCTGGAACTCACGTTTGCGCCAACTGATCCAGGAAACGGAGGGACAGCAGCTGGTCCAAAGCCGCGATGATGATGCTGTCAGGGTGGGCCAGCTGAGGAAGGCACTGGTGAGGATCTTGAGTGAAGACGAAGAGGGCCAGGCTTAGGAAGAGCACAGTGCCTGGAGGGAATGGGGAAGTTGGCAGACAGGTGAAATGAAGGGTGACCATTGCATCTCTTCCCCCCAGCCATCGCAGGTGCTGGGTGGGTTCTGGTCTAGCTCAAT
>ML675620.1:72460522-72477263 GCA_007922155.1 Mesoclemmys tuberculata | reverse complement strand
CATCGGGAGGATGAGCCAATGCGAAGAGCTGCCAGAGTGAGGGAAGCAGCTTCTCTCCCCTGACTTCCCCCCCCTCCCGGCGGGATCATGCACAAAGTGCCCCCGTGTCAAACAGCTCCCTCAGGCCTGCCCATGACCCCAGGGAAGTGGAGCCAGCCCCACCCCACGCTCAGAGCAGCATTTGATTCAGACGGGAGCTATGTTAAAGGTTCAGTAATAAATGTGGGGGGTCAGTACCAGCCACAGGGCATTCTGGGATATGTAGTCTTAGGGAAAAGATGTTTCTCCCTCCCTACCTTGAGGGGAGATGAGGATCCAGTCTGGCTCCGGAGTGGGCTGGCCTGGCTCTGGCATCTCGCCCTCCATCACCAGCTTGTCGGGGGCCAGGCGAAGCACCAGGGTGAAACGGCGCCACGCGACGTTCCACAGCTCCGAGCCGGCAAAGCCCCGCACCAGCGCCACGTTGCCCTGGCGGAGGGAGAATGCCGCTAGGCGTGCTGGGCCACGAGCAGCGGAGCGCCCTCGACCCTCACCGCCACCAGGGGCCAAACCCTGAGCCACTGAAGCAATGGCTGAGGAAGGGCTGGGGGACCAGAGGGGCAGCACCTTGCCGGACTGGGGCCAGAGACTGTGTCTGCAGCCGGGGGCATCTGCAATCACATCCCAGGGCATCTCCAGCAACTGCTCCCCTGGGTAGGTCCCACGAGAGGGAGTTGGGGGCACCGCTTGTGGCACCTTAAAGGAGCTGGATGGTCAGAAGCGCCCCCCCTTTGAAAGCCAGGGACGGATCCCGGATCCCATTGGAAGTGGAGCTGTCCTTAACACACTGCGTGTTGTGTCTCCTCTCCCATCACTGGCCCTCCTCCCCCCACTGCACCAGCTCCCCAGGCCGGCCTCTCCCACTGGGAGCTCCCTACCCATGGCTGGCACTGGTCCCTGCAGGGACTCTTGGCTCCTTTGCGGCAGGCAGCCCTCGTGGAGGAAGCAGTGGGGCTGGCCTTTCACTCCCAGCTGCTTTCACAGTCCTCCAGGCTACCCTTTGCGTGGAGGAACCTGGCCCTTGAGAGCCGCGGCTGGAAACAAGGGGCCTGCTCCATGGGAACAGCCAGCTATCGGGGGTCCCCCAGCATGCAGGCTGCATTTGAAATGGTGACAGAGCTGATATTCAGGAACTCATTCCTGGCCCTGGCCCCTTCCCCTGGCGCCATCCGCTCCCCCCGAGCTAGGGAGTCTCACATAAGCTGGCCTTTCCCACATGTTCTCCCAACACGTCCCCCCAGCTCAGCCATTCAACTGCCTGCTCAGTCAGGGGCCTCCTGACAGGACGAAGTGAGACTTTACTGTAACACCATCATGAACCCTGTGTGCCTCAGTTTCCCCTATATTTGCATCGTTACCCTGTGCGAGAGGAAGGAGGGTTTGGTCCCAGGGCAGGCTAAAAGCCAGGTTTGAAGAGGACCTAGACATCTGAGCCAGGATGGGTCACTAAAAAGGACGGGCCAAGACCGACCCCACATCAGTGGAGGATCCCAGAAGAAAATGGCAAAGCCAATCACTGGGCCATGGACACTCAGCACCCCAGATTTCCCCAGCTCTCCGCAGGGAAGCCATGCCACATCCCCCAGCTGGAGAACAAAGGACTGGGAAGGCTGGAGGTGGAGAGATCAGAGCTGGCGGCTGGAAGGAGTTGGGGCTGCCCCTGGAAGTGTCCAATGAGGGCAGAGACGCAGCACTTGAGACATGGGGCTGGCAGGGCTTTGGGCTGACAAGACTGGTTTAGCTTTAGCCTTCAGTTCTCTCTGCTAACCACAGCCCCACGGTGCTGCGTCCCAGCCACCTCCTGTGCCCCACTGGACTCTGAGAGGAGCTCATGGGGTGCAACGGGAGGGCTGGAGTCAGAGGTCAAGTCTGGGGAGGGTCTGGAGGAGGGAGACCCGGAGGGGCACATGGAAGGGGCTGCTCCAAGATACTGTTCTAAAACTGGGGGGCGCAGCCCCACTCCTGTGGATCCAGGACCCCTGGTTTGATCCTTGACCACCCAGCTGCATCTACCCCCTCCAGTCCCCAGCAAACTCCAGCCCAGGGGGGTCCCAGCGCCGGATCCAAGCAGGGAGTGCAATACCTCGGTGAGGAGCTGCAGCAGGAGACGCACGAGTCCATCATAGATGCCGGCACCCATTGGTGGGGGGAGGTGCAGCTGGAAGAGAAGTGGGAACCGGGGGGGACCCAAGTTTGAGCAGGGCATGGGGGTCTAGAACTGGTCGGTTCCAAACCCTCCCGCAGCGTCAGACAGGATGGACTGGATCAGTGCTGAGCCCCAGGTGGCCCGCTCCAGCCAGTCCGTCCCCTCATCGGGGTGCGCCATGGGTACCTGGCTGTGCCCTCCCAGGGGCAGCCCCCCATCCGGTTGCCCCTTACCTTGGCAGGCACAGTGAGCGCGTTTGCTATGGCCACCGCAGCCTCCTCACACTCCATCTGGACGGGCACCCCGTGCTGGCCGAGCTGAGCCAGCAGGAATCCCGCAGCGCTCTGTGAGGAAGGGGACAGCTCAGAACGCTCCAGCCGGGGGCATGCACCGCTGGCCACAGGTGCCTCGATCCTTCCCTCTGGCACCCCCCACCCAGGGGATGTGACCGCGAGTATCTCCCCCCGAGTGTAGGATCAGCCAGACTGCCCCCAGCCCAGCCCCTGGAGATCTGACTGTTAGCATCTCCCCGGGGTAGGAACAGTCAGACTGCACCTTGCTCCTAGAGGCACCCGGATGGGAAGGGTTAAGCAGAGCTGCAGGGCTCTGCCCGTATATAGATGGAGTTTAGGCTGCTTCAAGCCAGGCTTGGCCCTGCCGGGACAGGAGCTGGTTGGGTGGGGCTGTCCGAGGCAGACGGACTCACCACGAGGGAGACGACAGACGACTGGGTGAAGATTTCGGTGGCGTCCCTCAGCACCAGATCGAGCCTGAAACCCAGTGACCCAGACACAAGCCTCAGGAGAAGCTGGGAAATGGACCCCTGCCATGGGGGTGACTCACCCCAGCAGGCCCTACAGAGCTGGGCAAACTGATCACGGATCAGCTACAGCAACCACTTCCCCAGCACTGACAGGCAGCCACCTCTGAGAAGCCATGCAGCATCTGGATCATAGCAGATAGCAACGCTGCCCTGCGGCTTAGGCCAGGAGGTGAGGCAAGATCCTGTAATTCACCAACCTGCAGGGGAATTTTGGGAGGCAGAATGAAGCTGCCCAGCTGGCATTTGGCCAAGATGGGGGGGTGTCTGGAGCCTGGCTCTTGGGAAACACCCTGAGATCTTTAATGGTCACAGACAACTATAGGCTTCCTTTCTTGTCTCCTTGGAAAGGTGGTAGTCCAGCAGCCCAGGCCCCTAGCGCTGCAATGGGGTCGGCACTGATGCCGAGGGGAAGCTCCCCCTACTGACACCCCTCTCCCCCAGCCCCCCGCTGCCTGCAGCCACTGATGGGCTGCTTTGGAGGAGGAGAAGGGTCAGCGCTGCTTCCCAAGGGGCAGAGCCAAAGACTGGAGACAAATGCTCTGTTCACAGGGGGTCTGGCACTTCCTGCAGCCCTGGCCTGGTGGGGCCCCACCTGGGGAGCAGATTTCTGCCGCAGCTGCCAGGCAGGGGCCAGGCAGGGCCAATGGGAGGCGTGGAGCAGACTGGACGGAGATGCCCTGACTCGGCCCCCCTCCGGCGCAAACAGCAGCAAGGCTGGCACCTACCAGGCAGGGGGAGCCCGCAGCTGCAGGGTGAGCAGGGAGAGGAGGTGCAGCGACGCCTCGCAGGCCTGCACCCGGAGCTGCTCCACCATCGGGACCTGCTGAGGGAGCAGAGCTCAGGAGGGGGCAGCGAGATCCGGGGGGTGGGCAGGAGGGCAAAGGCTTCTGGGGCCAGCGTCAGGCCTCCTCCCCTGCCTCTCAACTCCTCCCCTGCCAAGCCCTGGCTAACCTCCCTACCCCCCCACCCCTTTCCCCTACGCCTTACACCTTCCATTGTGCTGCTCCCCTCTTGTCCCCCCCCCCACACTTGGTATAATCCTCTTTGCTTGGTACAGTCCCCTAGAGCCCCATGTCACCCCAGGGCCCCCGGCCCCCTCCCTGCAGCCGGTGGGCGAGGGTGCGGGCTGCCTGGCCCGGGGGTCTGGATTCAGGCCGTGCTGTTGGAAGAGCAGCAGGACCCTGACAGAGGGAGGCACCCGCCCATACCCACAATCCGCATCTCGTACCTCGCCCTTCACCAGCCGGGCCAGGGAGCTCGACACTTGCTGCCCCTTCGCCAGCAGATGGCACAGGCTTTTACTGGCATGGCCACAGGTATACAGGACCTGGTGGACAGAGGGCCAGGGACAGCATGGGTCAGCAGAGGACATGCACAGAGCCGGCTGGCGTGGGGCAAAGCGAGCCCAGCTGGGAAAGGAGAAGGGGAAGTGTCCTCCCTGGTGGAGACAGACAGGGACCCGCAACCGGACCCCAGGCCATTATGGGCTTGATTTCACAGTACCCGATGTTGGGGGGCAAGGTCCCGGTTTTCAGCCCCCGCTCCTGGCCCTGGCTCTTTGCAGCTGCTCCTGGGCGCTGGCTCAGGGCTGGCTCCAGGGGCAGCCCAGGGAAAGACCAAGTGCACACCACCCTGCTGGTGTGGCCCACTCCCATCCTGGGGGACCCACCTGGGGAATGGGGGGGGCAGAGATCAGCCCCTCTGGCCCAGCCAGTCCTGGGCCTCTCCAGAAAACGACATGGGAACTGGAGGCTGCAAGCCACTGGCTTGTTCCACAAAGCCCAGACAGCTGGGAGATGGGAGCAGACCAGGCCAGCACTCCCAATCTGGCTGGCCTCCGCGTTGTGCCACATGCCCCGCTCCATGCCGTGCTCTACATAGATGGGTTGCACAGTCTGGCAGCTCCTCTGGGAGGGGGTAGGCACCCTACGGGCACAGGCAGGAGAAGACAGGACACCCAAGATCTGCCACCGGGAGGGCAGTGGGCCCATCAATATCTGTGTGACTAGTGCCATGTGAGTGCCACGCTGAGAGGGACAATCAGCCCCAGCCAAGGCAGGCTGAGCTCCTGTGGCGTTGAGGGAGTCGTGCCCATTTATGCCAGGCTGGATCCAGTCTGCAGGGGAGAGCACCGTGTCCCTGCTGAGGCCACCAAGGAGCAACAGGGTCAGTCCCAGGAGAGGGCCCCACGCAGAAGGACCCGTTACCTTGAGCACGTTCAGGGAGCAGGCCGGACGCCCAAGTCCCACCAGGAGCCCCGCAAGCAGTTGGCTGTTTTCCTCAGTGAGTTTCTCAGCCACGTGCCGAGCGACCTGTGAGAAATCACCAAGAGGATCAGGATCCCCGAGACCTGCTACCAACCGCAATGGTCGGGGCACTGTGCTGCCAGGAGCAGGACACAGGTTCAGTAGGGGCGCCCTCTCCTCTGAGCCAACTGTGGCCCCAATGCCCCTGCCCAATGCAGGGACTCAATAGCGGGCAATGCCCCAGCACCGCCCTGGGGGAACACTGCGTTGTCTTTTGAATAAGGTGTAAAACCGTGGCCCAGCCCGCCTGTGGCTGTTAAGATCCAATGAGGCTGTCTCTGCACCCAAGTCGGGGGGTTAACCCAGCGTCCTGCTCAAACCCCAGCACAGATAATTACATTCCCCCTGCCCAGATTCACCCTGTGTGTTCAGTTGTCTATGGGGTACCCGTGGGGAATTCTGTGCCATGGCATGTGCACAGAATTCATGTCCCCCGCAGCTTTTTTTGCTTCCCCGCAGAAAAATGACTTGCTGACAGGGAAACAAAAGGAAGCCACAAGAGCGGCCATACGCCCCTCCTCATCAGCCTGAGCATGTTGTTTTGGGTGCCCAGAGGAGCCAGTGGAGAGTAAATCACCACAGGGCTGGGGACGCCCCAGACAGTGGCTCCTGCCCTATGCTGGGCTCAGCTGCTAGTCCCGGCTGGGCTGCAGGCCAGGGAGGATGAGACTTTTTCTTCTCCTGCAAGGATCAGCCGAGGATGGGCCAGACACACCCCCAGAAAACTCCACCAGCTGCAGGAAACTTCACACCCTCCTCACTTCCTGAGCCCATCACTCTTCAGCCACGGGGGGAGGGATCACTGTACGGGGAACTGCTCCCCCATCCACCTGCATCTGGACCCCCACCCCTGCACCCAGACCAACCCTTGCTGAGCCCCCTTCACTGGAACTCCCATCCTGACAAGTCTCACCACCTGCATCTGGAGCCCTCCCACACCCAGACCCCCGCCTGGCCCCAACCACTTTCACCTGGACCCCCCTGCAGAGTCCCATTGCCCCGGCACCCGGAACCCACCGATGAGCCCCAGCACATCCAAATCCCGCCCCCCACCAGCACCTGGACCCTCCACTACATCATCCACTCCCAGACTGCCCCACACAGAACCCTCACACCCCACTAGAAGCCTCTCTACACTTGGAGCCTGCTGGCCTGAGCCTGCCTGCCCAGAACTGGTGCCCCTGGTGCAGAGGGGAAGGGCCCTGGGGTGTTTCTGGGGAAGGCCCAGCCCCTGCACTGCGTCAGGGCCGGGTGGGTGCAGCTGAATCCCTGGCCCGGGAAGGGGGGCTGCAGGGTGGATCTGTGCTCCCGTTGCTGTGCCGGAACCTCCACGTTAATTTCCTGACAAATAACATTTGCAGACTCTTAAACTCTTGGCTGCAGAACTCTCTCGGGAGAACCGGGAGCCTGATTTCCTGCCTGTCCTGGACTGCTGCATGGCACTGCTGTGCGCCGCTATACACCTGCCACTTTACACCCATGCTAGCCGCATGTGAGTAGCCCGTGGGCAGTGTCTGTCAAGCGCTCAAGGATCCCACACCATAGATCAGGCCAGTGTGATCTCAGCCTTCAGACCCATTGCGAAGGGTCACCTCCAGCCACGCAGGGTTCTTTCAGGGCACTTTTTGCCTCATGGCTAAGAAGGGACAGTGAGGGGGCAGAAGGCCTGACCTGCTTTTTGGCCTCCTGGCACCCATTCCGCCCCACGGGAAGGCTGCAGACTGCGGCTACTGCTGCTGTGAAGACGTCTGCCAGACGCTCACGCTGCTCTTGCGCTGATTTGGCCTCCTGCGCTAAATCTGGGCAGGGACACAAGAGCAAAGAAGATCCGTAATTCTGGACAAAGATCTGGGCTGCTGAGAGATCCAGTTGGACAGTTAGTGCACAGGAGTGAGGGACACTGGCAGAGCTGTGTGTGGGGCTGGGATTGCAAGAGGCTGCGGGTCAGGATGGAGGGGTATGGGCAGAGCTGAGTGTGGAAAGATCCGCTGGCTGTTCTAGCCATGGCTCTAATCAGGGTCATCGGTCACTTACTTTCCCCAGCATTACATGACAGACAAAGAACCTGGACGCTGAGCACAGCTCCTTGTGTTTTCCCTGCAGACCCGCCCTCCGCCCGAGGCACCCAATGATCAGGATCACGTGGGGCTGCCCACATCAGGAGGGATCCCCCTCTCAGTCCAGAGGTGGGGAGAGCGTTACCTTCTGAAGCGGGCTGCTCAAGGGTGGCCCCCTGGAGGAGCGTGTCTAGCAGGGGGCACCGCTCAGCAAGCAGGCCGGTGTAGAAGGGGCCTGACACGGAGGAGCTGCTGCCATCCATACGCTCACAGAGCAGGGCGAAGCACTGTGGAGGGACACACGAGGGCCGTGGTAAACACCCCGGAGAATGGACCGGGTGGGGGGTGACAGATGCAAGGAAGGAGCGAGAGGATGGGCAAGCCAGGTGCAGGACCAAGGCAGCAAGCTGGGCTGCAGCAGGCACCTGGCGGGCGAGGACTGGGGAGCAGAGAGGGAGCCGAGCGTGCAGGAGGGGCATCTTTACCATGCCGCTTTGCTCGTGGAGCCTCGTCTCAGTGTCTGTTGGCTGGGCCAGCAGCTTGGGCAGCAGGGTGAGGAAGCGGGCAGCCGACTCTTGGAAAACCTGCAGGCTGGGGGAGGTGAGTGTTAGTGGGGGGGGGGAGGAATGGGACTGGAAGCTTCTCACTGAATAGCTCTGTATGGGGCAGGGCCTGCAGGAAGCGCTCCCCATTGGATCTGCCAGCTGCACCCGTCCTGCAGAGCCCCCAGGGGATGGAACTCGCTGTGGCTTCCCCCGCCCCGGTCCCTGGGCAGGATCCCTTTTCCCTCCTCCCCCCCCCCAGGCCAGTCCTGTATTTTGCAGCTGGCGTCGTGTGCCTGCGGTGCCCCCTCAGGCCTCAGTCGGGGAACGCAGGAGACAAAGGTCCTGGTTGTGATGCTGGGATGAGGGCAGCCCAGGGAGGCAGGTGTCAGGCTAACAGGAAGGGCAGCCCTGGCGGAGGCAACCCGGCCCAGTGGGGAGGGCTCAGGCTTGGGAGGCAGGAAGTCTGAACCCTGCTGTCAGCTCTGCTACCCTGTGGGACCCAGGGAGTGTCCTGTTCCCCATCCATGCCTCAGTTTCCCCAACTGGACAGTGGGGACCATGACCCTGACTCTCCTCCACAAGTGCTGGGAGAGCTCTGGAGGACAGCGTGCTGTGGAAGCGCCACATCCAGGTCTCTCCCCCGTGACGACCCCTTGTTCCTAGTGCCCCAAGGATGGAGCCCGCACGTGAGGGGCTGGTGATGAGAAGGGAGGGGGATCTCTGTCCAGTGCCTCTCAGAGTCACTCTCATTCCAGCACAGGCGCCCCCACCCCACCAGCAGCCACTCCACCTTCTCCTCTCCTGGCTCCACTCCAGATGGGAGTTGCTGGCGAAATAGGCCATTGCCACAGCAACGAGATCCGTCAGCAGCGTGATGCACCAGGGCTGCTGTGGGAGCAGAAAAGAAACCGTGGGGAAGAGAGCTCCACTCTAATTGGCTGGTAGCCAAACCAACCTGACCCATGGTACCACAGGATCCTTCCCTGCCGGGATCTCCCCCTGGGAAAGGGGCTCAGAAGGGGTAGCCAGTCCCCCTGTGTTAGCTACGGAAGGTAACACACCCAGAGACAGAGGGGGCCATAACCTGCCTCCACCGAGCTCATGCAGTGGTGATGCTACAACAGCCCCTGGAGGGCGCCACACACCTCTGGGATTCCCCTTGCGGGCGCCAGGCACATGCCCGGGATTCACTCACCTCCTTGGTGCTGGGGCTGTCCAGGATTTGCCCAGCCAGGTGCAGCAGGCAATGAGGTAAATCCGTGGCCTGGCAGAAGCCGGACAGAAGCTCCGAGTCACAGCTGGTGGCGAGCAGGTTGCCCACGACGCGGAGGGCGGGGCGGAGATGAGACGCGCCCTCCAACATCCCCTCCAGCACCTGGGCATGGAGGAGCCAAAGAAGGGGCCTGTGATGTCAAGGGGGCAGAGATGCCCCAGGACGCAGGGAGAGCAGGGCTCCGGCGACCAAATAGGACAGCTCAGATCCCTGGGGACAGAGGAAGAATTTTCTCCCTAGATGGGGGGGGCGGAGGTGGAGGGAGCCAGGTGGGTCACCAATCCAGGGGGAGGGGAGGGCTTCCCTGCCTTGCTCAGAGCTCAGTGTCCTCACTGGTTCCTTCAGAAGAGAGTCCGGATCATCATCCCCCCTTGTCCAGGTGGGGAAACTGAGGCACGGACGGGGGACAGGTCGTTCCCACAGCGTCACAAGGCAGCATAGCCGATAGAGATCAGATCTCCTGCCTCCCCATCTTGAGCCCTTCCTTGACTAGCACTGGACTGGACCCAGGAAGAAGAAGCCAACTTCGCTTCTTGCTGTCCCCAGCCCCCTCCCCCTGGCTGTCTCCACTCACCTGCTGACTGGAGTCCCAGAGGTGGGCGTGGATGCGCTGCAGGAAGGCCGGGTCCCCCAGGAGGCTGAGAGGCGTGCTCGGCTGCAGGGTCGAGGGATGAGTGGCCTCAATCAGATGCTGCCATTCGTCGTCGCTATCCATTTCCTAAGTCAAAGGTCACAGGACAGGCCAGGCGGACAGTTTGATGCCATCAGATACAGGCGAGTGGGGCAGGCCTGCCCTAGGCCTCCACGGCGCTTTCTAGCCAGCTGCTGCCCCAGCCCCACCCGGCCACGTCTCACCTCGTTCTCCAGGGCCACGGCCTCGATGCTGCGCCTGCCTTGTGGCTCCGTCTTGCTGCCCCCAGCCGGCCTGGGAGCCCCCATCTCCGCCTCTGGGAACTCCCGCTCGTAATCCTGCGTGATCCGGTGCTCCCTGCCCAAGAAGCAGCGCAGCTAGAGACCTGCCCCGGGCCACCCCCGCACTCACATTCCCCCCAGCCCAGCCCAGCCTCTAAACCCACCCACCCAGGCACCCCGGCCCCTCACCGTGGCGTAGGGGGAGGTTCAACCATCTCCCACTCTGGATCCTTGGTCTCTTCTCCCAGGACAGCTTGGTTCTGGTCTCCAGGAGGGGAGCCTGGAGTGCAGGCTGTCTGCTCCCCCGCCCCAGGGGCTGCTTGGGGTTTTTGCCCCAGGCCTCCTCTGGCTGCCTCCTTTTTAGAGGGAGCCTCTGCCTTCAGCTGCTCCTGGAAAAGAGCAAAGAGCTTCAGTCAGGTTAGAGCTCTGTGTAACTGCCCAGGAGCCCCGCCTCTCTCCCCCTGCCCCATCATCGGGGGTCCCTCTCCATGTAACTGCCCAGACCTCCATCTCCCCCTATAACTGACAAGGCCCCAAACTCTCACCCAGCCCCTAGGGACCCTGTCAGAGTAATTGACCGATCCCTCAGGTTCCTGTCTCCCCTCCCTGCCCCAGTCATGGGGGGGTCTCTCTCTGTGTATCTGCCCAGCACCCCACACTTCCATCATCCCTAACTGTGTAAACAACCAAGCCCCCAGACTGCCTGTCCCAACCACCTCCCTGCTTCACTACCCCTCCCAGTTTCCTTTGGGCCCTCCAGCTGGAGAGGGGACCCTGCTCGGTCTCCCTCCCGACCCCCTGCCAAATTTCCATTCTTCATTCCCCTAGGTGCCATGTGTCCCAGTGACCTCCCAAAGGGCTCTGCCCAGCCAGGATACCTGGATACCACCCCCACCTTTTTCCGGGCCTCCTCGGCCATCTTCTGCCGCGCCTTCCTCAGGATCTTGGACTGGCCGCTCCTGGGGGCCAGCGAGTGAGCCTGCTTCTCCTTCAGCACCTGCAGCTCTGGGGGCAGCTTGCTGGTGAAGGGGTTGGCGACCCCGTGCTCCTCTGTGTCCTCGATCACTGAGCGGGGGGACTCGGGGGTTAGTCTGGCAGGCAGTGGCAGGGACCACAACGGCATCATGCAGGGAAGAGGGGAGATCTGGGGAGTGGAGGGGACAGGCCCCCATGGGCAGTCTGGAGACCGGCCTGGGCTGGGGGGAGGGCGTGGCATCCCGCCAAGGGGTGTTGAGAGGGCCAGGTGGCAATGATGCACCAGGGGCGAGGAGGCAGAGGTGGTGGCCAGGCTGGGGGCACGGATGGCTGCACTGCACCGCTGGCAGCAGGAACGCAATGGCGGGGGAGGCAGCGAGGAGCTGGTACTCACTGGTGACCCGTCCCGCAATGAAGGGATGATACAGCAACTCTGGCCACGACAGGCGCTGGCGAGGGTCCTTCATCAGCAGGCCTTGCAGGAAGCTCTGCACAGGGCCCAGAGAGCCGTCGTTACACTCGCTGTCTCTCTGGGCCCCACAATTCCTGGCTCTTGATGAGACACAAAGAGCCGGGCGTGTGCACTCATCTAATGGGTAGGCAGGACTCCTGGGGTCCCTGCCTTTGGAAGGGAGTGCAGTGTAGTGGGTAGAGAAGGATGCTTCTGCTGCAAAGACTGAAATAGGTAACGGTTGGCCTACAATGTGCCCTCGGCACGACTCCGAGTTAACAGCCCTTGAGATTAACGGGCCCACTCAGGTGGGCGTCGCTGCATCAGTTACCATGGAAGGGGGTTTCTTTCCAACCAGAAGGGTGGGAAACGATTTGTTCTACATGGAAGCTGAGACTCTGGAGAACGATTCAGCAGCAAGTGGTGGATCCTGCCCCAAACGACACATGGAACATGTGGGGCCCTGACTGCCTTTGTTTGTCTCTGAAAAGCAGCCAGCTCTGGGGTGAGTCCCCGCAGCCATTAAACAGAGCACAGCAACACCGCTCACCGAGTCAGGAAGTGACAAATGCTGTTTAGTGCAACCAATCATGATTCCCAAGCAGGAATTTGGCCTGGACACCCCATGTCCTGGGAAAGGGGGGGTTCAGTGACCTCACCCAATGAGCGGCTGTTGGATCCACAGGGGGCCATCTGGAACCAGGGCAGCTGTGACTCTGTGGGGTGCGTGGGGACTGCTTACCTCTCCTCCCCGTTACCTTGAATGAAGGGCTCATGGTTTTGGGCCACTTGACGGGGTCCTTGACGATGATGCTGACCAGCTGGAAGATGCTGTTGGTGTAGAAGGGCGGCGTCCCTACGAAGAGCTCATACAGGATGCAGCCCACCGACCACAGGTCGGCCGTGTGGTCGTAGGGCTTCTCCTGCACCAGCTCGGGGGACATGTACAGTGGGGTGCCCTTGATGGACGTCAGCACCATGGTGTTGATGCTCATGGCGCGAGCGAACCTGCCCGGGTGAGAGGGAGCACACACACACGACCCCTTAATTCTGCTACGGGGCGCCTCCGAGAGGATCCCTCCCCTGGCAGCCCCCCAAGCCCTGGAACCCTTCCAAAGTTCCGATGGCCCCAGATCCCAAGGGTGGGCGAGTTCCTGGGGCACTTACCCGAAGTCACAGAGCTTGATGACGCCCCCTTTGCCCAACAGGATGTTCTGGGGCTTCATGTCACGGTGCAGGATCCGATGGGAGTGGAGATAATAGAGGGCGGAGACCAGCTGGGAGGCGATGTCCTGAACCTGAGAGGCATGGCAACCCTGACCGCCAGCTGCAGCCGAGTTTGCATCCTGGCCACAGCTCTGCCAGTGCCCCTTGATCCTGACACACAGCCCTGGGCTCCCCGCCCACACACAGAGCTCTACCGGCACCCCTCAGTCCCGACCCATCCCTCATCGCTATTCCAGTCCTGGGCACAGACCAACAGTCATGCCAAGTTCTGCAGTGTTTTGGTTATAACCTGCACAGGTGAAGAGTAGGCTGAGACCCAGCCAGTTCATGTCACTTGTAGCCTAAGGCTAGATTTGAACCCAGCTCCTGAAGAGGTGAAAGGTGAGTTCTCTCTCCCGCTTGGCCAATTGGCCCCTTCCTGGCCCTGCATTCTGGGCTGATTCATTCCCCTTTGAGAGGTCAGTCGCAGCCTCAAGATTCAGAAGTGTCTTAGCTCCGACGTCCACTGGCCTGAAGAAGCAACACTGCCACTTCCTGCGGAGCAATGAGACCCTAGCCACGCCCACGCCCCATCGTCCCTAGGCCTGACATGAATCTGATTGGCCCCGATGCTTCAGCGTCACCGAGCTACCTGGTCCTCTGGCAGATTCCCATCATCCTCCAGGATCTGGAAGAGCTCCCCCTCCGCGTAGTCGGTCACCACCACCACCTGGAGAGGGGAGGCAGGCAGCCCTGTTAGAGTAGCAAGAGGGGATCATGGAACCTCAAAGAGCAGGTGCCAAGCCCAGCTGTGTCCTGGGGAGCCGAGGAGACAGGATCCAATGGCTGGGGCATCAGTGGCGTGATCAAAGAGTGCCGGGAAATTCACTGGGAGAGAACGCTGATTTCAGCACGTCTGTCCAGGTCCAGAGACTTCGACTGGCACTTGCTCCGGCAGCTGCCTCATGATGCCCCTCAATGAGGCCTCGAGATTTAGTCCAAAGGGTGGAGAAAACACCCAATGGGGCCCTTGGGCAAGGGGAGTCGTTGGGGAAACCAGCAGAGGGAGAAAATGAGAGCTGAGCAGCGTGACTGCAGGATTCACCCGTGCTGCGCGTTCCCAGCCTGGGAAGATGAGGCAGAAACCCAGCCAGGGACTCCTGCTCTGACAGTGTCGCTGGAAGGGACAGGACACCTCTAGTGTCTGCTGGAAGGTCCCAGCTTCGACCCTCCATGGCTACTCAGGAGGCTCTGTGTGGCTGACAATGCATGCGCCTTCCCGTTCTCACACCTGGGTGGCACCACACAGGCTGCTGCACGTGCCCCACAGGTGCCCTCTTTACCTCTTACCTCCTTGTCGGTCTCGAAGCTGTCTAGCATGTGGACGATGTTGGGGTGGTGCAGCCCTCTCATGATCTCAATTTCCCGCTGCAGGTTCTTCAGCTCCTTCTCCGATCGCCCGACTTTGGGGATGAACTTCAGTGCCACCACCTTCCAAAGCAGACGAAGCTGTGAGTGATAAGCCTGCACCCAGGCAGCTTCAGCAAGGATCAGCCAGTGGCTGTTAGGGTCAAGGCTATGGCCAGGTCTACCCAGCCCTACCAGTACACCTCTCATTAGCAGCATGCATGGATCAAGGGGATCCCAGGGTTTGTTGAGTTTCAGTGATCATGACTTTTAAAATAGTGAACTGATTTTCTTAAACATGGTCAACTGGTAGATCTTAGTGAGACCTGCAAAACAAGCTACAGTTTAAAAACTTCAGTCACTTTAAAGGCATGACAATTCAGTGCTGGGAAACGTTGTAAAGTGTGACTATTGCTAGGTGTGGCCGTGTGCACAGTGCATCTTTCTCTGGGGTTCTGATTTTTAAAAGTAGCCCCTGGTTTCCCGGGCAGAATCTTGAACACACAGTGAATTGTGCAAACTGTAGCACTTAGTCACAAAAGTGCCTTATTCTGCCTGCAAGTCAGGTATCCGGACGTCTAAGTGCCACTAACTGTATCTGCAATGAATTGCAGGCAAAACGGTGCGTGAACAACTGTGCCAGTAGAAATGGAGGCTGAGTGAAACGCCTTTCCAAAAATCAGTGTGTGAACCTATAGAATTCATGACAGTTGCAGCTGCATGTGCTCAGTCACCAGGCTGCAAATTGGCAGGAGTTAATCAAAACCTATTTTTTTTCCAGACCTAGCCAAGGTACCAGGCCTCAGTGAGATTCTGCCCAGAGCAAGTTTCAAATGTTGGCTGCTTTTGCTATAGCCCTGTCTAAAAGGGAATCAAGTTGCCAAATTCAGAAATAATCAGAGAGATTTAAAACAAATACATTTCTCCATCAAGTGCAAAGCCTGCAATGTATCAGCCCCAAAGGGAAATGTTCCAGAAACTTCTGAGCATGTGAAAGCAGGAGATTAGAATGGAAACTGTTGTGCAATCTTAAATACAGTGGAACCTATCCGGTGAGGATGACTACTGTGCATCACACATAGGATTGTCAGAGACCCTGGACCTGGAGGCTCAGTCACGGACCCCTGAGCTCCAATTCAAGAACTCTTTGGCCCTGCGTTGTTTTCCCCTATGGTATATATGCCCTTTTCCCCAGATCTCACCTGGGCGCTGTATTCCCTTCCCACCCTCCTCAGAGCTCCCCTCCCTGGGTCTCTCCTCACCTGGGCACTATATTTCTGGCGCCCCTTGTACACCCTCCCGAAGGAGCCCTCTCCAATCATCTCCAGCACGTGGTATTTCTCCATGGTGGGAACTCCAGCCTGACAATGCAAAGTGGCAGATTAGAGGATGTTCAATTCATCTCCCACCTCTTGGGCCTCACCTTCCGTCTCAGGCCTATGCCAGCTGAGAGGAAAGATGGTCCAATGGTTAGGGCACTAGCTAGGACTGGGGGACCTGGGTTCAAGTCCCTATTCTGCCACAGACCTCCTGTGTGACCTTGGGCAAGTCATTGAGGCCCAGATCCTTGAAGGTATTGGGAGATCAGTACCTAAATCCCTTTGAAGATCTGGGTTGTCGCCTCTTTGGGCTTCAGGTCCCCAATCTGACAAATGAGGATGAAAGTCCTTCCCTATCGCAAGGGAAGGTATAAACACATTAGAGAGGGAGGTGCTCAGATGCTACGGTGATAGCTAGCTATCTAGATGCTGTCCATTTATCTCTGGAAACTTCCAGGATCCCAGCCCAATCTCCGGCTACCCAGTCAATCTTTCCTCCCTCTTCCCAACCCTCGTTTTCCCATCCTGACACACCCAGCTCCTCTCATCCAGCCTCCTGGTTCTCCCTCTGCGCTAGCTGCATATTCCACCCCTTCCTCTCCAGCCCCACTGTCCAAACTCATCTCTGTCACCATTCCTGCTTCCCACGGCATCTTCCTCTCCAGCCTCCCTGCCATCTCTCCCCCTCAGCCTGCTTGGCATCCTGCAGCCACACTCCTCTTTGTCCTCCATCCTGATCACTCCTTTCCCCGGCTCCTGGTTCCCCCCATCTCTTTCGCACATTTCCTCTCCCCTCCCACATGCTTAGGCATTCTGGCTCTTTCCCTTGGCCCAAGGTCTGCCTGGTTAGCCTTCTTCCCCCTTCTCGGGTCCGGGTGGCCTGTACATTTGAGCTGGTTCTTTATTTTATTATCAGTTATTTGTACTGAGCCCATGGGGCGCTCAGCACTTGCGGATGGGGACCCAGCCCGGATACCTGAACCCCAACGGCCATCCCAGCCGCCCCCGCCCAGAGCGGTGCAGCCAGGTACCCACGAGACTGTCCTCGGGCGAGCCCCGTCTGTGCTCGGCACCCGAGTCTCCCCAGGCCGACCGGCAGCCCTGACTCGCAGCTCTCCCGCGCGGGGCCGTGCCCAGCTCTGCGGCCAGGAGCGGGCTGTGGTAGACCCGATCCTGCCACCGCCCCCGGGCCAGCGCTGCCCTCCCCCGACCTCTGCGATCCGGGTGTCCAGCCAGGCAGACAGCCAGCCCCTCCCCCGGCCGTGGGACCCAGCCCCTCCCC
>ML675620.1:72446326-72460512 GCA_007922155.1 Mesoclemmys tuberculata | reverse complement strand
GGGACCCAGCCCCTCCCCCGGCCGTGGGACCCAGCCCCTCCCCCGGGCTCGGTCCCCTCGCCTCAGCCAGAGCCGCCCGCACCAGCGGGATCCCGGCCCCGTCCCAGCCCGGCCGTTGGGATCGCCGCGCTCCGCCGGCCCGACCCCGGGGTGGCCGCACAGGTGCCTGCCTGGATCCCGGCCTCGCACGCGGACGGAAAGGCGGCCAGGCCCGACCGGGGATCCGACCCCTCGCCGCACAGACCCCGCGGCCCGGCCTGCCCCGGGGCCCGGCCGCTGGAGGGGCTGCAGCCCGCCTCTTCACACAGGCGCCGCTGGGCCACCTCGCCGCGCCAGGACCCCGAGGACCCGCCGCGTCTCCGTCGCTCAGCAACCGCCTGGGCGAGGCTGCCCTTCCGCCTATGAACAGCCTCCCCGCCGCGCACTTCCGCTTCCGGGGCAGGCAGGGAAGATGGCGGCGGGACGGGGAGAGGAGGAGGCGGCGGCCGCCGACTGGTAACCATGGAGATGCGGGCCGTGGGCAGAGACGGGGCCCTCTCCCCACGGGGCCGCTCCTCCCGAGCCCTCCCCCCAGCCGGACCCGGCTCCCCTGACAGGCAGCCCCGCCCTATCCCCGCCCTATCGCCCCCCCCGGCGTGCCCCTCCCATCGGGGCCCGGGCGTTTCCTCCCTTCTCTCCGGGCGGTGCTGGCCGCCGCGGCGCGGCCTGGCTGCCCCGGTCTCAGCCTGGCCGGCTGTGGGTGCCTCCCAGGGACGGGCGCAGGGCGAAGCCCTCGGCAGAGCCGGGCTGTCCGAGCTCTCGTGAGACGGGCCCGGGGAGTTCAGCTCCCAGCGCGCAGGCTGGGCCCTGGCTGCTCCGCAAGGGGAGGGTGCCAGCGCCCTGCGCCCCATCGTGAGCAGCCCCCCTGCGTGGCTCCTGGGCCCAGGCGGGTTCTCTTGGGGATCTCCCAGAGAGTACCGCCCGGCCCCCAGCCTCCTTCGTTCCAGATGTGAGGTGGTCACAGCTGCAGAGGATGCAGCTGCAGGACAAGAATGAAAGAAACTTGGCTAAAGGGCTCTGGTCAACTGAAAGGTGTCCAAATTTGTAAACGTAAAGAGAGTCCTCTAGTTCTTAACAATTCCAGATCAAGCTGCTGTTCTGAAGATAAATAAACGTGCTTGGGCATTGTTTGCGACTCAGCTGTAATAGCCCAGAGAATCTGACATGGAAACGTTGTAGCTGAAACAAGAACATAACGGCCATACTGGGTCAAACCAGGGCCCGTCTAGCCCAGTACCCTGTCTTCCAACAGTGGCCACTGAGAGGTGCTTCAGAGGGAATGAACAGAACAGGCAATCATCAAGTGATCCATCCCATCGGCCATTCCCAGCCTCTGGGAATCCCTGCCGAACTGCCTTTGATGGACCTATCTTCCATTAACTTATCTAGTTCTTTTTGAACCCTGTTATTGTCTTGGTCTTCACAACATCCCCTGGCAAGGAGTGCCACAGGTTGACTGTGCACTGTGTGAAGAAATACTTCCTTTTGTTAATTTTAAACCTGGTGCCAATTAATTTCATTTGGTGATCCCTAGTTTTTGTGCTGAGGAGTAAATAACATTTCCTTATTTACTTTCTCATGATTTTATAGACCTCTTATATCCCCCCTTAGTCATCTGTTTTCCAAGTTGAAAAGTCCCAATTTTATTAATCTCTGCTCAAATAGAAGCTTTTCCACACCCTTAATCATTTTAGCTGCCCTTTTCTGTATCTTTTCCCATTCTAATATATCTTTTTTAAGTTGGGGTGACCAGATCTGCATGCTATATTCAAGATGTGGGTATACTATGGATTTATAATGCCGCAATATGATATTTTCTGTCTTATCTCTTTCCTAATGAATCCCAACTTTGGTAGCTTTTTTGACTGCTGCTGCACACTGAGTGGATGTTTTCAGAGAACCATCCACAATGACTCCAAGATCCCTTTCTTGAGGGGTGACAGCTAATTTACACTCCATTTTGGATGGATAGTTGGGATTATGTTTTCCAATGTGCATTACTTTACATTTATCAACATTGAATTTCATCTGCGATTTTGTTGCCTAGTCACCCATAGTCATCCTTTGTAACTCTTAGTTAAGTCCAAGGCAGACCAATCTTGAATGCTTTTATATCATCAAGAAATTTTGCCACCTCACTGTTTACTGCTTTTTCCAGCTCATTTATGAATAAGTTGATCAGCACTGGTGCCAGTAAAGACCCCTGGGGGACCCCACTGGTGTCCACCAAATGTTAAAACAGAGTACTATAAAGAAAATTAAATTTAAAAAAAAGCAAAAGTTTTCAAAATGTTCACCTTTAATAATCTAAGAGAAATAAATGTTTGTAATTTATCTATCATGTATTACTGTAGTACCATAACGAGTGAGAGACCTCATGCCCTGAAGAGTTTACAGTCTAAATGGGGAAGACAGACAAAGGAGGGAGGGAAAACACTTTCAGACAGGGAAAGTGACCTGCCAAAGGTCACACTACAGGTCAGCAGCAGAACCAAGAATAGAATGCAGGTCTTCTGAGTCCTTCTGAGCCTGTTTTTCTTTCCCCTAGACCATGCTGCCTTCCACATGACTTCTGTAGACAGTGTCTCTTTAAAACAAATTTCCACGGTATTGTTGTTTCTATGTGTAAATGATTGAGAGTTGCTCAGATGCTTCTGCCGTATAAGGTCCTAGGCAGACCTGTGTGCTGCTCAGGGAGGAGGACGAGGACGGAGAGCTGCTCTGCATGATGTCCTTTCTCTATTCTCAGGGCTCTGCCATCAGAAGTGGAGGTCTTGGAATCCATATACCTGGATGAGCTGCAAGTGTCTAGAGGAAATGGCAGGTATTTGTGCTGTTACCAGATGTTACTAATCCTGAGGCGTGAGAGTCCACCCCTTGGTGTCCGCTGATCTCAGAAGTCTGGTCTCAGAGCTGTGGTGCTGGGCGCAATCCCTGGACTGGTTTGTGTACTCAGATGTTAGAGGTGTCTAACTATGGATTTGCACTTGGGATCCAAAGCGCTGTGTGAGCACAGGATAACGTTCGATCGGTCATGTGCAGATTGAATAGTCACTGAGAGAGTGGGACCTTCACCCTACACCGACGTAGTGGCACACTGAGAGCTCCATGGCTGGTACCTGACATACTGCCAATCTCTGCCCGCAGTCCTACAGTTCCTTTTCCTCTGAGCTATCAGCACCCCTTGGCCATGCTCCAATGAGCATTTCCCCTGCTGAGACAGGGCAGATGCGCTCAGCCTAAGGGACTCCTCTCCCCAGACTCCATGCACATCAGCCCCCTTTTTAGCGCAGTGGGGCTTGCATGGAAGGTTTGTGCTGCTGTGACAATACGCAGCCCACGTCACCCTCATTGCACCTGCTGCACTTCATTAATATTCCATGGGATAGCTGGACGCTTCACCTCCGCCTCCCTGCCCTTGCAGGTCAGCACCCTGGGAAATCTGCATTACCCTACACCCTGCCACAGCAGAGGATCAAGACTCCCAGTACGTCTGCTTTACACTTGTGCTGTCAGTGCCCACCCAGGTAAAGTCAGTGCATGACCCACACGAGCCATGGGAGCAGCCAAGCCTCTCGGGCAGGGCAGGACTTTGGTTCCCATTCATCCCTGGATTTGTTTCTTTCTAGTATCCCAATGAAGCGCCGAAAATCTTGATCCGGAATCCTCGGGGGCTATCTGATGAGCAGATCCAGAAGTGAGTGCTGGGCAGGGGGTTCCACCTCCTCTAGAGACAAGAAGGGAAGGAACTTCCTGCATTCCAGCTGGGGGTGGGGAACACGAATACCCCAGTTCCCCTCAGCGTCTTGCGGCAGATACAGGGAATTGCTCTGTCTGTCATCCAGAGCTGCAGTGGCTTGGGCAGAAAATAAATAAGGGCCATTGAACCGCCCTGCTTCAGTGCACAACCAGCCACTAGCTGCCTGGCGTTGGGAAGAAAATTCACGCTGGATAGGTTATTCCATCATTCTCCACTGGGGAAGTTTCTGAAACAACCGGCACTGGGCTAGATGGGACCTGGCCCTTGTCTAGTGGGGTAGTTCCTGTGTTCGTCCCTCACCTGTCCCAGAGGGTTGTGCACAGGTGTGGTAAGGTCTGGGTACTCTTGCTGCCAGTATGAGGCTCAGATTCAGCTGCAGCTAAGCCTGTGTTTGGCCAGGTTTGAGTCTGTCACCATGCTGCTGTTAGAAGATGCAGCAGAGGTTGGGTCAGCGGCAGAGTTGTTGGGACTGAATGGCTGGCCGGGTTAGCTCACCACAGGCAATCTGTGCTGAGTAGAGAATCTTCCTGGGCATTGGCTGTGAAGTGTGAGTCTGTCCCAAAGAATCCTGTGCAACAGGCAAGAGCCAAAAGTCTGGTGCCTCAAACCTGTTACTGAGAGATTCCTTTTGCTCCACCTTCCCCATGGATGGATAGGTTTGTGGGAGGGAGAGGGGCTGAGATTGTTAGCCACATCTGAGCACAGCAATTTTTACACTAAGCTCAGCACCCTTATTAATCAGCCATCTCACCCTCTATAGTAGCTGCTGTTCCCATCTTAGTACTGCATCCCCTCCTTAGTTACGGGTTTCTACCTCTTCGTTCTAGGATTTCTCAGACGCTGGGACATATCGCTGAGGCTGGGCTGGGGACAGCCGTGCTTTATGAGCTGATTGAGGTAAGAGGAGAGACCTGGGGTGGGTTGTGCATGGTGCTAGATATAGACACACGCTCTCCAGGTCTCTGCTTGTGGGGTGGATGGGTCAGAGCCTTGGCCCACCTGGTGGATTGGGTGAGTAAAGTTCGTTCTTCCCCTTTCTACAGAAAGGGAAGGAAATTCTCACTGACAACAACATTCCTCATGGCCAGTGTGTGATCTGTCTCTATGGCTTCCAGGTAGGAAACCCGCCGATCAGGGCAAGGACCTGCGGTCTGCTAGGGAGGAACGGGGTATGTCGCAGGGAGGGACTGGCAATCTGTAGTCCAGGGTTGTGGAGATGGAGGGGGGAGGGCCCTGGGAACAATGTACCTGAATCAGCCCCAGCTGATAGTGGAGCATCGGGAGGGCACCATGGGGCACGCATGGGCCTCCTTTCAAACACCCCATCTCGCCACACAGGAGAGAGAAGCTTTCACAAAGACTCAGTGCTACCACTACTTCCACTCTCATTGCCTGGCTCGCTATGCCCAGCACATGGAGGAGGAAATCCACATGCAGCAGGAAAAGAGGGAGCAGCAGCTGGCATCCCCTGAGCAGGTAACAGGGCTGGGCCCCTCCACCGGGTCACTTAGAGGAGGCCTTGCTCTCCCAGGCCAGGTGCGCAATCCTGAGACACCCCCGCCCAAGAGCTCACTCCTGGGAGTTGTCGTTTGGGTTACCGGCTCTGTGCCTCAGGATGCGTTTCGCCAACCTCAAGCCTAGGAAAATCACAAGTCAGGCCCCCGAAAATCTCAAGACTGGCTTAAAAATCATGGGAGTTTTAAAAAAGAATACATCTGGGACTGATTTTGTTTGTCTTTTGGTTTTGGAGCTTTTAGGATGTGGCTGTGTCACATTTTGAAGTTTTCCCTAAACACTGCCCAGACCTTGGAGTTCTCTCTATTTAACTACTTTATTTGGGCTTAATAATGCACCCAGCCACCAGTCTGGACTGGGAGCACTTGGCCAGTCCTTGCAGTGCATAGAATAAATAGCACTAGTGGCCAGAAAACAAGTCAAAGACCGACTAGCCCCTCCTCCCCCCCCCCAAAAAAAATCCTCCTGCAAACAGCCCCCGGCTGTCAAACCAGGAGACTCCGCTCTGGCGTGCCCTGTAGTGCCTCGGGTAAGGGGGACCTGAGCCATTTGAGGCTTTATTGGTTATAACCAGTTCCTATAAAGTTATTAATTGGCTGTTGGGCTACAACTCCCAGCATGCCCAGGCGACATAAATTGATCTAAATACCAGCCAGCCAATTCAGGAATCCTGCAACGCATTCAGCCGGGGGGAGCGAAGGTTACAGCACTCGGCAGGACTGCTTAAAAATGATCCAAGTACCTAGCAGAGCTTAGCAGAGGCAGCTGGGCAGCCAGACTTCCTCTGCCCACACTTAGAGCAGTGCGTGGGGAGGCCTGGGTGTTAATTTCCTAGAGGGGCAGGGAGCAGGGGTGGAAGGGTGATGGTGGGGGGAGTATAATGCGGCTGCATGCCATCTCTCTCTTCTCCCCACAGGGAGTCGGGGTGCAGTGCCCCGTCTGCAGGGAAACACTGGTCTACAACCTCTCCGCTCTGCAGGCAGCGCCACCCCCCCAGCACGCAGTGGTAAGAAGCTTCTAGCTGGAATCCTGCCCGCTGGCTGGGTAACATGCCTGCAGTGAGCCCCCAGGAGGGAATGAGTGAGCCCCCTCTGCCTGAGGCAGGCTGGAGGAGCTGCCACAGCCACTCACACCATGCAGGGCTGCTGGCAGATGGGCACTGTTCTTGTGAACATTTGGGCTTGGTAGCATGGCAGCACCGGACAGTCCTTGCCTCAACTCTTCCCTGTTCCTGGTGCAGTCCCCCATCTTCCTGGGGTGTGGGAGTGGAGACAGAGGCCAGGACTGGGAAGGGGTGCCCAGACTCAAAGACATATCCCATGGTTACTGTTTGGTTCTGCAGTGTAGCCATGTGAGCTGCCTGTGGGAGGCGAACAAGTCTGCGTGTGTCTGATGGGTACGAACTCCCTTGGGAGAATGTGAAGCCCTGGCCCTGCCCCCAAAGAGCTGCTGGCCCATATGGAACTGCAGGGGTAATGGGGTGGAGTTAAGCCAAGGAAATGTGGCTGAATCTCAGGAAAATCTTCCCGCAGAATAGCACCTTCTCCCAAGGGACAGGGCAGAGTGGCTGTCGTGTCAGACAGCTAAGTTCCAACAGGACAAAGCCCAAGATCACAGACTGGAGGAAGGGATCCCGCCCTGACTCGGGGGTTGGGACAGATGGGGCCCCCCCCCCAGTGCTTTCTCTGCTCTGCCTTCTAGGCTGCACATAGAAAAGAACAGCAGCTTCCCTTCAGTAAGTCTCTCATTCCTGTTGGCTCATGCAGCCTCTGCCGGCTCTCCAGGCCCCTCGCAGGGACAATGGACTGACCAGACCATGGTGCAGCTGGCCCAGTCTGTTGTCTGCCTGTGGCTACCGTGTCTGACTGGAACGCAGGGGAGCCCAGCGCTAGTTGTTGCCGGGAAGCACGTGTGGGTCACTAGGATGCTGACTTGGAAAAGAGGGGGACCTTGGCTCTGGTGTTGGCTCACTCTGCCCAGGTCTAGCTGGATCCCCCGGCCAGCTGGCGGCAGGTGTGCGGGTTGGGTGATTTACCTGGGCCAGGCCTGGCTACTGATGGAATACAGCACAAACGTCTCCCCCAGGAGCAGTACCGGCCCGATGCAAAGACACTGCAGAACCAAGAAGAACTGCGCCTGATCTACCAAAGGCAGCAAGAGAAGGGGGGAATCATTGACCCCGAGGCAGAGAGGAACCGCTATTTCATCAGCCTGCAGGCGGTACGCTGCTTCTCAGGGCTGGGGCGCGTGAGGTATGGGGGAGCTCTCACCCCCTGCCCTGCGTTGCGGTGCTGCAGGAGCAGCTCCGGTGTGTGCAGGGAGGGGCACAGGGCTCTGCCATCCTGGGGGCCTGCATGCTGAAGGTCTTTTCCTATAGATCCAGCTTGCTATGGGCGCACAGCAGGGTCTTCTGCCTGCTGCCATGTGGTGCTTCACATGCTGGGGGCAGGGAAGGCTCCAGAAAGCCATCTGTGGGGCTGGGAGCACAGAGGCAATGAAGGGCTGCCAGCATATCACCACAGAGTAACTGGTGTGGGACTTTATGGTCCCGTGGCAGAGCTGCAGCAGCTGTGGAGCCTTTCCCTAGAGAAAAGCGGGGGTCAGACAGTGTGGCAGGCCTGGGCCTTTCTTCACCATCCTCTCCCTTCTCTCTCAGCCTCCAGCCGCCACTGAGCTGCTGCCTCCTGCAAATGCTGTGGCTGCTGCTGAGCGACTCTGCCCTCCGCCGGACCCAGAGCGTGCCCTGGACACTGCCGGCCCTGCCCCAGCTCTAGTGCCGGGGAGAGAACCCGGGCAGCGGGAGAAAGCGTCTGTGCCCCTGGAGCACCAGAGCAAGAGAGAGAGGCACCAAGGGGAGAGGCTGGGACCCAGAAGCCAGGGCAGGCTGTACAGCGACCCACCAGCCGTAGCTGCGGACACTCCCCCCTTTCTCCATGGTGCTGTGGGACCCAGCAGTTTCGGCTGGAGACCCGAACGGAGGGAGGGCAGGAGCCAGAGAACCAGCAGCAGAGACAGTCAGGAGTTCCCTAAACCACCTGGGAGAGGCAGGGTGGCTGCCTTGGCTGATAGGAAAGAGTCATGCCCTGAGGGGATCTTGTCCATGAAAGGGGCATTGGACTCGAAAGAGGAGAATCCCGGTGAGGGGCGCTGGATGCTGGAGCAGGGAGCTGAGGCTCGGAGCAGGGAGAAAGAAAACCTGGCTCTCAACCATAGCGAGCCCCGGGGACCTACCAGCTGGCAGGGCTATCACAGGCCCTGGGATTGTGGGAGATGGGAGAAGTCCCGGGGCAGAGAGCGTGGTTCTTATCCCAGAGTTCCCAGGGGGCGGGGGGTGTTCAAGCCTAGTGGAAGGAGAGATCCCCATGGCCAAGTGAAGGAGGACGGCTCCTAGCAGGAGGGGGCAGGGGCTGGGATGGGAGGGGGGCTTTCTTTGGGAGAACAATAAAGTCTATTGGAATATCACCTCTCAGCCTGTCCTGTGAGGAGAAGAGCCAGCTGGGATCTCTCAATGGGGTGGCTGGCACGGGACCCGTCTTCCCGGGTACAACGTTCTTGGCTGAGGAACACAATGGGTCAGTGGTGAGTTGGGCTGTGGGGGATTCCCAGCTAGGCAGGTGTGGTTACCAATGGCTGCGTTTCAGGGTCTCCTGGCAGACACAATCAGCTCCTTAGGCCTGGGCTGGGAAAATCCCTCTCGGCCTTGAAGGCAGGATCCGGCGTAGGCAAATGTCACTCGCCAGCAGTCACTGCCAGGGGCTACGCAGGGCCTTGCCCATGCTGCAGCTCTGCCCCCAGGCCAGCATTGCTGCTGCTAGCCCTGCCGGGGCCAGGCTGCCGCTGTCGGCAGCAAGTGCTAGAGCTGCAGAGCGTGGGGACATCCTCAGGAAGCCAGGCCCTGCTCAGAGCCAGGCCCCGGGCTCATTTCCCAGGTTCTGGGTGTGAATTCTGTGCCCTTGTTCCTGTCATGCTCTGAAGTTAGGAGCAGCGCTTGAATGACCGCCCCCTCGTCCCCACCACACAGCCAGCAAGACTGGGGCTGTCTCCTGTAGCATGGAGGTGCCAGGGCCACGGCGTCTCCAAAGCTTTGGATTCTTCCAGCCTCTGCCCTTGATTCCATCTCCACATTGCTTGTATTCAGAAGGAGCTTTTGCTCTTTAAACTGACCTAGCCCTTTTTCACTGCAGGCCCCTTTTCCGCTTGCTTCTCAGAACCAGTTCTCCTCCCTGCCTTGTAAATAGCCTTTTATAGACCGCTGTGAACTCGATAGAGCAACTGGTGCTCCAGGCTTAGGTGGTTAACGGCTATTGTCTGCCTGCCAAGGCCCATCCCATGGCTTTTCTTGCTCTGGAGCTGAGCTGTGCTTATTTCCTTGCTCTTCTGTGTCCGCCCCAGAACAGCTCCCCAAAGCATCCCGACAAACAGCTTCTGTAAACCTTCATCCACTTGGGCCCCAGGTCGTCCTTTCTGTTCCCTGGGATCTGTCCCTAACCAGCTCGCCTGGGGCTTATCTTGATGGACTCTGTAGCATATTGCAATCAAGTTGGGTTGTTTCAGGCTGTTTGCAGCCAGTCGCTCATCGCTCCCCTCTTGTCAGCAAAGACAATCGTTACAATTTCATCCCTTTCCTGGGCTGATTCGGACTATCATTAAACCAAACTGACTTCTCTTTGATGAACAGTGGGGCCACCTGTGAAGGCAGTGGGAAGGGGGCAGGGATAGAGGACTCAAGTCCTTAAGACCCTTGATCCCAGTTTTTTGGCTTGATGCATGCGGTTGTTAACCTTCACCTTCCTAGCTCCTCTGGGAATGGCAGGTGACAGTGTCCCAAAGCCTTTTTTCCAATGAATGTAGAGATCTGCTGCATTCGTCTCTGCTGCCCCATTTCATGTCATGCAATGAAAGTCAATGCCATTTGTGCGATTTTTCTTCAAAGAGCTCCCGCCTGGCTTTCCACATAGCGTGGACCCATTTTTAGCTCAGACATTCAACACTAGAAGCTGGATGGTAAACAGCCAGGTGTGAGGCACCTGAGCACTGAATTTCCACTGCAATATAAAGAGACCCACATTCTACTCTGCCTTCCACTTGTCCCCTTCTCCAGAGCCGAGCATGGAGTTTAACTTCCTGCTATTCCACTTGTTCCCGCAAATGTAGCTGTCATTTGAAGTTGGTTCCCACTTGGAAATCAGGCACTTGAGGTTTTGCTGTTCAAACTTCTGTACCTCTCTTGGGAATATTCTTTACAGCCTGTGATCTAGGAATCCACAACATGCTCAGGGCTGTTTAAAAAAACAAACCAAATGTCCAAATGTTCCTAGAAAAGGTAAATCTTCTTAACATGCTGCACCACCTGGCAGGGTAAATGTTCCAATGGCGGCTGGAGGGCTTCATCACATGGTTCCTCTCCTGTCAGGAGGAACAGCTCACTGCTGACTGGCCCTCCTGGGGAGAGAGGCAGGCATCGCACAGACCTCGAATACAAAGCAGCAGAGAGAATCTGCACAGAACAGTCTGAGGCCCGTAAACCACAGCTCCCTGGTGATTAGAGCAAGGCATGGGGATTTGTGACAGCTTGGGTCCGTCCTGACCTCTGTTCCGGAGCTTATGGGGTGACCTTAGCCAGTCACGGCACTGCTCTGTGCCTCAGTTTTCCTAGCTGTGAAATGGGTGTAATCACAGGGACTTACCTCCCAGGGGCTCAGGAGCACTTGGCCGAAAAGTGCCGCTGAAGGATAAATGATTAGCAGTTATTAAAAGCACGTGGAGTGACTGACTCGCGCTGCTCTCTTCCAGTGGGCAGGTACACCTGGGGAGCTCCAGTGTGGGAGGGGCCCCACCTGAAGTGACGGGAGGTTGAAAGAAAAGCAGTCACTGCAGAGAGGGGATTCGCCTCTGCCTGGATGCGGCAGGGTGACCTGGCATGATTGTGCTGCTCCCACCCCCGCCACGGCTCATAAGGAAAGTCTGAGACTGACTCCCCGAAGCCAGGGGGCCGCATTGCCCTGCCTTTGTGACATTGATATGAACAGGTTCGGGCACTTGGCCCATCGAACCTGCACGGCTTTCTGGCAGAGGGCGGTTCTAAAAGGTCAGGGACTTCTCCTGTGCTTGGCCTGTAGTTAACATAGCAACAGCCTGGCTCCCAGCGGCTGAAGGTGACACAATGGGTGATGGCTGGGGTGAAAGCGCGGGGCAGAGCCCACCTCCATCGCGTTAGCAGGAGGATGCCGTGCATCCTAGAGCGAAAAGATCTCCGTGGGGTATGCTGCTCACTGGCCGCGGCGCGTGCAGCCCCTGGCAGATCATGAAGGCATTGGAGACCCTGGACTTGCACCGAGTGCTGGTCTGGCTCCTCTCCACGGCAGGGAGCTGGCGTGCAGCTTCCTGCTGATGGCGGTCCCTGAGTTCGCTTTCCTGGCGCAGCGGGCCCAGAGCGAAGTCTGCATCCTGCCGGCCGGCAGAGAGGTAGGACAATGGGTTGTGCAGACAGCCAGGCTGCAGGGCGGGCGCTGGTATCCAGATCGGTCCACGCAGGATCCTGCTCTGCACACAGCCAGGCCCTGCTGCTGCCCGCAGGCCCAGCAGTGGTGAATGGAGCTGGCCGGCTGCTTCTCTGCTGGGCTTGTGTACAGCAGGAGCTCAGGGTACACGGCAGGTCTCCATCAGGTGCCCTTGATCCAGCACAGGCCTCTCAGGGGGCCTCCATGGCAGAGATTTTCCCCCAGCTGCCACGTGTGATGGGGAAGCTGCTCCGGCTTAGTGACTGTCAGCAGCCTGTCAGGATCCCAGTTACCTGCCAGGGACGTTGGGGGGGAAGAGGGGCAGGATGACCTCTCCGCGCCAGTCATGGCTGCTTAGGGAGACTCCCAGAGCCATGGAGTCCCATGCTGCCCCATCCATCCATCTGTCCGGCCCGCCTTTGGCCCAGTCTGCTCCTCTCTGGAGTTACCATGAATCCACCCAGCCCCAAGCACCTGCCCCACTGAGCTACAGCTTCTCTCTCATTCCCAGCCCCACTGAGTAATCACACACACAAAGCGGAACAGGCCCTGGCCCAGGGGGTTCACCTCTCATCCAGGAGAAGGCCCTCTGCAGTCGAGTCCCTGAGCCCAACCAGGTCAAGGGGGAGCACTGAAAACCGGGCTCCTCCCTCCCAGGCGAGTGCCCAACCTACGGGGCTTCTGGCCATTCAGGGACACCTTCCCACGTACATGTGTACGTTCTCCCCTCCCCGGCTGTCTTTGGTGCGAGGCCCAACCCAGGTGGTGTACTCAGAGCTCACTGACCGACCCGGGCCCTGCTGGGGAGACAGACAGGGAGCACCTGGTTCAAGAACCCCACCAGGCCTAGGTGTGAGCGGGGGCACTGAGCTGCTCAGCGGTGCCAGGCCTTTAAGGGCAGGAACATCTCTGAGGCTGGGGGGCAGCATGCCACGAAAGCTGCTGCGTCCACATGCCAGCAGGGAACGTAATCCCCACTGGGCCAGCGAAGGCCGGGTGTGGCGGTGCCAGACATGCAGGGCTCGGGTGGAGCATTCTCGTCTGCAGCATGCTGCACTGTCGCCCACCAGCAGAGAGAGCTGCTTGGAACGGAACATCTGCACTAGCAGAGCTGGAAGAGTGCCCGTCACCTGGCCGTGCCAAGGCTCGACCCCCAAGCAGCAATGACACTTGAGAGCCGCTGTTTTTTTCTAAAAAATCTCCATGCCCCACTTCAACCACCAGATGCAGGCTGGGGTCAGGAATTGCTGTTTTGGGGGGGGGCCGGGCGGGGAGGGGAGGGGATGTCTCTGGCTTGGGATATGCAGGAGGCCAGACTAGGTCAGGGTGGCTCTGTATGGCCTTAAAACTCTGAGTGAGCGAAAAAAAGGAAATTCATGTGTCTGTCCATCTTTCTTAGCCCATCACTCCCCCCTGCTTGATACACCCAGATGCAACAGGCTACTCACCGTGGCAGCTGCAGTCCCCGGGATCGCGACTTGGGCTGTGGTGTCAGCGCCTGGCCTGACCCCTCTTGGTAGTGGGGAACGTGCTGGCAGGTGGGAGGTGAGGGCGGCCTGGCGTGAAATTCCTCCCGGCACTGGTTGGACCCAGCTGTAACATCCTTTCCACATGCAGCCTTGTTTGCATGTGGCCGGCACCTGGTGCCAGGATGCGGGGACAGCAGCTAACGGAAGCTGATGTCTGGACCATAAAAGCTGGACCACATTTCCCTAGTTTGCTTCTGAGACAGTCACATGGGACTGTGTCAAAAGCCTAACTAACATCAAGCTATGTCATGTCTCCTGCTTCACCCAGGCACTAGGCCAGTAATCCCGCTAAAGATGAAGCTGGTTTGGTGTGATTTTTTCTTGACAAATCTGTGCTGGCTGTTCCCTAGAACCCTATAAACCCTGAGGTGCTTACAAACTGATCGAGTGTGTAATATTTTGTTCCAGTATCTTGCCAGGTATCAGTTAGGTCTATAATCCCCCCGGTCCTCTTCATTCCCCCTTTTTAAAGATAGATGCTATGCTGGCTCATCTCCAGGCACCTGGGACCTGTCCCATCCTCCAGGAGTTCTTGCAGGTAATTGGTAACGGTTCCAAGATTGCATCATCTAGTTTCTTAAGGACCCGGGAATGAATTTCATCAGGCCCTGCTGACCTGAATACATCTGACTTATCCAAATATTCTTTACCCTGTTCTTCCCGTTTTGGTTTGTGTCCCTTCCCCCCTTGTGTTGAGAGTGTGGTCGCCATTAACCTTCTCAGTGACGAGTGAGGCAAAATAGGCACTGACCACCTCAGCCTTCTTGAGATCACATTAGCTCTCCTCCTCCTGCAGCAGAGGATTTACTCTTTGCTTCAGTTTCCTCTTGCTTCTAATGTATT
>ML675620.1:72434437-72445926 GCA_007922155.1 Mesoclemmys tuberculata | reverse complement strand
ATTGAAAGAAGCTTTTCCTATTGCCTGTTATGTTCATTGCTAGGTGGAGCTCCTTCGTGCGTTAGCCTTTCTGGTTCGTCCCTGCATGCCTGTACTTTCTTTCTCGGGTGTCTGGCTGGTGAGTCTTGCCCACATGCTCAGGGTTTAGCTGATCGCCAGATTTGGGGTTGGGAAGGAATTTTCCCCCAGGGCAGATTGACAGAGACTCTGGGCCTTCCTCTAGCACAGGGCATGGCTCTCTTGCTGGTGGATCCTCTGTACCTTGAAGCCTGTAAACCATGATTTGAGGATTTCAATAACTCAGTCCTAGGTCAGGGTCTATCACAGGAGCGGGCGGGTGAGGTTCTGTGCCCAGCGTTGTTCAGGAGGTCAGACCAAATGATCATAATAGGCCCTTCTGACCTTCGAGTCTGTGAATGCTATTCCTTTGTATTGCCCTTGGCAATTCGGCCAAGTTTCCACTTTTGGTGGAATTCCTTTTTGATTTCCAGGCCAGTAAAGATCTCCTGATAGACCCATTTGGCCTCTTGCTGTTCTTCCCGCCTCTCCTTTGCATCCGGCTAGTTTGCTTTTAATATCGTCTCGAGAAACTGCCTGTGGTAGAGAGACAGCCCGAAGCATGGGCCTGGTGCGGGGCCTGGGGCTTGAATCAAAGTCAGCAGAAGCTATGCAAGTTCAGTGTCCAGTACGTGAACTCGGCACCAGCGCTGCTGAAACACACTGAATGTGGACACACATCCCAGCAAGCCAGGTAAGAGCACCCCCACCTAGCCCACGAGGAGGTGGTTTGGCAGAAGTGATGAACTGGGATGTTTTGTCTGAAACGTGCACGAAAGATGCAAGGGGAGGTAAGCAACAGGTCACGAAACACATAAGGTGGTAGGCAAGTTGCTTAGCCCAGATTGTTTGCCTGTCTGTATAGGTCAGGATACCCCTCTCCTTAACCTTTTGTCTGGCCGGGGGCAGATGGGGGACAGAGAGCAGCGGAAGGTCCAGCTGCTCACAAAGCTGGTCCATTGTAAGGGGCATACCTGTGCTAGTGTAACTATAGACACTAATCTGGGGAGTGAGAACCACGCTTTGTTGACAACACACCTGGCTGATGGCCTTTGCCACCGGAGTAAGGCCATGGTCTCTTTAGGCAGATCAAGTGAGGTCTGCTGGGCCAGCCACCTGCGCAGAGCTGGCACAATACAGAGAGAGAACACACCCTCAGCCCACAAGTGACGACGAAGTCAGCTCTCCTGAACTCCTTTTCCCCCCAAGATTTTCTTCCCAGGGGACCTTACCTGCCAGTTCTCTGGGTTTGTTCGTCTGCTTTCTCATTCTGCTGCTCTGACACCTTTCTTTCCTTAGACTCATGAAATCCATCATTGCCTGGTCACGTTCACTTGGATTGCCATCCATCTTCAGATTCACTCCTGATTCCTCCCCGTTGGTCAGAAGAGAGTCTACAATGGCTGTTCCCCGGGTTACTGCCTCCACTTTTGGGAACAAAAAGTTGTCCCCGATATACTCTAAAAACTTATTGGACATTTTGTGTTTTGCCTTATTACTTTCCCAACAAATGCCCGGGCAGTTCAAGTCCCCCATTACTACCATGGCTTGTGTCTGGGGCCCCTGGGAGTTCTCCCACTACAGAGAGAGAAGCTAACAGATGACTCATGAACAATACCCTCTGGTGCAGGGCAGAAGGTTTGTAAATCACTGGGAAGACGAAAGGCCCCATACAGTGCTTGGAAAGGTTGCAAACTGCCCCGTCACCCTACTTCACACTGGTCTATATTTACAGAGGACACTTGAAAGCAGCTGGCAAATGTCATGCATCCTCACAAGCTATTATCTCGTCCCTCTGTCCTTCATTTACCCCCACACTGGGGGGGCCCGCTGGGTCGAGAGCTGTGCGTGGCGCTGGGTTATGGCCATGCAATGATCAGGCTCAGATCACCCCTTGCATTGTAAGCACAGGTCTCTCACCCCTGGCTCCGGAGCGTGCTACCAGCTGTGTCTGGGGAGAAGCGATCGCCCCAGACAATGCATTGCTATCAGGGGAATCCTGGTGTTCTAGTGCTTTTTATATTTTAATATAAACTCAAGGCCTTGTTGAGGTAGAAAAACAAAGTCATTGGGTGCATGGGGCTCTCCCAGTGCAGCACCCCCACAGTTAGAAAGTCTTCGGGGAGTCACTCCCAGTCATGTCCAAATCCCGGGGAGCTGCGAGCCCCTCCCCTTTGACGGTGTCTGCCCTTGGTCACAGAGAAAGTGACTGCACGTTTTCAATGGCCCCGGCCGGGTCTGTTTTATACAGCATGAAGTGGCCCTGCACCTGGGCAGCGCTGATCTGCTCAGACAGGCGCAGGGCCTGCTCTGCAAACCTTTCTCCTGCGGCCACGGGCTGCTCTGGGTAGAAGCGCTGGAACATGCGGGTGATCTGCCAGCGGGAGCAGTGCCCTACGTACTGCTTCAGATCCACCCGGCCAGGGCGCACCAGTGCTGGGTCCAACCTGCAGAGGCAGAGAGACGTGGAGTTGCTGTCAGCCTCCACTTCCAGGGCCTGCTCAGCCAGTGGAGCCAGCTCTCCC
Organism: Mesoclemmys tuberculata; assembly: GCA_007922155.1. NCBI lineage: Eukaryota > Metazoa > Chordata > Testudines > Chelidae > Mesoclemmys > Mesoclemmys tuberculata. The sequence goes on along the minus strand of ML675620.1, from coordinate 72,443,344 downwards.
GGGCGCAAGGACCTCATTGCCAAGAAGGCTACGGGCATACTGGGCTGCATTATAGGAGCGTTGCCAGCAGATCACGGAAAGTGATTATTCCCCTCTATTGGGCACTGGTAAGGCCGCATTTGGAGTATTGTGTCCAGTTCTAGGCCCCCCACTACAGGAAGGATGTGGACAAATTGGAGAGAGTCCAGCGGAGGGCAACAAAAATGACGAGGGGGCTGGAGCACAAGACTTACGAGGAGAGGCTGAGGGAACTGGGCCTGTTTAGTCTGCAGAAGAGAAGAATGAGGGGGGATTTGATAGCAGCCTTTAACTACCTGAAAGGGGGTTCCAGGGAGGGTGGAGCTAGGCTGTTCTCAGGGGTGGCAGATGACAGAACTAGGAGCAATGGTCTCAAGTTGCAGTGGGGGAGGGCTAGGTTGGACATTAGGAATAACTTGTTTCCTAGGAGGGTGGTGAAGCACTGGAATGGGTTACCTAGGGAGGTAACATCCTTAGAGGTGTTTAAGGCCCAGCTTGACAAAGCCCTGGCTGGGATGGTTTAGTCAGGGTTGATCCTGCTTTGAGCAGGGGATGGGACTAGATACCTCCTGAGGTCCCTTCCAACCCTCGTCTGCTAGGATTCTCTGACCGATGGCCGCTCTCTGATCTGCCCATCTATGGTTCTATGCTATCCCAAGGGAGAGGCAGGGCTGAGAGAGAAGGGTATCCTCAATACCTTCCACAAAAGCAAAGGGGAAGTGCTGTAAATCACAGCCATGGACATGGCTTTGTGTTTCCTCCAATGTGAACGTCCCCCTTAAAACCCACAGGCTGGTAGGGAGTCCTGCCCCGAGCCCTTATGCCCCATGCACTGTTGTGACATAGAAGGTACGGCAAGATTCCAATGGGAGGCTTCCAGCTTGATGGGATCGCTGTAAAGCAACTGAGAGAAATGTGGGGAAGAACTAGACAAAAGAGAGCAGCAAACACCCAGTCTCCTGGGCAGGCAGTCCACTCGGACCTGCCCATCCACACCCTCTGGGCAGGCGTCCTGCCTTTCTGCTGTGAGATGGAAACAGGAAACACCCAGGAGGGGAGGAAGAGGCTGATGATCCAGTGGAACATTACCAAAAGGGTCGTGGTGTTTGAGCAAAGGGAGACGCAGGCTGAACATCTGGGAACGTTTCCTAGATGGTCACTGAGACTGTGGAATTGCATCGTTGAGAAAAGGCATGGGGGAGGGGGCAGGGAGGAGCCCTGTTATTCAGCTAGGACGGTAAAACGAGCCCCTGAACCACGTCAGGGATCTTCCCCTGAGCAGAGCGAGGAATTTCCTGCCCTGGTGACTCCCTGCACCACAGGAGATGGCTCTGACCTGTCCGCGTGGTTAGTCGTCATGAAGACTATCCTGGCCTCTGAGGAGGCCACGCCATCCAGCGCGTTAAGGAGGCCGCTGAAGGTCAAGCGTCCCATACCCTGGTAGGCAGTCGGGTCTGGAGGAAAAGGCAGCAGAGACGTCTCAGACCCAGAGCAGGACTTGGGCCCCTGAATTCTGCCTAACGGACAGCAGCACTGGCAGCTTTCCAGCCACACCTCTGCCATAACTCAACACAGCCGGCAGAGGTGGCTGGTCCCAGGCTGCCTCCATCTCAGCCCTTGCGGCCTGGCCACTCTGCCTCTGCACTGCTGCCAGGGCAGCCCCACTCTCAACTTCCCCATGCCAGAGACAGGCATGTTTCCAGAGACACCCCCTACCCACAGCTGCTGACTGCCCATACCCCGCTGGGCATGGGGCAGGGGAGCCAGCCAGGGGGCTGAAGAACAAAGGGGAACGTACAGAAAGGGGAAATCTCCCCCGCCAGTTCAGGACAGGGCCTCCCACTCCCATCATTTCCTGGAACCACACTGAGCTGCCCCTTCATTTCAAGCAGGCCACAAAGCCGGCGAGCAGCCGGTGACCTCTGCTCATGACCAAGCTGGGCTGGGATCTCGAGGCGAGGGAACAGGTGTCTGTGTCTGGCACCAACCCTCGGGGTTGCCGAGGCCGGAGGCCTGCCAGGTGCTGAAGACGGCGGCGAAACACGCCTGGATTTCCCTGGGGGTGAGCGGGGAGGGGCCATGACTAACTCTCTGCAGCGAGGTCCCGGCTGACAAAGGCAGCGTCCACGTCCTCCAGGAGGATGATGCTCTGCTGCGGTGCCACGCTGAGGAGGTGGTTGAGGCGGTCGTCGGAGAGGCTGCGGTCGCTCAGGCTGAGCAGACAGATGTTGTACTCCAGCTCCCCTGCCAGGGCCGTGCTGGGAGGGACACGGCAAGAGTAAAGCACCTGCTAGGGAAGCTCAAAACAGCGACGGAAAACGCTCCCTACCTGGTCCTGTAGGATAGGGGGCACCAAGATCAGACCCAGCCAGAGGGCCAGGGGCTGGTCTGGGATTTGAGAGCCTGGTTCTATTCCCTGCTCTGAGACGGATCTCCTGTGAGACCTCCGGCAAGTGTCCATCTCTCTGCATTTCTGCCTCCCATGTGTGAGGGGGATCCCTGCCCTGCCCTGCCACCCGGGGCGGGGGGTTGGGAGGATAAATGCGTTAGCCCGGGGTGTGCGCAGAGAGCACAGTGATGGTGTCCCCACAAGGGCCTCCAGCAGACAGGGTACAAACACCCAGCACCTGGGTCTCCACCGCCCGTCTCCTTGTGTCATCGCTTGTCCACCCGCGAGCAAAGTGAGTGGGGAGGGGAGGGCACAGCCCACGTGCCACTCTGGGAGCTGGCTGCCCACCCTGCACAGGTGTAAATGATGACACAAGGCAGGTGTCCCCAGACAAATTTGTCAGGATGAAGGCGGGATCCTGAATGACCATGTGGTCAATGGGGCAGTAAGCACCAGCAGACCCCGATTGCGCAGGCCCCCAACACGCTGTTCCTCGTACAGAACATGGCCTGTTTAACACTGGTGTTAGCACGTGTTGGGCTGGGGAAATAATGGAATGTGTGTTTTGAGGGGGTGGGTGAGGGGGCCCCCAGTGGGCTAGCAGCACCTCTGCACCCGGGCCCTTGGCTTTCTGCTTTGCTAAACCAAACCTCTTTGTCAATGACAAGCCGACCACACACCAGCCCTCCCTCTATCTGGCTGAAGGGGCCTAGAACTCCCTCAGGCAGGGGAAAGCTTCCACTGCCCTGCCTACAATACTCACATGAAGCTGCTTTTCCCACAGCCCGGGGGCCCATAGAGCAAGTATCCCCTCCTGTACGGGATTCCTAGGGAGAGAGGGACTGCTCAGAAGCTGGAAGCGTGCCCCTCGCCCAGCCTCCTAAAGGATCTCACCTAAGAATCACATGCCTAGTTCACCCCCACCAAAGTCCCTGAGTCTCAAAAATCTTTGCCAGTCCCTCTGATCTGGGCTTCATGGCCAGCGTGTTTTCCTAGCGCAGCTTTGCAACTAGCGCTGGATCTGTCCATGCAGAGGAGACCCTCCATGGCTGGGGACTGCTGCTCTGCTTGCTCCCAGCTGTGGATTAGCTGTCTGGAGCTGAACCAAGATGGATCGCCAGCTGGGAAGCGGTAACCTGATTGCATCCTACGGTGCCTGGCGCTCCTGTGCGGTGGGGGGGACGCCCAGGAACAGAACACAGCCTTTCGTGCCGCAAGAGGCCTCCAGTGCTCTGACGCCCCACAGGAGGCCTGCCGAACGCAGGGAGCTGACTCAACATGGCAGCGCTCATTTTCTACTCCACTGAGTGCAAGAAATGGGCGCCATGGAACCAGTAAGGAAATTCCCCCCTTTTGGGCTGCGGACGCTGCAGCAGGATGCCAGTGGCCCACAGGCAGCAGCAAGGATTGGACGTGAAGCCTTCTTCCTCCACTGAAACCCAGGATGCAGGTGTGGAATAGCGGGCAGGGCAGTGAGGCAGGGCTAAGGCACGTCTGCGGGGCTAGGCTAGTGTGGGCAAGCTAGGGGGCTGCAGGTCAGGAGCCAGGTGCATTGGGAGAGGTTGGGTAGGCTGGGAGGGGTGGGTAGCTGCACAGCACGCCTGGCTCTAGGTAGCATGATTTATCCCTTCCTTCCACCCCAGAGGAAGGACAGAGCCCACGAAGGCCCCTGGCCATCAGCCCAGGAGGGAGCCTTGCCTCTCTCCGTGTACCACTTGGGGTTATTGACGAACTCCTTTACATCCTGGAGGATCTTCTCTGAGACCCCCTTCTCCAGCACCACCGAGGCGAGCGGCCGGCGGCGGCGCGGGAAGCCAAACGGCCGCCATTCGGCACCCATGGCCGTGTACATGACCGTCTTCCCCTCCTGCTGCTTCAGAGCCAATTCCCTGGCTGGAGAGAGACGGAGAGAGGGGCTGGCAGTGAACGGGAATCTCCCAGAAGGCACCCAGCAAATGGCCCAGTTCCAAATCGGCGGCAGCAGGCTGCTAGCCAGCCAGTGCCACAAGCAGCCGTACCTTCCTGGAGGATGTTGAAGAAGATCTCTCGGTTGGTGCCCAGAGCCGTGAACGTCACTGACTCCCAGGGCGTCCCTGTGTGCAGGTCGATCATTTGCTTCTCTCGATTGCGCTCGATGCGGATCCACTTCCTCTGATACCTGGGGGCAGGAGCACAGAGGGATGAGCAGCGGACAATGGGAGATGAGGCTGCAGAGCTGTCCCAGCTACTGCCCGCCCCTCCAGGTGTGCAGACCCCGATCGGCACACAGCTTGGGGAGGGGCTGCAATAGCTACCACCCTCCCCCAGTCCCCCACTGACTGCAGCATGCCCCACAGGGAACTGACAGGGCAGTTCTCCTGAGCTCAGCATAAAGGCTTTTCAGGAAGGTAGCGAAGGGGACCCTCGAGCATCACCCTGCAAGAGACCAGGGCTGGGCCCTAGGAACTGCTGGCTGAATATAGATCTGTAGCTCCGACACCAGGCCGGGGGCCCATTCAGCAGCCCCAAGTCTGATGGCTCAGGGAAGAAAGGCCCACGCTGGGCACACAGGGGACACGTGCCCATATTCTCTCCACCCTGACCTCGTGAGCCAAGGGCAAAGGACCTGCACAAGGACAGGAAGAGCGTGGGGCCTGCAGATGGAGGTGCACAGGCAGAGCTATGTGTGGGGACTCCAGGACGGGCATGGGGGGGGGAACAGTTTTAGAGCCGGATCTCTCTCAGAGCACCAGGGCAGAGATCAACGCTGCACACCACTGGGAAATCGGGGAGCGTGCCCGGCCTGGAGCAGACAGAACATAAGAATCATCCCATCAGGTCAAGTGGCTGCTGATCCTGATTCCCCGAAGGCCTGGCCTGCCCCACACGAGTTCGTGAGTTAACTCACTGCAGTTTGTACTTTTCACAGAAGTCAAAGCCAAGAGTCCCCCCTCGTCTCACTCAACGTGTCTAGAAAACGCAGGCGGCCTTGCACTCCCTAGGCCTTTCTCTGGGGTTTGATCACACTTTTTCCACAGGCCAAGGAGTGGCCAATGAAAGCACCTGTGACGCCCCGTGACAATGCAATTCCAGCAGGTCATACCCTGGAGAAGTCATACCCAGGAGCGTTGACAGCTAGGGCACTGGCCAGCCTATCCGGTGTCACCACAGCTGCTCTGCGTTTGCGGTAGCTTCTAAGACCAGGTCTACACTACAGATCTGTACCAGTACAACTACGTTGCTCGGGGGTGTAGAAACTCCACACCCCTACGTGACATAGTTACACTGAGCAAAACCCCGGGGTAGACAGCCCTGTTGGCGGGAGAGCTTTGCCTGTTGACATAGCTACCGCCCATCGGGGAGCTGAATTAACTATGCCAACGGGAGAAGCTCTCTTGTGGAGGAGCATCTTCACTTAAGCACTGCAGCGACACCAATGCAGCATTTTGACCTGACCCAATTCTTTTTCAAAGCACTTTTACAATCCCATCCTGCAGCACAAGTTCCACAGGTCAGTTCTACAGCCCACTCAGACACAGGTCGGTTTCCGGTTCGCCTCTGCAGCGTTTTAGCTTCTCAGGAGCAACCTTTTCATCTTGCACAGACGAGCAAATGTATTTGAGAGGAATTCTCAACCCCCGTCTCTGGGCCGAACAAAGCCAGGGAAACAGGGGCTAGAGATAAATTCAGCATGCTGTTTTATGTGAGCCGCGTCTCCTTTCCAGGCTAAGCAGTCCTGTGTCCTGACCCAAAGCCCGCTGAAATCAATGGGACTCTTTCCATTGACTTGAACAGGCTTTGGATCCAGCTGCTAGGTTCGTCAATAATTCCTCTTCACACGGAGCCCTCGGTTCCGGGATGCAGCAGGTCCGTTCCTGGCCCATTCCTCCCTCTTCTCTGCCCCCCCTTACCAGATGAAGTGGTTCCCAGGGCTGGGGATGAAGTCAAATTTGGTGCTGATGCGCCCGCTCTCATGCTGCAGGTACGAGGTCTCCACGCTCAGGTGCTGAGTGCGCTGGGCGTAGTGCGAGATCCAGCTCAGTAGCCACTGGTAACTTTTGTCCTTGCTGGGCACCTCCAAGGTGATCATGTAATGGCGGCGAAAAGCAACCACCCCAAACTGGGCCCCCTTCCGGGCCAAAGCCAGAGCTGTGCCCACCCCAACCAGGCCAAACCCCGCCCCGAAGTAGGGATTGTCCTTCAGTGCTAAGACAAAGTCGGAGAAGGGCATGGTGGGGCGGGGTGTCACACGGCCGCTTTCCGGGGTATCATCCCGGCCATCCAGAAACAAACCTGGAGATAAACACAAAGGGGAAAGAATGAGCCACCAGGTGAAGCGCAGCACAAGGGGGCAACACAGATATGGAGCCAACAGGACAATCCCATGACCCACGGATGGGATCTGACCCAGAACATGTCTTCACCAGGCCCCTGTCCCTGTGGCTCATTCAGATTCGTCACCATCTGAGCTTTCTTTACAATGCAAAGCAAGTCTCTAGCCCTTCTGGAGGCAGAGAAAACTGTCTAAACATGGCCCAAGATAGCAGGAACAGCAACATCTGCCTGAAACAACAGGTCCCGAATGTACCTCAGCCCATCAAGCACAACTGGACACAGAATTCAGCCCTCTCCTGACACCCAGACAGAGAGGATTCCTGCTTGCTTTGGGCACAACTCTCACACTGGAGCTGCGCTGGCTACTATCGGGGAGCCCAAGGACAACTGTCACTGGACCATCTACCTCCTGATTGCCCCCTCAGGGCCTAAGGTAATTCTGCATCAGCCCTGCATCAGTTTCCCCTCTCCATCACATTACCAAACCAAACTTTCTACCAGTTCAGCAACACCTCCTCCGTTTCCCACCAGGGCTGGATTTGTTAAAATAACAAAATAATGAAAAGGAAGTCTCAGACCCCCATCCAGTTCACGTTCCCAGTCTGCTGAGGAGCCTTTTCTCTGAAAATGCAGAGTTCTCTGCTGGACCCTACTCATACCCAGCAGACTCCAATCTCTCTCTCCCAGGGCATTCCTCTACCCCAATTCCTGCACCCCTTTGCAAGGGAATCAGCTGATCCTTGCTCAGGTATGCTTGTTTAGTAGGTAGGGCTGGCTAGGCCTAGGCCACTAGCCCTTAAAGGGGACCACCATCCTTAGTGTGCAGGCCCAGAGCAGATTGCAACCTTTAACATGGAGCAGTGACCAGTAGGGAATGCTGCCTCTTGGCTCCTGGCCAAAGTCCTCAACGGGTCAGGGGTTCATAACTTTTTCTGTGCTGCAGAAAAAGAAGCAGCTCCTAAAGTGCTACAATCAACTGGGAAGATGAAGCTAGGACAAGGCTCTCTGGAGCAGGGGTGAGGAGTTCTTGGGGAAGAATGGAGGGTTGTAAACAGTGCCATAGGCCACCAGGAGGAGTCTGGGGGGTACAAGTGTGTAAAAGCAACCTCAGCTTTTCTCAGGTGAAAAAGTCAAACCCAGGGATTTATCATCACTAAAATCCCCCGGGGCTGTTTGGAAAAACTGTTGGAAAACACTGCCGGTTGCAAGTACTGAGGATTTATTGCCGCAACTGGTCAACACGCATCTCCAGTTGCAACCCGAAGGCAGCCAGGGACCTGGACATGATGCAGACAGAGGTAGCCTCCCACCTCTGTGATGGCAGCAGAACGTCGAAAGCTGTCCTGTACCAAACTGTGGCAATTGTTCCCTTTTAAGGCAGTGTGGGCCAGGGGATAGATCACAGGAGTGGGTTCTATTCTTGACATGGCCCTGGCCTGCTGGATGATCATGGACAATTCCCTTCCCTCCCCTTCCCACCTCCCCCCCGTCTGTAAAACACGGACAACGACACTGACCTGGTCTGTGGGGCGCTTTGAGATCTACCGATGAAACAGCTGTATAAAAACGAGAGATGGTTATTAATAGGGATGATGAGGAAGCAGAATTTGGGAGGAGGCTGGGTTTAACTCGAAAATCCCAAACCAACTTCTACTTCCTCGACACTGTCTTGCTCTGCTATTGATGGAGCCCGTCACATAGTCCGCATGACACTTTGTGTAAAACGTGCCGTATAAACAAGGCCATGACTGCATTGCTGGGACCCGCTCTCTCCTTGGGCTGCCCCTTCCCTCTCATGATGGTAGCCAGCACTTTTCAGGATAGCGCTCTTTCCACACGTCAGGGACGTAAGCCTCACGCTGCCCCAGGAAGGGGCTCCGCATGATCGCCCCCGTGCACAGATGGGGAAGCTGCGGCTCAGAGAAGAGCCGGAGGCTGTGGCAGAGTCGGGAACAGACTCCAGGAGTTGAAGTTCCCAACCCCGCTCCCACGGCTCAGCAGCCTAGACTGCCTACACCGCCGGGCAGAGAACCCAGGGGGCCTGACGCCCAGCCTCTCACCAGCCAACACACTGCCCCAGCTCCCAGCTGGTGGGGAGACGGGGGCCTGGTGCACCCGCTGCAGCAGGGAGCGTGACGAGGGGCCACGCAACCTGCAGTGCCCCGCTGAGGGAGCCTGACCCCCCC
>ML675620.1:72406148-72434427 GCA_007922155.1 Mesoclemmys tuberculata | reverse complement strand
CACACGCCGCCCCTCCCCCCACGGGTCCGAGCCCCCAGAAGCCCGCCGCAGCCGGCTCCCGTTCCACCCCCGCCGTTACCGCCAAGCAGCGCCGCTCTAGCCCCTCACTCTATGGTTCCGGCTAGCACGGGCCGCGCCCGCCTCTCCGGTCTCTATGGTTCCGGCCCCGGCCGCAGGCACCACAGAGAGCGGGTCCGCGGGGCAGAGAGGCCGGATGGGGCCGCGGCACAAAGCGACCCGCTCCCGGCCGGCGCGGAGCCACCATCGAGAGGGGCCGCTCTGGGCGGGGGCAGCGCGAGCCGAGCCCCTCAGGTAAGCGGGGGCGGGGCGCGGCCTGTGCAGCCGGGGGCGCGCGGGGGAGGGGCTCGGGCTCCCCAGAGCGGGGGAGGGGCGGGTTCCCCGGGGCTCCCCAGAGCGGGGGAGGGGCGGGGTTCCCGGGGTTCCCCAGAGCGGGGGGATGGGGCGGGTTCCCCGGGGCTCCCCAGAGCGGGGGGATGGGGCGGGTTCCCCGGGGCTCCCCAGAGCGGGGGGATGGGGCGGGTTCCCCGGGGTTCCCCAGAGCGGGGGGATGGGGCGGGGCTCCCCAGAGCGGGGGGATGGGGCGGGTTCCCCGGGGTTCCCCAGAGCGGGGGGATGGGGCGGGGTTCCCCGGGGCTCCCCAGAGCGGGGGGATGGGGCGGGGTTCCCGGGGTTCCCCAGAGCGGGGGAGGGGCGGGGTTCCCGGGGTTCCCCAGAGCGGGGGGATGGGGCGGGGTTCCCCCGAGGGAGGCCCAGCTACACCCCGCAATGCCAAGGGCAGGGCGGGGTCCCAGGTGTGGCAGGGGAGAGGGCGGGTTTAAGCACCTGCCCCCCAATTGGGGGCAGATGAAGGTGGGTTTTGGGGGCTCCCAGGTGGGCGGGGGCAGGGAATGCCACAAGGGGAGGGTGCGAGCGCAGGATGCTGCCCAAGAGCCAGGTGAGTGGCCCTCTGGATCCGGTTCCCCTCAAGTGTCCGGGCAAGAGCCCCTTGTTGTGACGTTCAAACCCTTAAACCAGGGGCCCGCCGACTCTCCGAGCGCCTGGACACTGCTGCTAACCCTTGCCCTTCTCTGGTGGCTGGTGTCTTAGGGGTTCTCAAGGCGCTTTCTGCCTATATGTGCACAATCAGCCTTGCAAAATCCCCCCGGGTGCCCTTTGCCGCAAAAATGATCATGGAAAACAGAAGGATAGTTAGCCACCTGCTAAAACTATATCTGATCTTCTGCAGGCAGCTAGAATTTTGTAAGGCTGATGTGTATCTTATCATCCACCCTGGAAACGCGGCCACCTCTGTTATGGGATGCGGTGATGGTTTAATAGCCCACAGCAAGGCCATGTAACAGTTTAGGCAGGGAGTGAAGAAGAATCCGGTATCCAGAGAGGAGTTTAAGGAAATGGAATGGAATTGACCACATGGGAATTTGTCCATTACATAAGTATACCTTGTGTGACTTTTACCATCTCCATACATGTGCCTTTGGGGTTGTGATCGGGACATTTTATAGCCACTGAACATAGATGTGAGAGAGAGTTTTATGTTCTGATGCGACCCATACACTGAAAACAGCTTCATTACCTATGGTTCAGGTAACACATCTGACAGACAGCTCTTGAGCCACACCGCTGGGAGCAATAGTCCCTGCTGCTTGGCAAATCCAGTGCTCTGGTGAGGTTCTAGAGGAGGCAATGTAGGTACTAGGGTTAAGCTAATTCTTTGGACTAGTGAAAGAGGCAGTATTGAGGATTGGTCTAGACTTGCCTGACTCTCAGCAAGGTTAAGAGAAGGAATTAATTAGTGTTTGGAGATCCTCGTTTGGCGGGGGATGATAGGAAAGGGGTGATAGGGAGCTGAGCATTGCTACCAAAAAACCTTTCCATCATAGGACTAACACCCCCAGCCCAACACCCCCTTCTACCTAATACCCCCCATTCCCTGCCAACAATAATGAAAGAGAAAGTGAGTAAAATCTTTAAAATCCTGAACTCTACACCAAGCAGAAGAAGACGCACCAGGGACCCCATGAAATCCACCAGGGACTTGGCTCTTGATGCTGATTTAATGTAGAAGGTGCCCAGATGCTGCAGTGATGGTTGGCAGGGTAAAACTGATACAGTGGTACAGAAGTGGATTGTGTGTGTGAGAGAGAACCCGATGGAGGTCCTGGAGATTAAGGCCAGAAAGGATAACCAGGTCAGCTAGCTTGACCTCCCATATATTACAGGCCACAAACCCCACCCAGCACCCACATACTAACCCAACAACTGAAATGAGACCAACATATTACAGCCCACAGGGGACTATGCTATTATGTGCCACAGGCAGAGGAGAGGAGGGACCAAGGAGGGGGTATGAGAGGGGCTTAGGTCAGGGGGAGCTTACAGCTTCTGGAATGCCCAGGTCAGTGGTTTGCCCCACTGCGTGGGGCAGTATAACCAGAACACTGAAGACTAGAGTAGGTTGGCCAAGGCAAAGGGAGTTGGTGGCCGAGGAGGCCATCTCCATCTCTAGTCCTGCTACAGTTCTGTGCTCATGCCTCATCCTTTGACTGCTTATGTCATGGTAGTGCCTGTGAGCTCCAGTCATGGTGCTAGGCGCTGTATGTACACCGAATAAAAAGACAGTCCCTGCCCCAAAGAGGTGACAGTCCAAGCATAAGATGAGAGAAGAGGTGGAGACAGACAGACAGATAGAAAGATGGGAGAGCACAAAACTGACAGGAGAAACTGACCTGTCTAGCTTCCCTGTCCCGAAGTGAGTGAGTTGCGAACGATGTAAACAGTGACCAGCATAGTCAGTTGTTCAGAACTGAGTCTGATGTTTAAGTCTTGCAGTGAACCCATCAGATCCCCCAAACAAAGCCAGCTTGAGGCAGAGGGTGGTGGAGGAGCCCTGGGAGCTGTGGGAGGTGGTGTTTGTGATTCCTTTGGGGGCTTTTCTCTCTGAATTAGCACCAACTCCGGTGCCCCCCCCCCCAAGGCGTTTGGGCCATCTCTGGACTGAGATGTAAAATCGAGTTCCTGACTACCTGTGATCATTGAATCATTGAAGGTCATCTAAGCACTTCCTAGGAGAGTCAAGATGTTTGTCTATGTCCTAGTCTGGTAATTCTTGTCTTTATATCTTCTTCTTCCTCATGTTCACCCCATCCTTCTTCATCAGAGAGCAGCACACTCAAGATGCCGAAGGAAAACAGACAAGTAGGTGACTTAGCCATCTAGTTTCTCTCATGTATCTCTACAATTCCCTCTGCTGTTTCAGCTGCATCCAGGATTCATTGCTCCCTGGCTTACACCTCTGCCTAATATTGCTGCAAGCTGTGAAATAGCTGTGTCATGCTGCTGCAGTGGCAGCTGTATTTCACATGATCCCAGTGTGTGCATCGCGTATCAGCCTGGAGGTCTGCAAAATGCTTTGAAATCCCTTGGGCTAGTAGTGGTTATTGTTACGATTACAAAATATGCATTACTAATGACAGGTAAGGACTTTAGCCCCACGATTTTGAAAAGAGGTTGCTAGTTCAAGCACCTTGATATTGAGTATCCAGCTAACTTGAGACACTTTAAAGGGGCCTGATTTTTCACTGAGCTATCATAGAATATTAGAGCTGGAAAGGACCTCAGGAGGTCATCTAGTCCAACCCCCTGCTCAAAGCAGCTCTAGTTTCTCTTTTGCAAACCGTGGCTCTTTTAGTTTCCCCTGAAAAGTTTACACCTTAAAAGGAGACACCCCTGGAGTCTTGCGCCCTCAAGCCCTTTCCATACCGGCCATTCAGTGATGTCACCTTGTCTGTATCTTTTCAGAAAGAGATTTACTGCTCTCCAGCCCAGTGCAGGTGCCCGTTGGTGAGTGAAAGGAAATGAATGCAGAAGAGGAGGCTGCGGAACCTGCCGGACGAGAGATGGACGCCCTGTGCCCAGAGTTGCTGTTGCCCACCTCGGGCGATGTGGGAAGCAGAGGTGGTCCTGGGGCTTCCAGTGACAGCGTGGCAGGGACAGCCCCATTGACTGTGGGACAGAGCTTGTTGCTGACAGATGCCTCCATGACTGGGGACGGAGCTCGTGCAGAAGCAGCTGACGTGGAGATATTTGTTGAGGCTGTGGCAGGCAACATGTCTCTGAGCAGTCCAGGCAACACCACAGGTACGGCGCATGTTGGGGGGACAGCACCACACGAGGACCAAAGACCCTCTCGCTGGGACAGCCCGTGGCCATGCCACCTGCCCCTGGGTTGGAGAGGCCCAGGCTTTCTAGTCCTGAAGAGCAGACGGGAGCCTCTAGCCAGGTTGTGTGGATATGAGTCCCCGTGATGCCCATCATTGCCCCTCGCTGTGAGTGCCACCCAGCCTGAGCATTGTGGAGTGTCCAGACAGCCCCTCTCTTGCCGTTCTCAGCACCGTGGACAGTCTGTCCTGGATGTGCCTCCTGTTGGAGGCCCCTGCCCATTGTGAGCTTAGTCAAGGGTGTTTTCTCTCCTAATGTGCATTGGGAAGCTAGTGGTGGGAAAAGGTACAGGTCCACCGGACAGCCTGGCGGTACAGCTCTGGGCACAAGCAATGGGAGCTTCCACCCCTGTCCAGAAGGGACCGCTGAAGGGGCTTTCAGTCTCTTCAGCCCTTTGAACCCTTAGCTTATGTGCTGAGCTTCCAACAAGTGGTCCTTTTGTTGCTGATCTCTATCCTCTCTCCCCTGGGGTTCTCTCTAGCTCCGCTCAGCTGTTTGACCAAGAACTGGACTGAAGCCCCCCATTCACTTCATATCTCCCACCACATGCCTAGAAGATAGGGACAAAAATGGTTGCCCTTGATCTGAGCTGGATTTGAAATGGTGACCTCCAGGCGAAAGGCTCCAGGTCCTGACTGCTGCTGTCTGACGTGCTCTCTCTCTCTCTCTCCATCTCCTGCAGAAGTCTTGGTCAAAGTGGTTGAGCTGTATTTCTGCGAGAGGTGCAGCCAGAGCTTCTCCGACCCCAGCCTGCTGTCCCAGCACCAGTGCATCGTGTTAGCAGCCTCCAAGCACCTGGAGCTTCCTGCCGGAGAGCTTGCTGGGCTCCCCCAGCTTCCGGGGGAGCTGCCGGCCCTGCCCAGCGAATGCAGAAAGGAGCCAGCTGTCTGCCAGGAGCCAGCACAGAGCTCGCCAGAAGCGAGCAGGCCAGATGGGGACCGTGGCTCCGTTGCTGAACAACTGCTGTGCCCTGTTTGCAGGGGACGGTTTCTGCTGCCCAGTGAGCTGAAGGAGCATTTTAAGACCCATCGCAGCACCCAGGGGGCCTTGGCCTGCTCTGAAAAGGGCTGCCACTTCACCTCAGAGGACCGCAAGCAGCTACGCGGGCACCTGCGGCGCGTCCACAAGGTGTCCCCGGTCTCCTGCACTTACCGCGCCTGCCCACTCTTGTTCCGGAGCCGCCAGGACATGAAGCTGCATCACAGGAGCCACTTCCCCTTCCACTGCGGCTGCTGCGACTTCGTCAGCTCCAACGCCAAGCTCTTCAGGCGGCATACAAAGAGCCATGCGCCGGCGAGCAGCGAGGGCGGGGAGCCCCCTGCAGAGACAGGGCACGCGGAGGCGACCTGCAAGTGTGACTTCACTGCCATGGCCGGGCATCTGCCCAGCATGCACCTGTGTCCGCACTCTGGTATCTGCTGAGCCCGCGAGTGTGGGGGGAGAGGGCTGGACGGAGAGCCCTCTGTCTACGGGACAGACACGGTGGCTGGCGACAGGGCAAGCTCCCTACCTTGCCCCTACCAAAGTGCCTCCGCCCTGGGGCTGCGAGGGGAGCTCAGCCTGCCAGCTGGGGGGATGGAGATGCCTGCCTGGTAGCAGCTGGGCACTTCCTACGGAGGTGAAATCGCAGTGGCGTGAGCGGTCGCTCTGGAGCTAAGCTGTACTGCTGGGCGGAGCCCTCTGGAACTGGGGAGTGGGGTGTGTGTCGTGACTTCCCAGTGATCTGGGGGTAGAACCCCATCAGCTGGGTGACAGACGCCGCTCCTGCACCGTGTCAGTCAATAGAAAGGCTCCTCTGCCCAGATGCAGATGGGTAGGGCAGCATTGCGCAGCGGCTGGAGTAGGAGAGAGGAGGAACTCCTGCGCTCTTCCCCCCAGCTCTGGCACTGACTCACTGTGACCCTGCACAAGTCGCTTCCCCTTGGGGCTTCACTCTCCTCATCTGTAAAACGGGGGGTGAGGATCCTGACCCCTGCCCAGGAGAGGGGTGCGAGGGGGCTCGGCGTCCCCAGAGCAGGCAGGGTTCCTCCGATGGGGGAGGCAGCAGGGCTGTGTGTTGTGTTGCCCTTCCATGGCCCATTTGGGTTGGTCAAGTGGCCAGCTGCATGTGAGAGTCCCCACTCACACCAGAGAAGCCTGGCAGCCCAGACAGTGCTGAGAGGGGAGGGGAAGACCCCAGGGTCAAGTTTCAGCTGAGGCTGCTTTGAAAGAGCAGGTCCCTCCTTGGCTCTCGTGTTTTCCTTCATGTGCAGCTGGCCAGGAAAGAGGGGGGCTGCAGAGCTGGGAGCAGTGGCTCTCACTGATCTTTTCCCTTCATGGAACCTTCCTGGAGGGAAGCTTTACAGTTAAAAGTGCTCGACTGGAACTGTGGGCTGGGAGAAAAGCAATCCAGAGCCTCCCTGAAAAGCTGAGTTTCCTCAGGGGAATAAACCCTGACAGCAGCCCTGTTTCCAGCTGCACTCGATTGGGGTTGAATGGGTGACATCGGTCCCATCCGTCACTCTCGGCCAAGTGAGACGACAAGTCCCAGCATGCCATGTTCCACCTGTTCTAAACAGCCTGGCTGTACTGCATCCTGGCGCCTGTGATTGGCCATTGGCCCATATTAAAGATGGGGGCAGCTGCTCTGTTCCATGCTAGCGAGGTGTGGTCCTTACGCTCCTGTTGCCACCTTTGGTTTGGGTCATCGGCATCTCCGCAAGTGGGGGCTGGGTGGATTTGTCTGGGTTCGAAGAAGATTAACTCTTTTCCTTTTCCTTTTCCAAGCTGATGGAGAGACAGTGGAGGAGGCAGAGAATTCCCTAGATCAGACCAGCTGGGAAGCAGCAGAGCAGGCAGCCAGCCACAGGGTGTCTGGGGGCACCAGAGAAGCATCCGATGAGGGTCAGAGAGTGTCGGCAGAGGAAGACGACTCTGAGAGCGCAGGTGATGAATTCCTGGAGGAGGAAGCGGAGGAGAGTGCCTGTGAGGCAGAAGCCAAAGGAAATGGAAAAGTGACCTCTAAGAAATCAAAGGCACCCCGGGCCAAGCCGTTCAAAGGTAGAGTCCCCAATTCACACGTGAGCAGTGAGACCATTCCGGGAGCTGGCGTTCTGGGGACTGGAGCTGGCATTCACACTTCCCCTGTATGCTAGCCAGCGCATGTGTGGGCCTGTCGGGCCGAGGGCGCGACGTTTTGAAAACCTGGGTGCTTTACCTGGGAAAGCAGAGGAACTGGAGGAGACTGGGCTGATGTTTGGGGGATTCCAAGGGCATGATGGGAACTGATTGGTCCTTCCTTTTACGCTGCCCCCTACTGGGAAGAAATGGTCACAATGGACTAGTAACAAAGAGTGTACAGGGAAACAGCTGTGCCCCATAGCCCATCAGCATGTCGAAAACCGAGGGTACGCTGGAGTAGCTGCTTTGTGAAGGGGGCTGGATAATTTTGTTAGCAACAACACTTGGTTACATGTGCTATAGGGATAATCCATCCTCATCCATAAGGCCAGGAAGGATTTCCCCTGGGGAGATGCATTTCAGTTGTTCCCAAGGGCATTATGTTGGGTTTCACTTCCTTGTGAGGTATGGGCCACTAGCCTCTGCTAGGCAGAGGAAACTTCCAGCCAAGGCTTTCTACCCAGCCATGACTCCTGGGCTTCCCACCTGGAGGCTCCCGTCCTCAGGGACCTTTGCAGGAGGCTCTTCCTGCAACTTTACTCTGCAGTTCCCGCTCAGTAGCCATTACCCCCTCACTGCTGGGTCTGGCCAGCATCCCTCCATGCCCTGCTGTGCGCTGGCTGCTGGGTCTGGCCAGCATCCCTCCATGCCCTGTGTGCGCTGGCTCTGGGTGACCGGGGATGGTTTCCTTTGCAGGGGACGTAGCAGAGGGCTCTGAATACCTCTTCAAAACCCACATGTGCCCAGAGTGCAAACGGTGCTTCAAGAAGCGGACACACCTGGTGGAGCACTTGCACCTGCACTTCCCAGACCCCAGCCTGCAGTGCCCCAACTGCCAGAAATACTTCACCAGCAAGAGCAAGCTGAAAATCCACATGATGCGAGAGACAGGGGAGAAAGCTCACCGTTGCCCACTCTGCCACTACAGCTCGGTGGAGAGGAACGCTCTCAACCGCCACATGGCCAGCATGCACGAGAACATCTCCAACTTCTACTCAGACGTCTACACCTGCCCTGTCTGCCAGGAGCCCTTCCGCCTCAGCCAGGCGCTCAAGGAGCACCTGAAGACGCACAAAGCCGAGCCCAAGAGGCTGAGCTGCTTCCAGGGCAACTGCAGCTACTGCACTGAAGACCGCAAGGAGTTTGTCCGCCACCTCAAGGAGACCCACGGCATCAAGGCGGTGGAGTGCAAGTATCATGCCTGCTCCCTGCTCTTTGGCACGGCCGAGGCCATGGAGGCCCACCGCAAGACCCACTACGCCTTCCACTGCCAGCAGTGTGACTTCATCTGCTCCAACAAGCACGTCTTCCGCAAACACAAGAAGCAAGGGCACCCGGGTAGCGAGCACCTCCAGTGCAGTTTCTGCCCCTATGCCACCTTCAACCCCGTGGAGTTTCACGACCATGTGGGGAAGATGCACGCCAACGAGAAGATTCACAAGTGCACCGAGTGTGGCTTTGCCACGGCGCACAAGAGAGTGCTCATCCGCCACATGCTGCTGCACACAGGTGAGTCACCTGGCCAGCAAGCAGGGAGCAGCAGCCTCTCGGCTTCCCCACCACACTGCTCTTCTGGGGGGTTGGTCAGCTGTCCTGTGCTGCTTCACAGGGCAGGGATGTGAACGAGTGGTCCGAGCATCAGGCACAGCCAGGACTCCTGGGTTCTGGTCCCAGCTTTGGGAGAGAGTCAGGGACTAGTGATTAGAGGAGGGGGGCTGGGAGCCAGGAGTTCTGGGTTCTGCTCCTGGCTCTGGAAGGGAGTCGGGGACTAGTGTTAGAACAGGGCTGGGAGCCAGGAC
This sequence comes from Mesoclemmys tuberculata, assembly GCA_007922155.1. Classification (NCBI taxonomy): domain Eukaryota; kingdom Metazoa; phylum Chordata; order Testudines; family Chelidae; genus Mesoclemmys; species Mesoclemmys tuberculata. The sequence goes on along the minus strand of ML675620.1, from coordinate 72,425,230 downwards.
TTCTGGGTTTTACCCCCCAGCTCTGGGAGGGATGAGGGTCCTAGTGGTTAGAGCAGGAAGGACTGGGAGTCAGAACTCCCGGGTTCAGTTCCCTGCTCTATAGCCCTGGGTAAGTCACTTAAGCAGGCAGATTGTACTGCTGGAGGGGCAGAAAAGAGGGCAAAGAAGCAGTGCTGTTCCTGTGTCGGGCTCTTGTTGGACCCATCTGCAGTGCAGCGTGGCACGCCAGGCTACATCCCATGGGCAGTAGGTAATTGCCCTGGCCACTCTGCAGCAGCGGGCAGTGCCGAATCTGAGTTTTGTGGCAAGGTGAAGGGATTTGGGCTGGTTCTCGCTGAAGCCAAGGCGACAGCCAGTGACGCAAATGAAAGGAGCTGGTGCATTTCCACAACCTGCCTGCCAGCCCCTCCCACAGGCCTCCTCCCTTGCCGCCTGCAGGTCGCTGGCCAGTGGGAGCGGCAGCGAGGACGTACATTGCTCTCTGTCGCTAGCGCTGGCTTGGCTTGAAGTTGCTCCTCTTGGTCTTTGAAGCTTTCAGCCCTGTTGGCTTCAGCTAGGTCCATAGCCACTGCCTCTAGCTCTTTGTTCTCCTGCACAGCCTGGTATCTTCGGATAGGGCAGGCCGGGGGCCTGGAGCAATCATCTCAGTGGTAGTTGCTTGCGTCAACTTTCTCTCTTTGTGGGCAGGGGGAGGGTGGCGTCCTGGCCTCTCGTGACCCCTCCGAATAGATTCCTTCTCTGCCCTCACTAGGGGAAAAGCCTCACAAGTGTGAGCTGTGTGACTTCACCTGCCGGGACGTGAGCTACCTGTCCAAGCACATGCTCACCCATTCCAACGACAAGAACTACATGTGCACCGAGTGCGGCTACGTCACCAAGTGGAAGCACTACCTGAACGTGCACATGAGGAAACACACCGGGGACCTCAGGTATCTGCCTCGGGCCACCCCTTCCGGCAGCAGCCAATCTGCTTGTCTCTCCTTTCAAACCAAATCAGCATAGAGAGGGCGGGCTGGGCCAGAAGCCTAGCTCAGGGCATCCCAAAGGCAGCCCAGAAAGATGGTGGGTTCTGGTGTAGGACGCTAGCCCTTGGTCTGAGAGGCCTGGCTGTTTCCCATGCTGAGACCTGTGGGAGGCAGCTCCAGAGTGGCTACAGCCCACCCCACTTACTACAAATCTGAGATGTCCTTTGGGCTTCCAGCAAGTTGCTATTGCAGCTCTGGGATGGGCAGAGCCTACCTGCCTGCCATTGGCTTAGAGGCTAGTGTTCTGTGTCCTCACCCAGTGGACTCAGGTACATTTCCCAGTCCCAGACTCTCCTCCTGGCCTGTTGGGGGTGGATGCTGCCTGCATAGCGTGCACGACTGCCTGCCGTGACTCAGAGCGCAGGGACCAGCCTGAGGGCAGGTTGTTAGGAAGCAGGGCACCACCACCCCCATTGACTGAGTTCTGCGCTTAGATTTTACCAACCAATTACCAAGTCTAAACTCCTCTGGCTCGATAGCAGTTTTAACAGGGAGTCATGGACAGTCGCCGCGGGTATTCCGATCTGTCTCGCCACCCAGGTGAGCTTGCCTTGGTGAGAGATGGTCCCTCACACCACAGATCACAGCACTATTCAGGTTACTGCCAGTCCCAAAGGACCAGTCACTACCCCAGGTCAACTGCACCTTAGATATCACACCAGAGACAACATTTACAGCCAGTCCTATAACAAACTATCTGCAGATTTATTGTATAGAACGAGGAAATTTACAAGGTGTGGCATAGCAAGGGCAGAGGGCACTGGGAAAGTTCTAGAAGGGCGGTATAAAAGCTCTAGAATGATCCGGGCTTTGTTCCCTGTAGACTAGCCAAAGGGTAATTAGGGTCAGCTGACACCAATTAAGGCCCCATCCAGGTGTGGAGTTGCGAAGTGGAGCTGGACAGCGTACAGCGGTGTGTGGGAGAGAGGTGGAGTCCTGAAGAAGGTACTGAACTCAAGAAGCCAGAAGGTCAGAGAGGGGGGAAATAGCCCAGAGGAGAAGCTTGCAGCTGCGAGTGAGGTGCTAGCAGCACATAGCTGCTACTCAGAGGGCCCCTGGGCTGGGACCCAGAGGAGCGGGCGAGCCCGGGTCCCTACCCCCCTCCCTGGGGAGATGGGGTAACCAGTGACTCCCTGGCCCACTACGAGAGGCAAAAGTATGAGACCCACTAGGGAGAAGCCGGCTGTTTGCCACAAAGGTTAAAGCAGGTGAAACCTAAACACACAAATGAGTAACAATCTTAAGTTTCTAAAAGTAGTAGAAGCTTCTAGAATAAGCAAGCTCTCTATGGCCTTTAGGGTTAATCCAGGTTAAGCAGCTGGGGATCTCTTGCTTGTACCTAGAAACCTTGCACCCCAAATTGAAGCAGCATAGCGGTGCCTAGTTCCTTTTGTTTGAGGTGTTTATCCCCCTCCTGCTATGTGCTGTGATCTGCAAATTCAGCTGATGGGAGGAGTCAACTTGCATGACTCATCTTCCCGTGCAGGAGAGCAGAACTACAAATGTCTTTTTCCCCTTTAATGTCCCGCAATCGTCCATTGGGTGTTGGCGGGTCTCTCCTCCTGGGAAGGATGCTGGAGATCAGCCTTTCGTGCAAGTCAATGACTCTCTCCTGTCTGATGATTTCCATAGTCAGAGAGGCAGCAGCTTAAATATTATCTTGCTGTATGGGGTGCAGATGTTCTAACTGCGATTAACGCCGGCAGCCACTCCCCACCATTCAATAAAGTCTAAACACGTTTTTATAACCCCGATACCTATTTTAACAGTGCTAACACGCAGGGGAGCCCCACTGCTCCCAGCCATGGATGTATGCATGTGCAGAGGAGACGCAGGGACCTTGGTCAGAGCTGGCACCTGGCCTGCCAGCGTCACAGAGAGCTGAGCACACACGGTCGTTTCACATCCCTGTGGCCAGCTGAAGGATACTGTCAAAAGGCTCTGGCCCAGGTGGGTTGGTGATCCCAGTTCAAAGCCTGCAGATTAGCGAAGGGGGGAGAGAGACCACCGTACTACAGGGGGAGGGGGAATCCCTGAGGCTGTGCCGAGGACATGGGAATACCCAGGATGGATTGAAGCGAAGGGCAGCGCAAGGGGCCTGATCCCAACAGGTGCCAAGTGCCCTCACTCCCAAGGAGAGAGCGCTGGAGAGTACACCCTCCCTGGCCTCGCTTTGGCTGATGCCTCCTGCCATTCCCTGAACCATGCCTAGGCTGTCTGACCATCTCTGGTGTCTCTGGCAGGTATCACTGCAACCAGTGTTCGTATCGCTGCCACCGGGCAGACCAGCTGAGCAGCCACAAACTGCGCCACCAGGGCAAAAGCCTGATCTGCGAGGTGTGCGGCTTCGCCTGCAAGCGCAAGTACGAGCTGCAGAAGCACATGCAGGTGAAACACTCGCAGAACTACCAGATGCCCGTTTTCCAGTGCCAGTACTGCAGCTACCAGACCAAGCACAAGCAGGCCCTCCTCAACCACGAGAACTGCAAGCACACCAAGCAGAAGGAATTCCGCTGCGCCCTCTGCTCCTACTGCACTTTCAGCAACACCAGCCTCTTCTTTCACAAGCGCAAGACCCACGGCTACGTTCCCGGGGACAAGGACTGGCTGGAGAACTATGCCAGCAAGGAGCTGGAGATCAGCTCGGCAGACATGCTGCTGAACTGTGACATCAGTGTGGCGCTGAGGTCCGACTCCAATTCCGCCCTGTCCGGAAAGGAGTTGTGGCACAAAAGCAAACCCTCTGCGTTGGAACCCCAGCAAGAGCCGTACCAGCAGGCTTTCCTCATGCCCCTCTTTGACCCTGCCACTGTGCAGCTTGAAGGCAATGCCGAGATGGCGCAAGGGTTGGCCAAGGAAGAGAGGGGTCCTTCCGCCGACCTGAGTCCCCTGGAAGATTCCTGTGTGCAGGCCTCTGTTGCAGCAGCAGAGGACCCCAGGCTGCTGACTGACACTGGCGACGCTGTTGAAAGCTGCACGTTGCACTTGGAGCCTCTGAATGTCACCGGAGACCCTATGCTGGGGCATGTGGCCAGTGAGTCCCTGGCAGCGCACCCGGCCAATGCAGACACCCTGAGCTGCAAGGACCCGGCCTATGAAGTTCTGAGCTCGCGGGACGTGCTGGTCCTGGAGGACAACGACAATGGGCTTGAGGACGTCCCTGACTTTGAGGACGAGCCGGAGATCCCAGGGCCAGGGCAGGTGAGACTGGAGGACGGTGCTGGCGGCATAGCCTGTTCCGCGAGTGCAGAAGAGAGCCGTGGAAAGGACACTCAGCAGGGGCCTGCCGATTGCTGTAATGATCAGTGCTCCCACCTGCCCAGCGTGGCCTCCGACACCGCCGCTGTGCCAGAGATTAGACAGGCCAGTGCGCAAGAGGCCTGGTTTAGCCTCATAAAGCCTGCTGAGCCGAGCCATTTCCCTGCCCCCGAAGACCTGACCTCCCTGTGTGATGAGGCCAAGACGGGGCCGCAGTCGGAGTCGGTGCTGAAAGCTCTCCGGAAGCAGGACAAGGAACAAGCAGAAACGCTGGTCTTGGAGGGGAGGGTGCAGATGCTGGTGGTTCAGTCGGAGAGCCAGATCTTCAAGTGCGAGAAGTGCTCCTACGTCACACGGAAGGAGAAGTCCATGGCCCTGCACGTCAAGGCCAGCTGCCAGAGCCGGAAAGCCCCGCTGGTGTGCCGGGGGTGCAGCGCCAGCTTTAAGCAGCAGCGGGGGCTCAACACGCACCTCCTCAAGAAGTGCCCTGTGATCCTGAAAAAGAACAAGCTTCTAAAGCCAGCTGTTCAGGAGCAGCCTGACCACCGCTGTGTGGGCAGGCAGCCTGGCAGCCCAGGCTTGGAGCAGGCGGCTGTGGAGAATGGCAGGGGAGGCTTGGAGGAAGGGGAAGCGAGCAGGGTCCCCGAGACCTCCTGGGAGCTAGATCTGGTGCCCGTGAAAGCATCCTCCACGAGCAGGCCCTTTCCTGAGGCGCTGTCCCTGGGCAGCCCAGCCCCCAGCAAGGCACTTGAGGATGCAGCTGAGACCATGGTGGAAGAAGCGGCTGTGCCAGGAGACCGTGCCCAAGTGGAGGAAGCCAAGTGTCCCTCCCCACCTGAGAAATACCGGCTGGAACAGGGAAAGCTCCACTGCAACTCCTGCTCTTTCGTCTGCTCCAGGGTCTCCACCATCAGCTCCCATGTGGAGGATGGCTGCCGGAGCCTGGAGCAGTTCTGGTGCTCCCTTTGTTCAAAGGCCTTCCGGTCCGGGCGGGCCCTGAAAAGCCACCACTTGGAAAAGCACGTCAAGCTGGAGTCCTCCCGGCCTCCAGGAGAGGAAGGCGGCGTGGGCACCAGGCCGCCGGAGGAAGCAGCGGCTCAGGATGGACAGCAAGAGACCCACACAGCCGGTAAAGAAAAGGGCCGGGCCAGCAAGGCTGCAAGCATGGAGGCTGCCAGGAAAGCTGCCCGGCGCAAGAGGCGGCGCTTCTCCTGCCCCACCTGCGCCTTCTCCTGCCACCAGGAGCGGGCCATGAAGACGCACAAGAAGCGAGGCTGCGTCAAGCTGGACGAGTTCCACTGTCCTGCCTGCCCCTTCACCTCCAAGGCAGCCAACGCCCTGCGGCTGCACCGCAAGCTGCACCGCAAGTATTACAGCAAGCGGCCCCAGCTGCAGTGCCGCCAGTGCGAGTTCACCTGCAAGCAGGCCCGCTGCCTCCGGCAGCACATCCGCATCAAGCACGAGGGGGTGAAGCCGCACAAGTGCCTCTACTGCGACTTCAGCACCACGCGGCGCTACCGGCTGGAGGCCCACGAGTCGCTGCACACTGGGGTGGGCCGGATCGCCTGCGGCGTCTGCAGCCAGACCTTCGGCACCAACTCCAAGCTGCGCATCCACAAGCTGCGGGTCCACGAGAAGAAGCCCACCCACTTCTGCCTCCTGTGCGACTACAGCGGCTATCTCCAGAACGACATCACCCGGCACGTCAACAGCTGCCATCGCGGCGAGCTGAACTTCTCCTGCTCGCGCTGCGAGGCCCGCTTCAGCTCGGAGACAGCCCTCAAGCAGCACGTGCTGCGGCGGCACGAGGAGAAGGTCTCCCACAGCTGCCCACGCTGCGGCTTCGTGTGCCACAGCGAAGCCACACTCAAGTGCCACGCCCAGAAGCAGCACCCCCACCTGGAGTGCGGCACGTGCAAGGAGACCTTCGCCAGCCGGGAGGCCCTGGAGGAGCACAAGACGCTGCACTTCAGCCACCGCTGCGACTGCTGCAGCTTTGCCGCCAAGGAGCGGCAGCAGCTGGTGCGCCACTACGTGGAGACCCACGAGCCTGCAGCAGCGCAGGAGAAGCCGCTCAAGTGTCCCTTCTGTGACTTCGCCTGCCACCACCAGCTGGTCTTCGACCACCACGTGAAGGGCCACGGGGGCACCCGGGTCTACAAGTGCTCGGACTGCGACTACACCACCAAGAACAAGCAGAAGATCACGTGGCACATCAGGATCCACACCGGAGAGAAGCCGTACAAGTGTCACCTGTGCAAGTATGCCTGCGCTGACCCTTCACGGCTAAAGGTGAGAGCCCGGACCACTGTCTCCCTGCTCCCAGAGGGGTACCTTCCCCCGAGGCAGCGCCAGCCCACTGCTGCTCAGCTCCTAGCGGGGACAGTCCCCTGGGGCAAGGGCAGGGCCCTTCAGCGGGGGGAAACTCGACTGCCGTGAAATGAGCTGCGCACAAGGCACACGTGCGTCCAGGGTGCTCAGGGAGGCAGTGAGAGCCAGCCCCTCCTGAGCAGCGGGTTGGCACGTCTGGACTGCAGGAAACAACACGGCAAGGGCCAGCACGAGTGACCAGTCACTGTCCAAATCAGGGACGGCTCTGTGTGCAGTGGGAAGTTCCCCAGGGCAGGCTGTGGAGTGGGGAGGAGATGATATTCCACATGCTTAAGGAGGGAGCCTGGCCTAGGGGACTGAACTGAGTGCTGGGAGTCAGGAAATCACGCCTTCTAATCCTGGCTCGGCCATGGATTCCCTCCATGGCCTTGTTCACGTTGCCTTGCCTCTCGGCCTCAAGTTTCCCCATCTGTGCAATGTGGGGTGGCTCTCCTGAACCCCCTTTCCTCAGGGTGTGGGGAGGCCTGATCAGCATGAGTGGGCATACGGTGCTTTGAATGTGTGCAGGCACTCATCATCAGTCCAACAAACAGGTCCCATCCTTGGGCAAAAGTGTGAGGGGGAGCTAGGCCGGGCAGCGTGCCCTGACGGCGAGCTCTGACCCTGCTGGGAGGGTGGGGGGGTGAGGATCTCAGAGATGAGAGCCTGGCCCTGAAAACGACCAGGCATCGGTCAGCACAAATGCTGAACATCCCCAGCTCCTACCTTGGGCCTGTCCTCTGTAGCTCTGCAAGCAGATTGGTATTGTTATCCCCACTGTACCCATGGGGAAACTGAGGCACAGAGCTGTGACTTGCCCGTGGTCACCAAGCAGCAGAGCTGGGACTAGAACCCAGGCCTCCCGCTCCAGTGCTGTAGCCACTAGACAATGCTGCCTTGGCCTCGCTACGTCAGGGCAGGACAGGGCCGGGGTGAGCTGGGCAGTGTGGTTTTGCCTGACTCCGGTACCCTCTGCGCCCTCTCTCTGCAGTACCACATGCGGATCCATAAGGAGGAACGGAAATATCTGTGTCCCGACTGCGGCTACAAGTGCAAATGGGTCAATCAGCTGAAGTATCACATGACCAAACACACAGGCCAGTGCCGGGGGGCAGGAAGGGAGGCTGTTCTGGGTAGGCAGCCCCGCCGGTGGGCTGGGGTTGGGCTGTTACTGAGAGAGCTGTTCTCCCACTTGGCGCCAGCAGTGCCTCCCAGCAGCTCACGGCCCATCGGTGGGGAAGGGCCCTCGTCATCCACTCCCACTGCGTCCCCCTCTGGGCTAAGCACCTGTTCTGACCAGGGCCACGTCGTCCTCTCTGCTGCACGGTCCGCAGGCTCAGGAATGATTTTAGCCTGTCTAAAGTGGCAGGCTGCACGTCTCCCTGTGGGGGATGCACTCTGGGTTCCCCACTGCCCGTGTGGGGCCTGTGAGCAAGGCCCAGGGTCGCCAGCTGCCTGGAGGAGGCTCAGCCAGAGGGAGGAGGTGGCAGTTCACACCTGCGGTGGGGCAGGAGACTTAGCACAAGCTCCCTAAAAGTCTTCTAAATGCTCCTTGAGTTGGCAGCAGGGGGCACTAGACTCCTACCTTCCTGGCTACCAGGGGCCAGTGGGTGGGGGGCACAAACCCATGCCTCGTGCTGGGAACAAGAGCGAGGGGCCCATTGCTGGCGTCTCTTCCGGCCTGTGGCAGAGAAGGGCCCAGCACCCTCGCTCCCTGCACGTGTGGTGCGAGGGGGCAGCGTGGAGTGTGCTGGCCGGGGAGTGGCCTGAGTGCATAGACCCTAGCGGCTGGGCATCCCCGTTCCACCGGCCTCCCCGGGTGCTGGGGGAGAGGGGGGTTGAATGAGCCTTGGAGACTGAGCTCTCTTGTCAGACAAGAGCTGGGGCCTCTCTCCCTGGCCCAGGGGAGTCGCTGCCCTGCCTGAGTGGCCCCGTCTCTCCGCCCGCAGGCCTCAAGCCCTACCAGTGCGACGAGTGCGAGTACTGCACCAACCGGGCCGATGCGCTGCGCATCCACAAGGAGACGCGGCACCGCGACGCCCGCTCCTTCATCTGCGAGCAGTGCGGCAAGGCCTTCAAGACCCGCTTCCTCCTCAAGACCCACCTGAAAAAGCACAGCGAGGAGAAGCCTTACGTCTGCAATGTCTGCTACCGTGGCTTCCGCTGGGCGGCTGGCCTGCGGCACCACTACCTCACCCACACCAACGAGCACCCCTTCTTCTGCCGCTACTGCAGCTACAAGGCCAAGCAGAAGTTCCAGGTTATCAAGCACATCCAGAGGCACCACCCTGACTGTGGCCCGGGCGACCTCAGCCAGGGGGTTGGCAAGGACACTAGCGCCCCTACGCTTCACCTGCACGATGTCCAGCTGGAGCCGGCCGATGTGCCCCCCAAGCCAGAAGGCGAGGAGGGGGTCCAGCCGTCCGTGCACGGCTAGACGGGGCGGCTTGTGCTCGGAGAGAACCCGGTGCCAGATCCTCCCAGGTCTTGCTCTAAGCTGTCGTGAGCCTCTGTAAGTGCCGGCCCTGTCTGCAGTGTACATGTGTATAGGCAATGTGTATATGAGATGTAAAATATGCAGCTGTATAAAAAGAATCTCCACTCTCGTTTCTAATTCTGAGGGGGCTCTGTCCCTTTGCACCTTGGCTTTCTTCTGTCAGGATGGGTCGTCAGTCCTGCCCCCCGACACTGGGCCAGGGCTAGATCCCCCAGCCGGGGTAGATCCTTGGCAGCTGCTCCATGCACCACCCCTGGTTGTGGGTGCCCCCGTGTTGCACCAAGGGCCCCCATGTAGCTGGGCTCTGCAGCCCTCGGTGTCCACCCACTGCATGAGCAACTTCTCTCCTACCTCCAGTGCAGTGGATCTCGCTGCTCACAGCCCCCTCTGCACAGGGGGCCCCGATACAAGAAGGCTTAGGGGTGTTGAGTGCGCTTTGATGGACGGTGGTGCTTTGTAAATGCACAGTTGTGCCGAGGCCCCTTTGATTCGAATGTGCTGAGCCAGAAGAGCCGTTTCCCACTAATGAGAATTTCAAAGCCAAAGGGGGCCTGAGAGATGGTGGCCAAGTTCCCAAGTTGTTCAGAGGGGCCAGGTGGCTCTCCCTGTGGGAGATCCCATGCCCAGCAAAGAGCCAGGCAGGCTCTGAGGTTACTGATTTGTGCCAGATCGAAGTGCCCGTCATTTAAGAGGCTGAAATGCGGAGGGGCTTTTACCGAATTCCAGGCTTGAAAAGCAGCATTTGCTGCTAGCTCTTGGCTGTGTTGAGTGCCTGCACTTTGTGCCTCGTGGTATCTTTCAGCTCTGCAGAGAGCCCGACTGCCCTTTCCAGCCCAAATCAAATTAGGTCTCCTAATCGCACCTCACACTCGCTGGAGAACATCACATTTCAGACCTGGATCCTCACAGCACACCCGTGAAGCTGCTAAGTGGGGAAACTGAGGCCCAGGGAGGCTGTTACTTGGCCACACCCACACAGTGAGTCTGTAGCAGAGCTGAGACTGGAGCTCGGCTGCACCTGTCCCCCAGCCCTAGGTTGGGTCCTCCCGCCCATGCTGCCTCAGCCCTGCTCGTCTAGAGAGGCTGCTCGCTGCTTGGAGGGGAAAACTGTAGTGTAGACCAGCCCCGAGTGCCACTCCTTCCAGACGGAGCCAGGCCACTGAGCCAAGGGGAGGGGCCGTCTCTCTGATTAGAGTCAATGCCATTGTGCTCGTGGACACTCTCCTGTCCCTTTTCCAGAGAGATGGTTGTTAACCCTGCTGTGCTGGCCAACGCCCTGTTGCCTCCCCCGAGATTAACTTGGTGGTGTTAATTCCTCGCTTTGTGTCCGGAACTGGCAGGTGGTGTTACACAGCAGCCGCGTTCCACGCAAGAGGCAGCTGCACGGCAGGGAGAAAAGAAGGGTATCTGTTCACACACCACTGCAAGGACCTCTGCTGTGTCGTTCGGTGCTCGGAGTGTGAGATGAAATGGGCTGTAACAAAGCTGATTTTAATACGAATGAGCAATGGCTTGGCATGGCTGTTTGTGTGAGGTACAAACCACCTCTCCCTCTCCTTTTCACTGCGAGAGAAACAATTCCCTTTCTCTTTGCCAGTCTCAAAGCACATTAGCAATTGCAGTGAGTGTCACTTCAGGGCTCTGGGTACGAGCAGTGTTCTCCCCGTTGTCCAGCTGGGAAGGGTGAGGTGCACATAGACTGGCTCACCCTGAGCTGGCGTTACCAGGCATTACCAGGCTGAGGTTTGTCTTGAAAGAAATGCTTTGTGTGAGCTTTATCCTAACAGCTCCTCGAGCCTCTGGAGTGGAGAGCCGTGTCCCGGAAATGGCATAGGGGCAGCATGGGGGGTATGGCTCTGGGCAGCAGGGGACTTAAGATGTGCTACGTAGAAAACTCTTTGAACTGCAGCATTGACCTGCGTGCATCAACTAGCTTCCCCCTTGCGGGTAACTAGACTCTAGACGATGCTTCATCCAGCCTTGAAGAATTGCTGTGGCCTTAGGTCCTCCAGTGGCATCGCAGTCAGGTCTCCAGCAGATCAGATCACCATCCATGGCGCGTTGATGCAGTTCCTTCTGGTGGGGGATTAGACAAATGCTGTTATGTGACTGCCACGATTCCCAGGGGATGGGGTGGTTAATGCCACAGTTACTAGTTCTCTTCATTCTTTCTTGGCCTGTCACATTGCGCTTGACTTGCCAAAGCTTGTTCCTCGCTAGTTTCCTCAATAGGATTTGATGTCTGATCTTGCTTCTAACCACATCTAATGTCTTTTTTGCTTCTAACCACATCTTTTACTCAGCTGTTTAGCTGTTGGTGCTTTTTTTTTTTTTTTTTTGGTCCTCTGGTTTTTTTGTTTGTTTTTTAAATTGGGGTATATATTTAATTGGAGCTTTTATTATGGTGTGTATGGTTTTTTTTTTTTAAAGTTTCCATGCAGTTTACAGGCAGGGCACGTGTGACTGCAGCTTTTGATTTCCCTTTTAACGAGCTTCCTCATGTTTGTGTAGCTTCTCTTTCTGAAGCTAAATGCTACCATGGTGGGCTTCTTTGGTGTTTCCCTCCCCACAAGGATGTTAAATTTTTAATTACATTATGGTCACTCAGCTCTATTCACTTCTTGGACCAGATCCTGTGTGCCAGAAAGACTCAGTCAAGAGTCGCCTCTCCCCGGCTGGGTTCCAAGCCTAGCAGATCCTAGCAGCAGTCGTGAATGGTGTCTAGAAATGTTATCTCCTAGCCTGGCCGGCGGTGACGTGTACCCAGCCAGTATGGAGATAGTTGAAATCCCCCATTAGATCGAGTTTTCTGGTTTTGTGGCCTCTCTAAGCTCCCGGAGCAATTCAGTCACCCTCCCCGTCCTGGACAAGGGGTTGGCTGTGTGTCCTACTGCTATATTCTTATTTGTCAAGCGTGGACTTTCTAGCCCTACAGCTTCTATGGCAGTTTGATTCTTCTGAGATCCGTACTATATTGGACTCTGCTTTTTTTCTCAGATAGTGCCACTCTCCCACCCCCGACTTACTCTGCCATTCCCATACATCATATACCCTGGTATTACCATGGCCCGCTGCCTGTCATCACTCCACCATGCCTCTGTGATGCCTGTTAGATCAATCTCCTCATTTAAGGTCAGGCCCTCGAGTTTACCCATCCCAGAATTTAGACTTCTAACATTTGTATACAAGCACACAAAGAAGCCATTGCCCAGCCCAGCCTCTGGCTTTGTAACCGGTCTCTATTTTATTAGGTCCCTTTTATATAAAGGGATGTACCAGGCAGCAGACCAGTGATACGATACCACTGGCTTGTACGTCCACGTGTTCTATACATACAAAGATACCTGAGTGAAGCAGGGAGGCAGCTGGGGAGAGCACCACTGCTTGCTGCGGAGGCTGGAACATGGTCTTGGAGGCGGAGATGTTCACAGTACCTTGGACTAGGCAGGATGGCTCGGAGCGGCCCCTTCTCTGCACGCCACTCAGGGTTCACGATCACGCCTCGTTACAGCTTCCTGCCATGGCGGCTCCCAGCACTTTCTGGGCAACTCCACTTTTGTCCTTTAGACTCCAGCAAGGCTAGGGTTAAACTGCATTCACCCCCTCCGGCAAACGGGCAGCAGCTCCCCCCAGCTTGCTGGTCTCTCCTGCGGGTGACCTGCCCGGACTCGTGTCTGCTCTTCTCAGGCAGCACCTAAAGACGTGCCCAGTTAAGCAGCTGCTGCCCATCTCATCCCATTCAAGAGGCAGCGGCACCGCACCAAGGTCGATATTTGCTGACCTCCATTTTGGGGGCACCCTGCTGGCCTTTCTGAGGCCATGGGAGCTCAGGACACGCCTGACGCTCCAGCAGTGGGTGGGTTTATTACTGGTTGGGAACCAGTTCTCGGTGTCAAATTCCCCTCCTGGGACTCCAGCGGCCATAACTTCTACTCTCCGTGCAGAGGCTCCTTTCTGCACTGGTTCCCTGCTGCTTGCTCGTGCTTTGCTGTTTGCGGACAGCAGCATTGGTTATAGTCTAGCCGGAGTCCAAGGGGAGGTCTGAGGGGCGATTGTTCTGGGGGCAAGGATGTGCATGAGCTTTTACAGACCTACAAACACTGGCCCAGGTGGAGAGAGCCTGGGGGAAGCTATGAGGAGCTGCCTCCTCTCTGTAGCGAACGCCATGCACATGAATAACCTGAGTGACAGGGCCAGCCGCTGGAGGAGACATCACTGGCACGATGCCCTGGTACATGGCATAGGACTGGGCACAGCGGGATTCTCTCTGCAACAGCTGCTCCGGGTCAAGCTGTTCTAGGAACTGCCAGGCTGGGTCAGAGGCGAGGGCCATCTAGCCCAGGCTCCTGTCCCCAAGCACCGCTGCTTCTGAGGCCCATGTCACAACCCGATAGTGGGAAGCTGGGGGGAAACCTGCCTCCTAGGAAGTCTCCTACCCCCTAGATTAGGGGTCAGCCCACGCCAACCTGGGACGGAGTTTTCCTGTTGAAATTGTTTAATCTTTGGCCATCTGGCCACCAACTGTCCAGCAGAGGACAAGGGCCAAAAGCTGGAGGAAGATGGGGGAAGAACTGGTTTCCCCAGTGCACACAGCTGCCGACCAGTGACCCCGGCGTAAATATCACACATGAGATCTCACCGCTGCTGCTGCCGCAGCCAGAGAGGAGCTGGTCTCTGGCTCATCTGGAAGGGATCCCAGGTCCTATGATCCACAGGAGTGTCCCAGTAACTCCAGCTGGGGTAGGAGATCTGTGGCTAGGGGAGTGTCTGGGCGCCAAGGGCTGGAGCCGGCTATGGAACCGTTATCCTGGCGTGGGAGACCTCGCCCATAGCTTGCAGGCTGGAGGCTTTTTGAGGTCCTGGTAACTGACGCTCCTGCTGGAGAATGAATCCCTGAAACATGCCAAATGAGCTCGGCCTCATGCTATGAGGCGACACCTTCCGAAGAGAACCTGCACCTTGGTTCTCTGCCTCTTCTGCCCCAGCAGTGGAGGCCAGCGGCTCCGAAGCTGCCAGCCGTAGCAGGATGTGTTAAGTGGCTTGGCCTGGCAGCACGCCTGGAGAAGGAGCAGTGCGTCGTGGCCCGTGGCAGCAGCTTGAGGTGATGGCTTCATGTTACCTGCCTTCCTGGCTGCTGGAGGGGGCGGGGGAAAGAAGGGCCGCAGGAGACGGGAAGATGGTGGGGCACGTGGCGCTCGCTGGGAGTAACTTGGCTAAGAGCAATGGCGGGGTTGCGTGGGCGCCCTCCCAGAGCGGTCGGAGTCGCAGCCTGTCCCTGGTGCAGGGATACAGCCGGTCTGGTATCGGAACCTCTTGGCGATCGCTGGAAAGGGGCAGGTGAGAGACGGGACCCGCCGGGGGCCAGTGCCGCTGGATGACTGAACGAGCCCCTGGGGTCAGTGCGAGATAGGCCCAGGTTTTCTCATGCTGCTCTTCGCTCTTACCCTGCCCCAGCTCTCCCAGGCGGACAGGAGAGGAGCGTTCCCTGCACGGGACCCCCCGCTCGCCAGGCACTTCAGTCCAAGGGCTCCTGCCCTTTCCTCTGTCGAAGGGAGCTGGGCGCTGCTGTCTATGCACTCGCCTAGCAGAGCCTGGCTCCCGCACTGGTGTTACACGCACTCCGCAGACAATGCTGGCTCTGAAGAACCGTCTGAGTGCTGGGGAAGGGCGGGGCACTGGAGTGGTCTCAGGGAAAGGCGGGGACGTGGAGGTGGCTGAGAAGACGGTGTCAGTGCCATGAAAGGGGCTGGGACAGACATTTTCCCTGTGGAAAATCTGACCCTTCAAGAGCCCAACAGAAAACCAGCTGCTTGAAGGGGGTGGCCTCCTGGGGGTGCAGCAGGACTTGGCGCTGGGTTGGGTACACCTGTGGGTCCGGCACGGGTGAGCTCTCCTGCATCAGGCTTCATGGTCATCCAAGTATTAGGAGACTAGGGGCAGAGAGCGCACATGGGCAGAGACGGCCCGGGCAAGAGGAGCGGCTGGGAGACGTCCCCGAGGAAGACGATCGCAACGAAGTACAGAAGAGCGAGAGGAACTGCCGGGTGTATGCAGCGCTCCGAGGTGAGGTGAAGAGAACAGACAGGTGGGGGAGGGGAAGCGGGAAGGGCTGCAGCGCACAGCCCGGCATGGTTAAGGGCTCTCGTGATCAGTGAAATGTCTCCAGCCCTGGGATTCTGGCCCGGGTTTTGGATTTTAGGGTATTGCCGCCCAACCCTTCGGCTTCTTCAGTTTGTTCTTGGGTCTTGCTTAGTGGCCACGATGACACTTTTTGTCCAGAACAGCTAGACTGGGCCTGACCAATGGTCCCACCAGCCCAGTGTCTGTCTCTGACTGTGGCCAGTGCCAGAAGCGTCAGTGGGAATGAAGAGAATGGGGAGTTCTCCAGTGATCCATCCCCTGCCGTCCGGACCCAGCTTCTGGCCATCAGAGGCTTAGGGAGCCCCAGAGCGTGGGGCTGCGTCCCTGCCCATCTTGGCTAACAGCCACTGCTGGACCTGTCCTCCAGGAACTTCTCTGCTTCTGTTCTGAACCTAGTTATAGTTTTGGCCTCCCCACGGCCCCTGGCCCTGAGTTCCTAACGTTCGTTTGTAACCTGCTGCCTGCTTCGTGCGCTAGGAGAAGCCGTGTCACTCTCCCTGCACCCTACCCCAGCTGCGAGCGGGGAGAGAATCTGTACAAAGGACCCGGCACCTCCGCACATGATGAACGTTCTGGGGCAATTCCCTGCCTCCAAGCTGCTTCCCAAGGGGAGTAACTGGTGTAGCCGGAGCCTCTCTCCCCCACCCACACCCTCTGAAAAAGGAGAGCCCAGATCTTTCTCAAGGACGGGACGAAGGGCCTTGCAGCTGGGCTACCTCTCCTGGGAGCCCCAGGAAGGGCTGATTCAGATGCCAGCTGTTCCCATGGCAGAGTCCAGGGCCCACGGGAGCTGGTGTCTCCTGCTCGCCGCCGGTGCTCGTTGGTTACATTGTCCGACGGTGACCTCGGGGCTGCTCCCTAGAGCCAGCCGCACAACTCCCTCCTGGCCCCTCTCCCTGCTGTGACGTCCATGCAGCACTGGGCAATGGGGGGGCAGCTGGTGCCCCTGCCCGTCCTGCAAACTGTATTGTCTCATTGTTTCCTTCCCCCATCTGGGAAGTGCTGAGCGGCTGCTAGTGCAAGCCGCAAACTACCGGCGAGGCCTGCAGAGGGGGAGATTGGAGGGGCCACTCTCAACCCACGGGGGTAGGGGGTGAGCTGGCCTGAGTCTAGCCCCGCAGCTGGAGCCGGCCCCTCGGGGAGTGACTAAATCAGGCTTATGCTAGCAGGGGTCGTGCATCACGCAAAGCGCCTCTCCTGGTGGCCCAGCCTCTGTCCCGCCCGCAGCCCCAGCCCAGAGCAGGAGGTAGACGGTGTCTCGCAGCCCCATGCCCAGGGACGGGTGCCTGCCTCCCAGCCCGGCTGAGATCCGGACCAGCTATCGGGCACAAAAACAGCAGCCGTCCCAGCAGTTACAGGCAGGTTAAAAAGAAAGCAAGCATGGCACAAAGCAGCAGGGCTGGGGGCCCTTCTCTCCAGCAGCCATCTGCGCCCCCGGGGCCAGAGTGGGGCCGTTAACGGGGGGCGCAGGGGGCTGCTGTGACCCACTCAGTGGCAGGAAGCGCCGTGATTTGGACGTGAACGAAGAGCGAGGAGGGCGGGACAGGCGTGCCGTCCTTGGAGAGCAGGTGGACGTGGCGGTAACCTGCCGGAAGACAGCAGCCAGCTGAGTTCAACCCCAAAAGCCGCTGTGGAGAAGAGCCCTGGGCTTCCAGGACCAGGTGCAAGGCACCTGCCTCCCCCACTACCCCCCGGGTCTCCTCTAACCTGATCTCAACTGCCCCCAGTGCTGGATCTCCCCCCCCTCCCCGGGGTCTGTAGCACCCCTTTCTCCAGCGCAGCATTGGCGTCATCACCGCACGTCCCCTGGTTAGCCCCTAAGTATCCCATGCTTCCTTGGGCAGAGCTCTCTTCTCCCCACATCCTGCGCTAGCTGGAGGTTGCCCTTTCCACAGCCCGTCTCGATCCCTCTGGGCCCCCCCGGGTGCAGCTTCCCGCTACGCCTGGGTGTTGCTTCCTCCTCACCGTGGGCCATTCATGCCTGCTGGGGGATTGTCTCTCGCTCCAGCACGCGTCTCTGGCTCGCCACTGCTCCCCTGCCCTAGCTGTGCCACAGCGCTGCTGCGCTCTGGCCGGAGCCCCCGGCAGATGCAGCCGGGCCCCCAGGGCTCACACTCACCTGCTTTGAGGCTAGTGAAGGGCAGGGTGAACTGGCCCACGAAGTCATTCCTGGACGTCTTGTCATAATCCTCCACCACGAAGCGCACCAGGACCAGCTCGGGGACGTGGACCTTGAACCGCAGCATCTCACCCCATTGCGGGTTAAAGCCTGGATCGGGAGGCGGAGAGGGGGTCGGGACTTGGGGACCACACATCCTCCCCCTTCCCACCCCCCAGGACAGCCCTGAGCCCCGGGGGGGATTCCTCTAGCGGGGCCAGCGGCTGGTCTGGACTCACCATTGTTATCCACGTAGTGGGTCTCCTGCCGGGCTTGGTCCACGGGGACACCGTGGATCTCCACGCGCACCAACGGGTCAACGATGGAGCTTGCCTTGCTGCGGCCCACTTTGGGGAGCTGCTGGCCACTGATGACCTGCGGTGACACTGGGCGGCCGTGAGCTCTGCCAGCACCAGGAGCCGGGCCCTCAACTGCATGCCCCCCGCGAGACACCATGACGGAGAGGTCTCAGGTGGCCTTGCCATGAATGGGGCGGGGATCTGCCAAGTGCCTCTCCCCATCACCTGACCACAGGGTGGGGGCAGGTAAAAAGAAGCCCCCCTTGGGAGGGAGGCGGGATGGAAACCTGGCTTGGGGAGGATGGAGCCCCTTTGGGCCATGCTCGGGGCAGGTGTTAGATCCCCCAGGGGCTCGGTGCTTAAGGACGCCCAGGGCATCCCTACATCACGGGTACAGTGAGAGCCCCCCAGCATCCTGCACCCAGCTGGCCCCACAAGCAGCAGGCAACCCCCGGCCCCATCTCACCTCCCAGTGGAGAGAGGCCCCGGGCAGGAAGGGCCGGGGCGGGGGCACGGCCAGGCAGGGCACAGTTCTGCGCCCGCGAGGGCTCCCAGCGTACCTGAATCTCCAGGCTCCAGGGGCCGCCCCCAGCCCCACTCCGGGGATCGGCGGGGTTGAAGGCGCTTCCCTCGTCCCGCAGGAAGGCCGGTTTCAGCACGTAGCCGCAGCAGCCGTTCTGCCGGAAGAGCCCGTCGCACAGATCCATTGCAGCCCCAGCTGTCTGCACATTCAAGGCCACTGTGGGGAGGGAGGCCAAAGGGGCTCGTGGGGCTGCAGCACCGGGACCGACCTCTCCCAGCCAGCGCACGCCAAGAGCTGGTTAACCCTGGGTCCTCTTCCCCCAGCCCGGATCTAGTGCCCAGCAGTTTAGGACAGGAAGTGAAGAACGCTGCGGCATCCACTGCAGGGGCTTAGACAGGAGACACTCAGCAGTGCCCGGTCCCCAGCCCCACACTGGGGCCAGCACCTGGGGGACCCCGGGGCCGCGTCTGGGCCTGGTTCTCACGCCGGACGCCCAGAGTCCCGTGACCCCTGGCGATCGCTGCGTGCCTGGTCCTGGGGACCCTGGGACACTCGCTTGGGGTTTGGGCCCAGGCTTCCGCCCTGCAGTCCCCGTCCCACCCGCCCCCGCAGGACCCCTGCCGGGCCGGGGCAGGGCCCTACCCAGCTGGCAGCCCACGTTCCACATCTCCTGCGGGTTGTAGTTGGAGGAGTCGGTCCTCAGCCCGCTGGGATAGATCCGCGTCAGCTGTCGGGCGTTGTGACGGACGAACTCGTTCCCTAGGGAGAGAAGGGGAGGGTCACCGTCACCCGCCCCAGCCTCACCGACCCC
>ML675620.1:72394844-72406138 GCA_007922155.1 Mesoclemmys tuberculata | reverse complement strand
TCCCTGATCACCCGCGGGCACCCCCCACCCATCCCCAGCCTCGCCGACCCCTCCCCCCAGGGCTCCCTGATCACCCACCAGGCTCCCCTCGCCCACCAGCGGGGCCCCTCTGACTCACCCCTAGGCCTCCTGACCCAGCCTGCAGCGCCCGCCCATGTGTGCAAGGAGCAGATGGGCCAGGGCCGCCCCAGCGCAAGAGCCTGGGGTGTGGGGCTGGGGCTCCGACCCAGCCGCTGGCTGGATTTTCCCGCGGGCGGCAGCCGTCTCGCAGCACCAGGGCCAGTCGGGTGCCAGAGAGGCCCCGGGGCAGCATGGGACATGCAGGGCCAGACCGGCTGCACCCCTGACTCAGTGAGCCCCAGGGGCGGGGGTTCCAGAGTCCTTGGTCCGCTGCCAAGGATGGGATTTCACCAGGCTGGAAGGGACCGAGGGCCTCGGAGCTGCTCCTCGGCATGGCCTGCCCGTCCCTGGAGCCAGAGAGCTGACAGCTGGCAGGGACCATCCGGGCTGAGCCCGTCTGACGCAGGCCAGGGACCTTCACCCCCTGACGGGGGATTGGTTAACGCAGCTTCTCGCAAGGCCCTGCGGTGGCTCTGACGCTGATACGCTGCACGCCCCCCTGCCCAGCTCTCCAAGCAGGGTCAGTATCATCGGTCCTGTTGGACGGCAGGGGAAACTGAGGCATGGGGTGAGGAAAGGGCCTTGCCCAAGCTCCCAGAGGGAGGCAGTGGCAGAGCCAGGGATAGAAACCAGGAGTCCTGGCTCCCAGCCCAGAGCTTCATCCATTGGATCTCAGGCCATCTGACCCACAGAAACAGGACCCCTGGCCCTTTTCTCGGTCTGTGTGGCCACGCCCCTGTGAGTTTCACCTCCTCATTGCCCCACCCCTTCCCTAGCCAGGGCCCCCCACCCAGCCTCTCTCACCCGCCTCTTTGATCAGCTTCTTGGCCTTGGCCTCGGACAGGGAGACCATCTCGTAGGGCCGGTGGCAGGCAAACGCATGCTGGAAGCCGCGGAAGGGGACGCTGTGGCAGTAGACGATGCAGTCAGTCAGCTCGACCTGAATCACAGACGATGAGGGTCGGAAGGGACCCCAGGAGGTGCCTAGTCCAACCCCCTGCTCCCAGCAGGACCAACCCCAACTAAACCATCCCAGCCAGGGCTTTGTCAAGCTGCCCCTTAAAAAGCTGTAAGAATGGAGACTCCACTGCCTCCCTAGGTAACCCATCCCAGTGCTTCACCTCTTAGGGAAAAAGTGTTTCCTAATGTCCAACCTAGACCTCCCCCACTGCAACTTGAGACCGTTGCTCCTTGTTCTGTCATCTGCCACCACTGAGAACAGCCTGGCTCCATCCTCCCTGGAACCCCTTTCAGGTAGTTAAAGGCTGCTATCAAATCCCCCCTCGTTCTTCTCTTCTGCAGACTAAACAAGTCCAGTTCCCTCAGCCTCTCCTCATAAGTCTTGTGCTCCAGCCCCCTCATCATTTTTGTTGCCCTCCGCTGGACTCTCTCCAACTTGTCCACATCCTTCCTGTAGTGGGGGCCCAAGACTGGACACAATACTCCAAATGCAGCCTCACCAATGCCCAATAGAGGGGAATAATCACTTCCCTCCATCTGCTGGCCATGCTCTTACTAATGCAGCCCAATATGCCATTAGCCTTCTTGGCACCCAGGGCACACTGCTGACTCATATCCAGCTTCTTATCCACTGTAACCCCCAGATCCTTTTCTGCAGAACTGCTGCCTAGCCCCTCAGTCCCCAGTCTGTAGCTGTGCATGGGATTCTTCCGTCCTCAGTGCAGGACTCTGCACTTGTCCTTGTTGAACCTCATCAGATTTCTTTGGGCCCAATCCTCCAATTTCTTTAGGTCTTTCTGCATCCTCTCCCTCCCTTCCAGGGTATCTACCACTCCCCCTAGCTTAGTGTTATCTGCAAACCTGATGAGGGTGCAATCCACCCCATCCTCCAGATCATTAATGAGATGTTGAACAAAACCAGCCCCATGACTGACCCCTGGGGCACTCCACTTGTGACCGGCTGCCAGCTAGACATGGAGCCATTGATCACTACTCGTTGAGCCCTATGATCTGGGCAGCTCTCTATCCATTTTATAGTCCATTCATCCAACCCATACTTCTGTAACTTGCTGATAAGAATACTGTGGGAGACCAAATCGAAAGCTTTGCTAAAGTCAAGGTATATCACATCCACCGCTTTCCCCGCATCCACAGAGCCAGTCTCCTCTTCATAGAAAGCAATCAGGTTGGTCAGACATGACTTGCCCTTGGTGAATCCATGCTGCCTGTTCCCAACCACCTTCCTTTCCTCCAAGTGACTCAGAATGGATTCCTTGAGGACCTGCTCCATGATTTTCCAGGGACTGAGGTGAGGCTGGCTGGTCTGTAGTTCTCCAGATCCTCCTTCCCTTTTTTGAAGATGGGCACTAGATTTGCCTTTTTCCAACCATCCAGGACCTCCCCACATAGCCAAGAGTTTTCAAAGATAATAGCCAATGGCTCTGAAATCACATCAGCTAACTCCCTCAGCACCCTTGGGTGCATTGCATCTGGCCCCACGGACTTGTGCATGTCCAGCCTTTCTAAATAGTCCTGGACCTGTTCCTTCAGCACTGCGGGATGTTCACCTCCTCCCCATTCTGTGCCACCCAGTGCAGTAGTCTGGGAGCTGACCTTGTCTGTGAAGACAGTCAAAAAAGGCATTGAGTACCTCAGCTTTCTCCACATCCTCTGTCACTAGGTTGCCTCCCCCATTCTTTGAGGGGCCCGCACTTTCCTTAATCTTCCTCTTGTTGCTAACACACCTGTAGAAACCCTTCTGGTTCCCCTTCACATCCCTTGCTAGCTGCAACTCCAATTGCGCTTTGGCCTTCCTGATTCCATTCCTGCATGTTCGAGCAGTATTTTTATAATCCTCCCTAGTCATCTGACCAAGCTTCCACTTCTTGTAAGCTTCTTTTTTGTGTTTAAGCTCCCCGAAGACTTCTTTGTTAAACCAAGCTGGTCTCCTGCCATATTTGCTATTCTTTCTGCACATCAGGGTGGTTTGTTCCTGCGCCCTCAATAAGGTTTCTTTAAAATCCAGCCAGCTATTCTGGCCTCCCAGGGGATCCTGCCATTCAGCTCCCCGAGGGAATCAAAGTCTGCTGTTCTGAACTCCAGAGTCCGGATCCTGCCGCTCTTCTTCCTTCCTTTTGTCCGGATCCTGACTCTGCTTGGACGCCTGCAAAGTGCCAAGTGGATCGGAGCCTGGGGAAGGGCGGAGGCTGGGGAGCCGCATACGCCAGCGCCCAGGGAACCAGCTGGGCCAGCTGCCAGGGAGGCTGGACAGGCCCCAGGCACAGAGCTCACCCTCCCCTCGAGGTGGGCCGGCACCCAGGGGAAGCCCACTCCCAGACCCTGCCCTCTAGCAGTGCCCCCCATTGCGGGAGCTCATCTCCGTACCTTGGTCTTCCTCTGGGCCTCGTGGCTCAGGCTCTCTTCCTCCTCGTCAGGCACAGCGTCCTCCTCGGTCACCTCCTCCTCCGGCTGCCCGCCCAGCGCATGTGCCAGGCTGCCAGCCCGCCTGCCCTTCAGAATGATCTTTCCTCTCAGCTCCTGCGGGAACAGCCGGGAGTGGGAGACGGGGCATGGCAGGGCGAATGGACAAAGTGTGGAGGAGCAGGGGGTGCGGACGAATGCAGGAGAGTGCCCCCACTGGAGAAGGGGGAAATGCAGCTCTCCCACCCCCCGGGTGCCCCACAGCGCAGCCCTGGCTGGATTGAGTGCCCCACTCCAGGGGCCCTGCCCGGGAACAGCTAGCTGCAGCCAGGACACTCAGGGTCGATTTGCTACAGGTGAGCGTCCGGGGGCAGCTGTCACTCACGGGGCAGGATGGCCAAGACGAGAGGCGAGGAGAGCCCAGAGCCATGGGGCAGCCCCCCAGTCCCCTCCCCTACCTCGGGCGAAGGCAGCTGGCTGGGGACGCAGCCATCGACGGGGGCCATGAGCAGCTGCTCCCCCAGGATGCCCGTCAGGTGCTGCGCCAGGATGTCCTGCTGCTCCGCGCCGCAGTGGTTCTCCAGGGACAGGATGACGGGGTAGTCAGACGCCTGCAAAGCAAAAAGCCCACAGCACCCGGTCCCTGGGGCAGGCCCAGAGCCCACGGCGCCCCCTTATTGCACCCCCCCACCTTGCAGCACAGAGCCCCCCAGCACTGCAGCAGACCCTAACCACACTGATCTGCAGCAGTGGGAGGCTGCAGTGACGACCCCCGCCCTGGTCCCAAAGGAGGAGAGGGAAGCTGAATGATGCTGAAGGGAATCCAGGGCTTGGATCATCACTTCAGCCAGTGCCAGTGCTTTGGCAGGTGACCCAGCCTGGCGCCTCCTACCAGCTCCTAAAGCAAACGCTGCTAATGCCCATATCGCCCCTTTCCTCTGGAGCGACGGCCTCGCCCACCACAGTGATGCAGCCACCTCTGAGTGGGATGTGGCAGCTGCCTGACAGCACCGCTCCACGAGTCAGTCACCTCCCCGGGGCGATGGGCTCCTGGGGCAGGCGGTTATCACCACAAGGGGACACTGCAAACACACCCCAGAGGGCAATGAGTTTCCCGTAGCAGGCTCCCCCTCCTCACTGGGCAGGAGGGGAAGGGCCGGGTGCTCACAACCCTCTGGCCCCCATCATGACCCACCCCAGGGATTGTAACCCTCACTGAGAACCTGCCTTGTGCAGCCACCTGTCCCCCACCCTCCCTGCTGGTGCTGGGGGGCTGCCCTACCTGGAAGGCGTATTGCCCCAGGGCAGCGACCACGTCCTTGAAGAGGATCTTGGAGGTGAACGTGTGACCGTGGTACACGATGGGCTCCCCGCTGGGTCCATCCCAGCAGTCCACCTCCAAGCAGCGGCAGCCCCGCCACAGAGCCCTGCTGTGGGGGAGACGCCCCATGAGACGCAGCCTCTTGCCCCCACCCCCCGGTGCCCCATGGGCTGCTCAGCTCAGCCAGCAATCGCAGCTGGGGCCAGCGCCCTGCCCGTTGGGGAGCCCTGGGACTGGCCTGGCCTGGGGCAAGCCGGGGCGGTTCCCAGCTCTGCCACAGCCTTTGGGTGAATCACTCCATTTCTCTGGCCCTCGGGGCCCGCAGGGAACAGCGACTTTCCTGTCTGTCTTGTCCAGGCGGGCTGCGAGCTCCTTGTGTGGGGAACACCCCTCCCCCCATGTGCGTGCAGCGCCCAGCACAATGGGGCCCTGACCGTGTGCCCGCGGCTGGACTACACAGAGGAGTAACCAGGGCCAGGTCTAACGGACTCCCTCTGACCCCTACGCCTCCTGCCGGGCCCCAAAGCAAACAACACCTAATGCCCAGAGAGCCCCTTTCCTCTGGAGGGACGACCTCGCCGGCCACAGCGATGAAGCCACCTCTGAGTGGGACGTGGCAGCTGCTTGGCAGCACCGCCCGTGCATCAGGAAGCGAAGGGGAATAGCCCATCCGGGGCAGAGGGTTAGGGTGGGAGAACGAAGTTTCCTACGATTGAGCTTGGCCAGGATGGTGGGGCTGACCCTACGGCTCTGGCGAAAGGGGCAGAGGGGGCCTGACGACCGCACAGGCAAAGGACCCTGGGTTTACATCACAGTGGAAGAGCAAGCGTCCCGCTTCCCACGCCAGGACATGGGCTGTATTACCACCACGGCCCCTGCAGCTCTTCCTTCCCGGCCCGCGTGGAGACCGTCCAATGCCCCCTGGAGCAGCCGCCCCTCCTCACGCACCTGACGTAGCCCTCGACGCTGCTTTGGCCCTGGAGCTGGTCCTCAATCAGGTAGGTGTTGTGCGAGGAGGAGATGAAGTAGTGGCAGAGGGGCTGGGTCATGTCCTGGCAAAGCTTCCCGTGAGCGGGGCTGAAGATGGAGCCGTCCGGCGAGCACAGGTATAGGAGGAAGCCGTCGAGGGTCAGCACGTGGCGCGCCTTGGCTGGAGACAAAGGAGCCGGTGCAGGCGCGGAGTCAAGGGACCGGGCAGCGTCGGGCTGCGAGGGAGCCGGCCCCCAGGGAAGGAGGCGTTGGAGAAAAGCAAGCATGGAGCCATCTCCCCAAAAGGGAAGAAGTGGGATCCTGGCAATTACCGTGCCTGGAGAGCTGCTAAAATGCTAGAGCTGCTCGGGAGAGGGAGGGGGGAAACCACGAAGTATCCAGGGGTAAGAGAGACGCAGGCAACAGGGCGCCCTGGGGGGTGACCGGAATAAACCCTGCCAGGCAGAGCTCGCTCTCTTGCGGCTGACGGAATCGCAGGTGCCCACACCGCAGGCTAGGCTTCTTAGCTCCGCATCCAATGGTACCAAACTGCCCCGGCTCCGACGCTGCGCGGGGGACCGAGCTCGGCTGCCGTCAGCGGGGCAGGGCGGAGTTGGGGGGGCTCCGCTGGCTACGGGAGGGGAAGCGTTCGGGCCAGCCTGATTTTCCTGGCTGATCTGCAGCCATGTTTAGCAGCCGCAGGGTCTTGGGGGGAACCTGAGGTATTGAACCTTTCATTACAAACTCAGACCAAGGAAATCCCCCGCTCCCCATGCACCCAGGCCCTGCTGGGGTCTGCGTCCCCCTCTGGAAACACTCCCTGCCCCTGTGGCAGTCACACAGGCGCAGCGCCCTCAGCATCGAGACAGCCGCTGTCACGGTCGGAATGAAAAACAGAAGGGGACGGCCAAAGCCGTGGCTTGGAATGGGGGGCGCTCACCTGAAAACGGGGAGCCCCTGTGCTGGGAGATTAATTCAGCTGGGAAGTGTCGCCCCTACCCCCTGGCCCTGCCAGGAAAGGCTGAGAGCCCCCCACTCGGCACATGTAACTCTCAACAAAGCAAAGAGCTAGCCGGGCCCCAGAGGGCACGTGCCGGCTGTGGGCCCCAGGCTAGTCCAGCAGGGACATGGCAGCTCCCTCTGTTCCATGACCCTCACCAGTCTCCGAGGGCTCGTATCGGGCGATCAGCTCCATGGCCAACTCCTCTGCGTCCTCCCCCTCCAGCTGCTCCTGCTGCAGAAAATCCACCAATTCCAGCAGGGTGAGCTTCTTCCCGTCCTCGGAGAACTCCTGGAAGATGCCCAGCACGTCGTCCCGCTGCATCAGCGCCTTGTAGAACAGCACGAACTCCTCACCCTCCAGCGTCCCTGACTCCGACCTGTCGGCCATCTGCAACAAGCACAGGGCCTGGAGCAGGCTGCAGGACTGACAATGCACGCCTCCCCCCGCCGGCACTGACCGCCCCGGGTCACTGACCACCCACATCGGGAGCTGGGCCGCCACCAAAATCGCTTCCGCCTGCCTCGGGGAGATCAGGGCTTTACTCCCCTCCCGGAGATACGCGGTAAGCTGCTCCCTGGGTTACGGACGGGGAAGGCTGGATGGACGCATGGTGGGTACAGTTGGGTGGATGGAGGCATGATGGGGACAGATGGACAGGCAGGCGGGTGGGCGGACGGTGGGTGCAGGTGCCTGGACGGATGGATGGACAACGGATAGGGATGGATGGGTCCAGCTGGCTGGGGGGATGGAAGGGAATCTCTTTCCCTCTGTTATTCTAAACCTCCACGTGGGTCCCAGACTCACAGGCTGTGCCCCTCTAACGCTCCCGGGAGTGAGGCCTGCTAGCTCCAGGGGACCAGGCGAAGGCCCATCCGCACGTCCAATCTGCAGCCCATTCCCAATGACCGGGCTGGGTCCGTGAGAGCAGCAGGGGTCGGGGAGGGAGTCTGTCTGTCCGTCTGTCCCATTGTGCCCCCGGCTGTCCATGGGCCCTAGCCCTGGTGCACTGCACAGAGGTGACTCCCTCTGCTCGAGCCATACGCCGGGGCTGGGCGAAGGGAGGCTACGGAGCCCATTTCCCACTGGGGGCCTGCGAGTGTCCCCTCTGGCTGCCAGGCGGGGGCGACACCGGGTCCTGGGGGAGGGGGATGCAGCTCCAGGGCCCCCCACCCTGCCCCAAGGGCTAAGCCCTGGTGCCCACCCTTCTACCAGCCCCTTGTGGCATGCTCAGCCAAGAGACTTTCCTCCTGAGAACAGTCGGGGGGGAGAATAGCTCGTCTTTGGGGGGCTGAGGGGATGGCCCCCGACTGCTCCAGCTTCGCCCCCCCGGCACAGCGCTCACCTGGAAGAGCCGGCGGGCGTGCTCCTCGTTCATGTCCACGTTCAGCATCCGGAGCAGCTGCCGCACCTCCTGGAAGTTCATGCGCCCGTCTTTGTTCTTGTCGGCCTTCTGGAACCAGTCGCAGATCCACCTGCCGGGGAGGCTAAGCAAAGCAACGTGGGCGGAGGGGAAAGGCTGAATGCACCCCGCACTTGGCATGTGTTGTGGGGGCCCTGGCCTGGCAGGGGGAAGGGGAGCAGGCAGGAGCCATCTATAGGCTGTGGGCACTGGTGGGATCCCCCCAGCTGACCTGCCGCTGCCCCTGGTCTGATCTCCCGCGCAGCAAGGCCACGTGCTGCTAACCACCGCCAGCACCCAGGAAATGAGCACATGGCACGCTCCTGCCCCAGGGCCCTCGCCCATCAGCTGGGAAGGAGACGCCCAGGGGCAGAGGGGGGCATCAAGGCTGCCAGGCCTGTCCCCCAGGCTGGTGAGGGGTCTCCCAGTCAAGCCCCCGGGCTTTGCTTCTCTCTGAAGCGCACCAAGGGGGCAGAGGCTGAGCCGGGGCCCACGGCCTGGCCGGTGGAAGGATATTGATCCGTCTTCTCTTGCTGGTCCATGGTGGTGACAATCTCCACCAGGCGGCGCAGGCCCCGGACCCAGCCCTGCGCCTCCTCCGGTGAGCCGGCGATCAGGTCCAGCTTCCCACGGCGCCCGTGGAAGACGACGGTGAAGCAGCGCTCGGGCGGGAACTCCTCGGCCAGGCTCTGCAGCACCTCGGACTGGTGCCCCTCCCGCACCGTCTCCACGTCGCTGATGGAGACTGGATGGGAGGGGTGGGTTAGGCTCCATCCATCTGTCCAGCCCTCCGTCCATCCATCTCTGGCACCTCTCTGGGTCTGTCCCTTGGTCTCTAAACACTGGGAGGCCCTATGCAATAGCGGTGCCAGGAGACTCAGCCTGTGCTGGGGACCCTGGGAGACTCCTTGGAGATCTCTTCCCTGACCCATACAGCACCCATGGGCTCCCACGGGGCAGCAGGAGGGGGCTGATACAGGGACTTGGAGAAGGGAGGGTCTGACAACCCAGGGGAACAGCCACGCTGGGTCAGCCCAATGGCCCATCTAGCCCAGTGTCGGGTCTCCGACAGTGGCTGGCGCCAGGTGCTTTGGGGGGAATGAACAGAACCAGGCAATTAGCAAGCAATCCGTCCCATCAGCCAGGCCCAGCTTCCGGCTGCCAGAAGCTGAGGCCTTGCCTACCTGAGCACTTATGCCAGCAAACCTTTTGTCGCTCAGGGGGATGAAAAAACACACCCGACAGACATAAGTTAGCTGGCAGGAGCGATTGTGTAGCCATGTTATGGTGCCAGGAGAGAACCGACATCATAAAACCACCCAAACAAGTGGCGTTAGCTCCGTTGGCCAAGAGCGTCTCCGGCCCACACAGCACTGGCTGCACAAACACTTTGGCCGGCAAAACTTCTGTTGCTCAGAGGGGAATTTTCATCACATTCCTGAGTGGCAAACGTTTGCCGGCAGAAATGCTACTGTAGACCTAGGGACACGCAGGATAGGGGCTGCATCCCTGAGCATCTTGGCCAGTTGCTAATGCGGGACCCGTCCGCCAGGAACGTCTTTCTTTTTTGAACCCAGGTCTACCTTTGGCTGTTTCAGGGGTCTGAACCCCAACAAACAAGCAATTGGATCAGCTGATTGTCTTTGATATGATTGCGCTATAAAAGTGCAGCCGAGAAGGCTGTGTTCTGACAGCTGGGTACACAGTGGGCATTGCAATCATTGCGTGCTGCCTGTCTGGATGGCATGTATAGAGCGACAGCTGCATGCTGCAAAAATGCTCTTGAAATCTGGTTTGGGGACACACTTGATAGACGCGTTTGACTCTTCTTCTGCCTGCGTGTCTGGGGCTCCAGTGTAAACGGAGCAAGGTGACATCAGAGACAACGGATGTTACATTCACATGCAGTTCAACACGGGGAAGCTCTCTCTGGGGCTACTCTTTTGAAGAATGCTGGTTGGCTGGACTATTAAAAGAAGGGGAGAGAACCCTGAGTTACCCACCACCGCCTGGGGAAAGAGGCCAGTGCTCTTGTGAAAGGCAGATCCTTTGGCCCTGTGGGTCAAAGACGCTGAGAACTGAGCAGATGTGAGAAATTGCCTGTGACCAGAACTGCAGCCTGGTAAGTTCTAGACACTTGGGAGCCTGTTTGGGTTTGATTTGTAACCCAGCTGGCCTCGCTTTCTCCTGTGGAACGTCACTTCAGCCCGTGGTCTTTGTTCCTGGCCATTCTTGGTTGCACTCTAAACCATGTCAGTGTGCAGGGCGTGTCCCCACAGAGCCAGCATGCTGGTGTGTGTACTGGCTCTTCGGAGGCAGCAGACTTAGTCATTTTGGGGAGCGTTTGGTGAGCGGGACGGCACATTGCAGAGCAATGTCTGTAGGGGAGCTAGGGAACAGGGGTTCACTGAACAGCATCTCCAAAGCAAGGTTAAGGCTGGCAGAAACTTGAGGACTTTGCTGGGGAGGGGGGGACAGCTCTCACAGAGGCTAAACTCCAGCACACACATTAACGGGGGCGCGCGCAAATAGCTGCCTGCCGTTCTCTCTGAACCCTACTAAGGGCCCAGCGGGCTGGCCCACGGCAGAGGCTGTACTCACAGATATACTTGGTGTTGCCAGTCTTCTTGGACTGGTACCAGACGGTCATGCAGTCGTCCTGCAGCTTGAAGTAGCGCTGCTTCTTCCAGCTCTTGGATTTCACCTTCCGCATCATCGTCCCCTGCTGCATCTGCTGCAGGGTCTCGTCCAGCTGCAGGCCTGTGGGGGGCGGAGCAGACACTCAGCGAGGGAAGGCCCACCATAGGAGTACATGCGAGGTGCGCAGTGCTGACACCCACCCTGCGACCCGGCCAGCTCCCCGGTGACATGGGCTCTCCTACAGGGACTGTTGGGGGTTGAGCCTTCTCCGAAAGGGGCCTGGCGAATGGACCCCTGCATCCCAGGGCAGAACTGAGGACACCGTTAACCCTTCGGAGGCTGTGCTAGAGCCACGCACACTTGTATCTGCGGGATGATGGCCACGGCACCCAACAAGGCAGCGGGGGGGGGCATTCTCACCATAGCTGCAGTGGAGTGACTCTGGAGTGATATGTGATATG